>OY282641.1:23984809-24380729 GCA_958299015.1 Tetanocera ferruginea
AATGAATGCTGTACAAAGCAAAAAAAAAAAAAAAAAATAAACAAAATCGAAAGTCAGTCCATCAGCCGCTATCAAGCAAGTTCAATGAACTTTTAGTTGTTGTATTTTCCATAATCATTCGTTTAGGTTGCCAAAGATTTCATTGCGCAGCCACCCAAATATATGAAAGCGATGGTAAAGTGCATCCAATGGAGGATGATGGCAAAGGGCGAAGTGAGTAGAAAAGAACCTGGAAGTTAAATAAATTGATGATGTTGTTGCTGTTGATGATGGGGCGACAGTTTCAAGCAGACAAATGATGGAAGGGAACAAAGAAACAAACAAGTATAGACAAAAATGTTGACTTTATTCATAATTTTAAGAATATATTTATTCATAAGAATGGTGTTAATTTTAAAGCGGTAAGTATTATTTGTGTACTCATTGGTATTTTTTTAATGAACCATAAACATTTTTTGGATTTAATAAATAATGGCAGCTAAGAGTATTGTTTGAAAAAATTTGTTAATATTTTTTCTTCCGGTCAGCAGGACTTACCAGTGTTAAGATTGTAATGCTTAAAAAATAACATTTTATAATTTAAATAAATGCAAATTTATTAACAAGAGTTAATTTTTTGGAAACATAACCGTTAAAATAACACTAATGAATCCTAGTCCTGTACTTAGTGTGTAGAGTGTGCAAACCTTTTGTCAGATTGAAAATACACCTTAGTGGCGTGTGTGTCAGAGAACTGTAATAGACCAAACAAAATCAGGGACAACAATGAATATTAACAGAACAACTTTTAAGGCAAATAATACCAGTGTGAAACTATTTATAACGGAACTAGTACAAAACATGGCAAAAATTAATGCTTTTGGTCACAATTTGACCAGAGCTACATTTTGTACTAAGAGGTCCTTAATACCAGATTTTTTCGACTAGTCATACGCATTATCAGCACCGTTAAAAATTTTGGAGTAATTTTTAAATCAATCGTTAGAATAATGCATTTTTGATTACTTTTTTTTTATTAGAACTGATACTTTTCAAAATGTGGCGACCGTGGCGTGCAGGTTAAGTGTGTGGCTTAGCACGCCAGAAGCCCAAGTTCGATCCCCAGTCGCGGCGAAAATTTTTTCAATAAAAAATTTTTCTGATCGGTCACCACCTCTCTACAGACAATGGCAAACCTCAGAGAGAAAATAATGCCATGTAAAGCTTCTTGAGAACATTAACTTTAGCCGTTCGGAGTCGGCATAAAACATGTAGGTCCAGTTCTCGGTCAATTGTGTGCAAACATTTCATAACACACACAACACAATTGATCATAAGAAGCTCGGTCAAAGTCCTTTCAAAGGGCTGAAATGGCCAATTTGTTTTTTTTTTTTTTCTTTTCAAAATACAGTCTGTGGATCGATACTAAAAAGTAATTAAAAATTTCTCAAGAACGACACAATGCACTGGTGGAAGTCAAGCCTTGAAATCTTCCGCCTCTAGCTATCTTTATTATAATCGGTTCTTTTTAAGAGCACTCTTGTCAGTAGAGCAGTTTTTTTAAAACTTTTAAAAATTTTATTATTAAAAATTTTTCTTTTTTGATAGATTCATTTTTTTTTAATATTACTTTTTTGCATGCTATTCTTTCAAAATTGTCAATTTAATTTAAATTGCCTTTTCTTGTTCTATGTAGCAAAATATTTCCCTTTTTCCCTGTTAGCTTAACAGACAATTGAAAAATCTCTCAAAAAAGGGAATTTTCCTCAACCCTGACAAAACTGGTACACCACGTAGTTTCAGAAGACAGCAAAAATGCTTCTTTGTTATAGATTTTAAGGAGAGAACGGATTTTATTGAAACATTTTTTCAAAGATTAACATTAATTATTAAGGCATTATTGAGAAGATAAAAAGATGAGAAATTTTGTAGCGAAATTTTTTTTGCATTGATTTAAATTTAAAAGAAAAACAAGTAAAGAAAGTCTAAAGTCGATCTAGCCCGACTATGAAATAACCTAAACCTCTTTTTCAAAATACAATAATAGCATTGAAAATGGGCGAGTCCGTGAACGGATGAAGACCATATTTTATATGGGCATCTCCCGGGCGTCCACCAAAAGTGATGAAAAACATTAAAATAAAGCACTCTAACAGCTTTTAATTTTTTTTTTTTTATTTTGATTAGTATTACTGCTCTGTAACTTGATTTTAACTTATTATGATGTATTTTAATTAATATTTATAATGAACATCTTTATTATATTTTACTAATGTTGGAAAAATTTGTCGCGTCCATGTCCATGTCGCGTCCGTATTCGTGCTATATCTATTTAAAAAAAGGGAAGAGATAATTCCAATATTTTATAAGTCTACGAAGAATAGTTAGTCTTTGACCTCCATTAACATGTATATTATATATTAAAAAAGTTCTCAAATTTAGCTAAATTTTGCATATTTCTATACGAGCTTAAAAAACTTATATTTTTTGTCGCGTTCGTTCCATTGAATGATTGCTTATTGCTTTGTACTAAATCTCGCCAATATTTTTATAAAATGTAGCACTCTTTCATCGCGTTAGAACTCTTAAAATACATATAGGCTCATTTTGTTTCTTTCTTGTTTTTCGAGTAATTAAAACCGTGCGAATGTCGCGTTCGTGCCACTGGGAGATGCCCATATGGGCATTTCCATAGTCGTTCACGTAACGTTCGTACGCCTTTTCTGTAGCTAAAAATGAAAAAAAAGCAAATTTTTTCTGACAGTTTTTGAGATGAGCAGTACTTGAATATATTTCGCTACGATAAAATTATCGTCACCAACAGCTCAGTGGCAGTATGATTGACTGGCATGAGGAGGACGTAGGTTCGTATCTCAACTGTGGTAGCACAAAAATTTGAATTTAACTATAATTATTATATTATTGGAATTATGATTGCAATTCTATGATTCATTGGCTGCTTCAACACAAACAACCTCCAAAATAAGTTTGTACTTACATCTGACACAGAAACTTGGTGTCTTATATAGAATATTTTTGCTATTTATATAAAAAATTATGTAAAAAAATGTATTTGCTGGTCCCATCGGGGATTGAGTTAGCAACTCGTATGCAGAAATTTTTTCCTTGTTGTTTAAAAAAAAATATTTTAAAACACTCGATCGCCAAGGCAATGCATTTCTTTGCTTCTATTCCAATATAAAATCACTAGCAATACCCGGCGCGCGTTGTTACGCCTAAGACAAACACATGTACTTCATCTAAACAAAAAATCTGGCAGCATTGCTCAAGAGACCAAACTGAGAGCAACTTCCCACACAACATGGCAGCCGTACTGTGTTGAGAGTTACTCTCACAGCAAGAGCTTAAGCATTGTTTTTCTCCTGTTTGTTGTGCTGTTTGTACAGCATTAGCATGGATTCTATACATGAATTCTTAAATAACTAAAGAAAAATTTTTATAAAAAACGTAGGACCCTATAATAATTTCGTTTATCATAGCAATTGAAAAGTGAAAAAATTATAAAAATCGGTTCAGCGGTTATTGAGAACACTTGTCACCAAATACGCCGTGAGTCTAGAAGAATATAGATTCGAACAATTCATTGTTTGAAATAAGAAAATTTATTGTTTGTTTAAAAAAATCATGATATATTTTACTCTGTATACGAAAACAAGTGGAATATCTGGTAAACGGAGTAAGATAGCTCCAAAATAATCAGCTTTTACGGATTCCTATGGAGTGTTCGAGTCGAAGATCTAAATGCGAAATGGCTAAAGCTAAACGCTTCGTATACGGGACAGGTGTTTTCCACTCCCTGACTGAGACTATTACTAGTTAGTTATAGGTTATTTCAATGTATGAAATTTCAACTAAATCCATTGCACTGTGCAACTTTTTTGGGATTATCGTTTTGGGACTAAGGTTTGATAATCTCTAGTGAAAGTACTTGAAATTTTCTCTACCTTAATAACATTAAAATGAATTGAAAAACATTTGTTTGAATAGAAATAAAGTGAAAATAAAAAAACACATATTTGTGAATGTCTAGCCGAGTTATTGACTAAAAAAATGTGTAAAATGGTAAAAAATTACATTTTTACGATTTTGAGGCACTTTTCTTTTTTTTATCTCTTTTTGAGATTTATAAAAAGAGTAAATGAAAAATAATATATCAATTGTAAATTGGAAAATTAAAGTTGAAAATTGTAACTGTTCATAAATTCTGCTCATAAATTTTCAAAATTTGTTTACATACTGTGTGTTTCATCTATACATCATCGATTATTTCAAAATAATTTATCAAAAATAAATCAATAACTGTAAATTACTTGGATTTATTGCAAAATCTAACTTCAAAGAGCAGATATTTTATTACTTTTCTCATTAATGGCGAAGTGAAAACTTGCGCTTTATGTTCCTAAATAATTCGCCATAAAATTCCAAACTCATAAAACGGCCACTTGAACATGTTGTTGTTGTTGTTGTTTTTCTTCCCAACTTCCAGAATAGCATAAAATAATAGTGTCTATAAATATAACATAACATGCATATAAAACACTGCTTGGGAACTTATGTATGTATGTATGTTGTATATAGAAATAGGTCAATATAAAAGCCACCCTATTCCAACTTTTTATTTTATTTTTTTTTCTTTCAAAGTTTTTCTTATGGTGCGTGCGTACGTGAGGCTTCTTTCGGCATCGAATCAACCCAAAATTGTAACCAAAAGCAACGCACAAGTTTTTTTTAGTAGGACATAAAATGCTGAGCAAAAAACACAACATAAGCCAAAGAAAAGCTTCCCCCAAAAAGTGACAACTTGACACCCTACAACCCATATGCACAAAGGGGGCCCAGCCAGCTTTCAGAAAGGCATAAAAATAGGAAAATCCAATGAGACTCTCATGCCACAATACAAAAAAAAAAAAAACAACAAAATTATTTCGTACTTTTCTCAAAGGGAAATGCGCTAAATTTAATGAAAACAAGAATAACATCAACAGCAACAACAGGCTTTTCCACAAAAGCCGAAATAAAGTAAATGCCGAAAAGCGCTGCAGAAAAAGAATAACAAGAAGCAGCAGCAGCAAGAGAATAGCACGCAGAGGTAAAGCAAAACGCACTATATCAGCAGCATAAACTACAAAAACAACGACTACAAGAGCTGTTCAATTTATAAAAACCACCACAAAAGCGAGGCAGAGGAAAATTCTTGCTCACACTACGTTGTTGACGCTAGCAAAGGTCTTTGAACTCTAGGGTAAATAACGGTAGTGAAAATAGGTCACGCACTCACGTCATTCTCCAGCAATGGCGACAAACCATTATTATTGGCGCGCCGACTCAAATCGTTGTGCGCAAGGAAATTCGTTGGAAAACAGCTGATTTGCACAAAAATGCGTGGGAGTGAGCCAAAGAGAGCAAGAGAGAGAGAGAGAGAGAGAGAGAGATACAATGAAATGATTTAAGTTGAAAGCATTGAGTTTAACTTAGTATAGAAAAGAAAATATACAAAAATTGATAATTTTGAATTAAATTTGAGGTAATATAAATATTATTTGAGTAATATAAATATAAATAAAAACTAAAATTATGATTTTTAAAAAAATAAAATTTATTAAATTTATTTATCAGATTATAAAGAAATTTTTAAGAAATCTTATCAAATTTGAAGAGTACTTGATGAAGAGTGGAAGTGCAGAAGAGTTGTAGAGCAACTGCAAAAGTTTGGGAAATTTCTCTCTTTTCTTCAATCAATGGTGTCTTCAAAAAGTATCTCTTTTCCTACAAAAATAGGATTTGAGCAAACAAAATTTCACTCATTTGCCAAAAATTTCTTCAAACACATTTTTTAATAAATAAACAATCTAATTGTTTAAAAAACAATTGCCATAAAATTGTCCCCGCAAAGTGAGTACGTAGATGTAAACAAGAGAGGCAGAGAGAGAGTAAAAAAAAAAAAATGGAAAATTCCAAGTTTTCTTCAAACAAAGATGAAGTAATAAATATGCTCTCTTTTGATGAGTGAAATAGAGTGCTACGCTTGAGTAAATTATAAATTTATTAATTTCCCTAAAATAGCCCAAATCGTGAGATTTGAGCAAAAGCAATACACTCCAAAAATTTGCCACATTTCAGTTTATAAAAGAAAATAATCTATTGTATAATTTTGATAGGAACATCAGTCAGTATTTATAAAATTGAGTCAGAGCAATCAAAGAGCGGAAAAATTCAAATAAATGGAATGTGGAACTTTTTGTGAAAGATAGTAAAAAAAAAATGAGAAATTCCAAGTTAACATCAAACAAAGATAAAGTGGAAGAACTGCTCTCTACTGATGTCTACTCTACTGATGCTCTCTGTACTGAGTGCTACGCATGAGTAAAAACAATATTTATAAATTTCCCTAAACTTGCAAAAATGGTTGATTATAAAAATATTGAGTGTGCGATTTGAGTAAAAGCAATATTATTCATTTTCTCAAAAATTTCCTATATTACAGTGTTTAAAAGAAAACACTCTGTTGTATAATTTTTGAAGAAACATAAGTCAGAAGTTAGAAAATTGAGAAAGAGCAATAAAAGAGCGGAAAAATGCACATAAATGAAATGTGGGACTTTTTTTGGGAAGAGAAGCGTATGCTTTTGTAATTTTCTAATAAGAAATATGAATTTTAGATACACTAAAATAAAACTAAAATATTGGTACGGCAATAAAACTACGTGAATAAGTGAATAAGAGAGAATGGGAAGAGAAATGGAAGAAAGAGCTTGGGAAACTCCAATTTTTTTTGAGACTTACTTTGAGCTAAAGTGAGAGAATTTTTCTTTAAAAAAAAAAAATTGAGCACATAACATTTGAGTAAAAACAATTTCACTCATTTATCAAAAACTTCCCAAACAACAGTTTGTACAAGAAACAAGAGAAAGGGGCAGGCCAAGTTTTTTCGAGAGATAATAAAAATTGGTGGGAAACAATTTTTTGATTTTTATTTTGTACACAAATATTTTTCATTGTTATGCTCAAACATTTGAGTAAAAACAATAGCACTCATTTCCACAAAAATTCCTATAAAACAATCTGATGAATAATTTAATGGCAACAAAAGAGAGGAAACATTGACATTAATAAAAACTGAGCATTATTTTTGAGAGAGAATAAGATAAGCGATTTTCTAAAATTTCCTTAATACGTGTGAACATTTTTGATAGAAACTAAGCATTATTTTTAAGAGAGAACATAATTAACGATTTTCTAAAAGTTGCCTTATAAGAGTGCAACTTTTTCAGATTTACAGGAGTGGAGAGTTAGAGGAGTTTGAGAGTTAGAGATAAGATTTTATAGAGAAAAAATGTTCAATTGAAGAGTTTTTTAACTTGAGTTAAAAAGAGTTAGAGTTCTGATTTTAGAGAGAACAATTTTTTAATTTAGGAGTTAGGAGAAAATTATTTTGCTTCAAAAGTACACCAAGTACTCAATATGAAAAAAATAACATAAGAGAGGCTCTTTTTTTAACTTGAGCTTAAAAAAATAAGAGTTCAGTTTTTAATGAGAATAATTTTTTTAATTTATGAGTTTGAAAATTATTTTGCTTGAAAAACCAACTAAGCACTTAATATTGAGAAATAAACATAAGAGAGGCTGTTCTTAAATTAGTTTTGAGAGAAAATAGTAAAACGCCTTTTCTTAAAGTTCTTAAATGACAATTTTATATCAGAAACGGGTATTTGGGTATTTTTTTGATTTGTAGCAATTCAAAATAAATTTTTTAAATTCAACTCTTGAAAAGGAAATTCAATTTGGCGTTATTTTTGGGAAACATTGTTATAGATTTTTGATAATTAGACAGATAATTAAGCAATAAAAAGTTTTTACAAAGACAAATTTCATAGTTTTGGGAGAGTTCCAAGTTTTTTGAGAGATAATAAAATTTCCCGAAAATTAGCCACAATTGCAGTCAGTGTTTTTATATATAAAATTGCTTTCTATATAATTTGCGGTGGGGAAATTTAGAAAAATAAATAAAATTCGATAAAATGAACTAGCTTTCAAGTGTTACAGAGAGAGTTTTGTAAAGATTTAAGAATATTTTTTGTAAATAAAATCTAAAAATATTATTTCTATAATTTTTTTGTCAAATACAGGCCTAACTTTGAAATGGAGGAGCTCTAAATATAAGAAAAGTCGGCAATATTAAAACCTAAAATAATATAATATAGACCTCTGAGTGAAAAATAAGAGCTCAAAACATGACAATCGTCAAGCATCTTAGAGAGCAATAAAATAAAAGGCCTGTGTGTGAAACATAAGAGCTCAAAACAAAACAATCGTCAATAATCCACGAACCTACAACAATATGAGAGCAGAAAAAAAAATGCAGGCCTATGTTTGAAACATAAGAGCTCAATACATAATAATCGTCAACCATATCTAAGAGCTTACAACAATATGAGAGCAACAATAAAAACTTAAGAGCGATTTGATTGAGTAATCAAAAGACTGACTCAAGCAAATCGCTCTGCATTGAAGCAAAAACGCTCCATACAGTTTTCCACGTTTTGAGTGAAATTTCCCCTAAACATGGAAAGTGCGTACAAAGAAAAGAGAGCAAAAAAAAAAAATGCACACACTGAATGCAGAGTGTGTTACTTATTTTTTTTTTACAATTTGAGTGTCTTTTAAATTTTGAAAGAGCAGAGAATAGAAGATCATATAAGATTAAAAATGTAAATGGGAATTTGTAAGAGAGCGCTGAAAGTTGATTTTACTGCAAGCTAGTAATTTTAAAACTTATGATTATCGGCCTTATTCTGGAGATGGAAAATTGTAAATTTATTGCCAATAGCAAAATTTTCTTATTCTAAAATAATGAAATTGAAAGCATATTATATGAAAATAACTCAACATCAAAAATGGTATTGATAATATTTGAATTTTCAACTCAAAACGTCATAAAAGATTACCTTGTCAACAAATTAACAATTGTCAATCACCAGAATTCGGCTGTATATCGAAAAGTACTCAATTTTTATTTTTGAAATTATAAATTTTATGTGAAAATCTTTTCTTATAATTAAAAATAAAAAAATTTATCCTCTGTCGTTAGAAAAGAGTGGAGTTTTATATTTTATATCAAGAAAACTAAAGAAGTTTTGAAATATAAAATTCAAAATTTGTCTTTTAATTCAGAACATTTATTGTAATATAGTGCAGTGCATGCTTAAGAATATTGAACTCGCAGAGAGAAAGATAGCGTGTGGGAGAGAGAGAGTTATTATTATATTTTGATATAAGTTTTTCTTCACTTATTGAGTGGCAAATACTAATTGAAACTCTTATTGACTATGTATGAATTTATCTTGTAGTATTTTTTTTAATGTTAGACTAGTTCTCTGAAAAAACTTAAAACTCCAACTCTCAGTAAGTTGAGTAAATTTCTTTTTGGAGAGCAAACCTTGAACTTAAGTAACCATCAATGTTAGGCAACTTCCACGATATATCATATAATAAGAAATGCCATTTAATAAATATGCCGTCCCCTTCTCTCTCTACATATACTATAGCTGAAGAAAGCTTTATTCAGATTCCTAGGTTTTTTTATTGCTGCTCCCCCAAAAAAATGAACTCCAACTCAATTTAATATAAGTTCTCCTCAACATGTTTTTTTTTGTGTTTTTGAGTTCTTCATGACATAACATACAAGTTTGTTAGTTCTGTGACTATATAAACACATATAAAATAGCTGTCAAGTGCGTTTACTAGGCTTATATACATATATAGGTCTTTGGAAGTTTCTATTTGTAGGTCTTTTATTAACGCTGCGTATAAACAAAGCTGTGAGAGGGCATTGACCTGTTATAACGGTATACATAGTATTTGTATAAACATGCAGAGAGCGCACAATTTATAATTTTACACTTTGATGGATACAAAAATAGCATGAGAGAAGAGAGTCGCCAGTATTTAAAAAATACAAAATAAGAATTTATTAATAAATATTGCATTATATAAGATAAAATAATTTTAAATAAAATAAGTACTTACTTACTTTACTTAGATGGCGCTTACAACCCTTGGTCGGTCTTGGCCTCGTTTAAGAATTTGCGCCCGCCTCTTTTGGTACTGAATCGAATAATTTTTTCGCTGAAGCGTCGTCGTTCATTCTCGCGACATGTCCTAGCCAGCGTAACCGCTTTATTTTAATACGCTTGACTATATCGATGTCGGCATATAGCTCATACAGCTCGTGATTTCATCGTATTCGGCACTCGCCATTGGCACAGATTGGACCATAGATTTTACGAAGGATTTTTCTTGCGAACGTTCCCAAAGTCCTTTTATTAGAGCTGCTCAACGTCCAGATTTGGGATGCCTATAGTAGGACGGGCAGGATTATTAACTTATAGAGCGTCAGTTTTGTTCGTCGAGAGAACTCTGCTTCTCAATTGCCTACTGAGCCCAAAGTAACACCTATTGCCAAGAGTTAACCTTCGTTTAATCTCAAAACTGATATCATTTAGAGGAGTTAATGCTTGATCCCAGGTAAACGAAGTCCTTCACAACCTCAAAGAACAGTTTTCTTGTTGGGACTGTTTGTTTGTTGACACAAGATACGTAGTTTTATCTGCGTTGACTGCAAGACCTATTCGACTCAACTCTTTTTCTAGCCTGGAGAATGCTGCACTGACTTCCTGCATTTTATGACCAATTATGTCAATATCATCAGCATATGCCAACAGCATAACACTCTTACAAATGCGCGTTGCGTTGCGTGCTCAAGCGCTACGCAATTTTATTTTAAGCTTAGCCTTAGCAAGTGCGATGAAATATCGTATCGAAAACATATGTTTTCCTTGTCGCTCTTGTGTGTTTGTTGCTATCTGTTCTAATATTTTTATTTTATGCAGCCAACTTCACACCCAAACGCACTGTCAAAATTGGAAATTGGAATCATATTGCGGTAGTCCGGTGCGTGTTTCGGTAGGCTTCATATAAAATAAATGTGCATGAATCAATTTTGACAGAAGTGCAACGCAATACGCATTTATTTAGACTGCACTGTTACAGAATATTGTGTCACTGTGCCTCAGGTCAGCAGCTCGGATGATCTTCTTCATGACTATATTAAAGAAATCGCTTGATAAGGAATCACCTTGTCTGAAACCTCGCTTGGTATCGAACGGAAGGGAGAGGTCCCTCCCTTTTCGCCGGTATACCAAATTCGGATATGATGGAGTATGAGCGACTCCTTACTGGACTGTTGAAGGCGTCTTTGAAATCGAAAAATATATGATGTGTGTTGTTTTATTTTTCGAAGGTATTTTCCAAGATTTGTTGAAGCGTAAAGATCTGGTCGATGGTGAACTTTCTAGGTCTGAAGCCATACTGATAAGGTCCTATCAGTTGGTTAACAATATCGCCTTTCTTGTAAATTGGGCAGAGCACACTGAGGTTCCAATCATTTTGAATGAACTCTTCCGTCCCTATTCAGCATAGCAGCGTAAAGATCTGGACGATGGTGGATTTACCAGGTCTAAAGTCACTCTGATAAGGTCCACAGGATTCTGCGATATGCGATATTAAGAAAGCTTATCCCAAGGAAGTCGACGCAAATGGTGGTATCGCCTTTTTTTGTGGATTGGGCAGAACACACTCAGGTTCCAATCATCTGGAATGCATTCTTTCGAACATATTCTGCATAGAAGCTTGTGAATGCATTTAAACCGAGTTCGCCACCGTTCTTAAACAGCTCAGTTGGTAAATCATCGGCTCTGCGGCTTTGTTGTTTTCAAGCCGAGCTAAACCTGTTGAGACCTCGTTATAGTCGGGCACTTCAACGCTGTCATTCAAAATTGGGGTGTCCGGGATATCATCTCTATAAGCGGGGTTGTTACCAGCGTCGCCATTTAGAAGATTAGAGAAGTGTTCTCTCCATAACAGCAGTGTACTATGGATATCTGTCACCAGATTACCGTTTTTCATCCTTATACGAAGAGGCTCCGGTCTTAAAACCATCGGGCAAGCGTCTTATCTTTTCGAAAAATTTTCAAGTCTCATTCCTATCGCCACATGCATTGCTATTTTCCCGCACTCACGCATTTCTGCCTCTCGTTTTTTCGCCTGAAAAGGCGTCTCTCTTCCCTCCCCTTCTCAGGGTGTCTTTGTAGGCGGTCCTTTTCTGCAGTGGCGTCGCGACACTCCTGGTCGTGCCACTGGTTTTGACGTGGGAGGTGATAGACTATCACTCCTTCGGCAGCCGTACGCATAGAGTGGAAAATGTGCGTCCACTGCACGCATATAACGTTAATAGGAGGAGTGCTTTCTTGAAACAGTAGTAAGAGTCGAGTAGCGAAGACTTTGGCTGTCCGTTTTGACTGCAGCTTGTCGACGTCTAGCTTTCTCTGTATAGGATTGCGAGCATTCTTAGTTGCACACAGACGTGTGAGGATCTTGGCTGAGACAAATAATAATCCGAGTCTATGTTTGCACCGCAGATCGTGCGTACGTCCAGTACATGGGAAGAGTGTCTTCCGTCAATCAAAACGTGATCAATTTGGTTGTGTGTTTTTGATCAGGAGACAGCCAGGTGACCTTATGAATATTGAGATGCTTAAATCTAGTAGTACTAACGACCATGTTTCCTGCTGCGGGGAAGTCAATCAACCTCATTTCATTATCGGGCGTGTCGTCGTGGAGGCTGAACTCTCCAACTGTTGGACCAAATATGTTTTCTTTACCCACCTTGGCGTTGAAGTTGGCAAGCACGATTTTTATGTCATTTTGGGGGCAGCGCTCGTTTGCATCTTCAAGGCGCCCATAGAAACTTTCGTTGGTTTCGTAATCTTTTTTTTCAGTCGCGGCGTGCGCACATATTAGGCTGATTAAAAAATTAAGGCTTAAAGCGGATTATGGCAAGTCGTTCGTTCACTGGAGTGAATCGCTGAACATGATGCCGTATTATATTGTTAATTAAAAATCTGCATTCAAACTCGTGCTTCTCCGCATGGCCACTGTAGTGGATATTACAGGATACTTGCCGTAAGCAACCCTGCCATCACATTTCTTGGATTGCAGTGATATCAGAATTATAACTTTCCAAGATATCAATCAGTTAGATAGAGGCACCATGCCAATTTAGGGTGCGAACATTCCAGGTGCATATTCGTAAATTATTATCAGTTGTTCATTTGCGGTAGTCGTCATCAGGTTTTTCATTTGTGTGTTGGGCTTCAAACTCAACACACAACCTTTGCTTGAAGTCCAAAGGGGGCTCGCCGTTCAAATTAGCAGCCAAGACTAGTGGATTATGTTGGCCTCGCCAAGTTGAGGCCATCAGACACGTTGCCATGTGAAGATCACTTTTTGACTCCTTGAATATCAATTAGGGCTATTCATTAGTGCGTCTAGTTCTGGTGACTAAAACGATTTGAAGCTTTCAAATATTGCTCATTTGAGCTTAAATTTTGTAATAATATCCAAGGAGTTGTCAACAGCAGGTAGATGCTTTTCTTATGTTGGAACATTCCCTATCTTTGAACAGCCCGGAAAGTGAGATATGAAGAGATTCTTCACTGCTGGTAAGAAAACTGTTTGAGAAAATGTTCGTAAGTCTCAACGCCTCAGAGGTTTGTGAATATTTATTCACAGAATATTCTCCAAGATTGTGGTTGTGCTTTTCGTAATTCTTCCTTGTATTCTCTTAGAGCTATTTTATATGTTAACCACGCGTCGGTGGAATTTGCGAAACTTACATTTTGTTGAAGCCCGAGGTAGTTAGGGGAGGATGAAATATTTTCAAATAAGATCTTAAAGTCTTTGCTCAAAATATGATATGTCTTTTTGAGCTGGGCACTGAACTCGGGTACTGCTGGTTTGAAGGCATTAAAAGGTTAAATCAGGGCTTAAATTGCTTTCAGCAGAAGCAACTAAAATCTTGCTGCGGTAGTGCTACCGACAGTTTTAAAAAACATTGATTTGCTGTTAGTTTTGCTTTACTGTGTGAATCTTGCAAAGCTAAGCAAAAGCAGCAGTATTACAAAAAATTTGTTTTACTGCGTAGTGCTACGAAAGCAAAATAAATTATTTTATTGCTTTGCTTTTCTAATTTGTCACAGCACTACGACAGCATGTATGTTGTTACTTTGAAAAACTTTCGGTAGCACTACCGCAGCAAAAAATTCGTTGTTTTTGCTGTTCTGCTGAAAGTAATTTCAACCCTTAGTAAAACGAGGCTAAACAAACGAATTGCTGCTTTCGTAATGCTGCGACAAATAAGAAAAGCAAAATGAAAAGCAAAGCAATAAAATAATTTCTTATGCTTTTGTAAGACTATGCAGTAAAACAAATTATTTTTAATGCTGCTGCTTTTGCTGTTGCTTTTCGATTTCGATCAATAAGTACAGCAAAGTAAGTTTTTTTAAGTTTTTTAAACGCTGGGTTAAATATCACTTTCGACTGCTCACTCGTACCAAAGTCTTTCAAATTGTTCTGTAGCTCATGATGATATTTAAATCAATACATTCATTATAACGAAATATCGAAGGTAAAATTAACTAAACATACAAATTTATATAACTTAAATTTTCGAAAATCATGTTTATAATGTTATTGGATTTGTGTCTTCGGAAAATAGCTGGGAAAAAAAATTTAAAAAAACATGATAGCTACACATTTGGTTTAAGAAAAATTCGGCAAAGAAAGTGTGGTTAGTGAATTTTACCTCTATAACAATGATATGTTAATTAAACACAAAGAGTTAAAAAAAAAAAATTCAAAAAAACAAGTAGAAAGAGAAGACACAGCCACCCTTATATCAATTTTACCCTAACTTTTCCTTACTCTTCATATTGCGTCTTCGTCAATGATTAGACAGTGAGCACAGTGCTATGCGGGTTTTCCTCAAAACTTAATGCGTATTGCTATCAGCATAATGCGTGACACACTTCAACAGGAAATCTGGTGAAAAAGCGATGAACACATTATATCGATTTTGAACTCTTGATGTCGTTTACAAAACAACAATTAAGTTCATCTTAAGGGAATCAGATTTAAATCATCCCCTGGGCATATACCATGTGCGTTTTCAAAGTTGAAGATAGATAACGAGTTTTAGTAGAAGTGTGTGTTCAAAGGAAGTGTTGAGCTGCAGGCATAGGTTAATGTTACATACGTTACATAAATAGGAGTAAAAAAAATTTTGCGATATATAATGATTTCATGTTGTTAAAGTTTATATAAATAGTAGGCGTGGAGCAAAAAGTGAGGTATAGATGAAGTCAATAGAGACAGTTCTGAAAATTTAATAAGAAGTGGTGAGTTTTTGATGAATTTTTCAACAATTAAAAGTTATAATAAATAAGAATTTACAAAAATCTTATTAAATCAGCTTATGAATAAGTATCCGACAGATATTCGACTACAAAAAGCTTATTAAAAGCTTGTACATCAGTGACTTTTAGATGGAATATTTTTACAAATTGATGTTACCTCAGTTCATGTTGTTACTCAAGAAACTCTCCCCTGTTTTCGGCTCTTGCAATCAAATATTTCTGTGTTAAAAAAGCGGCCGGCAATCCGATCGGCTTTTCACAAACCCAAACAACTGACCGTAATAAAATTTTCTTTGCCCAACAGCTAGTTTTTCCTTTGCAAAAACTACCCTCCCACACCCAATACAAAGTGCGCATGTCACCCAAAAACCACCCACAGCATACAGATTTCCAGGAAAATGCCAACCAAGTTCATTGAACTCTACAAATCGCTATATAAACATGTGTACATAAAATTCTCAAAAGAAATTTCAAGAAAAATCATTCGAAATAAGGGGGGCACATGAGGCAAGTGAAAATTTTTTTTGGCAAATGTTGACTGAAACCGGCAAACAACATGTTCTTATATAATAGCACTAGAACTTTCCGCACCGTCAAACAAAGTTATCTACCGGCAAAGCGTATAAGAAATATATAAAAAGTTGGGCCACCCTAAAGCTTGCGGTTCTTTGCATGCCAAAGTGATAAACATAAAATGAAGATAAAACCGGAAAAATTACAAACAAGTCTATGTTGTAAATGGCACATTTATGTGGAACACTTCTACAGCCTAATGTTTATGGAAAACAGGGTGCTCTTAAGCATAATAAAAAAGTTTTTATTACTTTACATTTTCAACAAACACTATCGTATTCATTCTTGCAATGACGATGACTATCATAACGAGTTATTCTTCAATCTAATCAAGCCACCCTAACATGAAAAACACTATTTAGGGGGGATGTTTTTGCACGAAAACATTTGAAAATCTGTAATTTTTTCAAATTATGCCTGCAAGAAATTGAAAGAAAATGCCTCTGGGAAAGTCCTAAAGAGTTTCATGCAATGAGACACAATTCTGAGTTAAACAAGGTTTTGCTTGCTTCTAATGCGAAGAGAATTTGAGCAAAAGAGAAATTTTATTATTTTCTTGAGTTGAATTTGAAAAAAAAAATTAAGAAAATGTTGCGTGTGTAACAAATAACTCATGAGCGTCGATAGGGTTAAGCAAATTGTAATATTTTACACATGAAGCTTCGTTTAGGCTTCTATAGAGCTGGCAATCAAAAGTTTACGCGCTTACATAGACAACGTGATAGCAATTATGCTGTTATAGGATATTTCGGAAATTCGTTAAGTTGTAGACCAAGGAAAGCCTCAAATAAGTTTAAAATTCGTTTACGAAAGTTATATGTCTTAACTTCAAACGACCTTCGGTAAAAATAACAAACGAAACTGCTTCATCTTAGTAAAGGATTTCGAAAATGCTCGTCAAAGAATTCTGGTTCTAGGAAGAACATTTCCACTCAGGAAGGAGTGTTAGCAAGGGGGAGTGATAGCTTCCACATGTTGAAGCTGAAAAATCTGTGGAAGGCGAAATCGCAAAAAGATAGTCCAGGATAAAGAAATCTGTTGAGAGAGATGAATACGTTTCCTACACTGCATTCTATGGAGATGAAAATTCAAAAACAGTTCAAGAAGCAATAGTTAGTGTCAAATATTGTGAGTGGTAGACGGCTTTGAGTGAGAAATTCAATTCACTTGAAGAAAATGGTACCTATGTGGAACTCGTGAATTATCCAGAAGGTAAGAATGTGATCAAATCCAAGTGAACAATCAAAATAAAACGAAATGTTCAAGGTTAAGTTGAAAGAAACAAGATAAAGGGCACATCCCAACGCCCAAAGGCTCTTCCGAGAAATACGAAGGCTCTTCCGAGAAGAGTGCTCTACGAAGGCACGTTATCCCCTTTTGTACGATATGGAAAGGTTTGATCATGACATGAAATGAACATGCTGACAGTTATCTTATTTAGAATGAACTGGATGATCTAATGGCTTCGCTATTAGATCGATCATTTGCTATGGGTTCAAGTCGAAAAGAATAATTTGGAACAAAAAGCTGGACAAAATTTTAAAATCATTGCGATAAATGCATTTTTAGAAGGTGCAAAATGAAGAAAAGGCATATGAAGCCATCTTTGTGAACGATATTAAGATCTTTATCAACAACTTTAAGCAACAAGAAGCTGCTTCAAAAGGAGCTGACTGACATCAGCGAAGCAAAGTATATTATTCGAGTTCAAGTCAAACTTGAAGAGGGGTATGTTGCAAACGGATCAGAAAAGTTGAAGGTATGGTAAGGATAATGCTGAATGCTGAAATTTAATGGAATTATCAATATTTAAATCTAGTGGAGGAGTTTTTAGGGGAGAAATGATCCCTAACGTATGATCCCTAATTCTGATGGTGACTACCGCAAAGACAAAAACTGATAACGATTTACGAATATGCACCTGCAATGTTCGCACCCTAAATTGTGATGGTGTCTCTATCCAACTAATTGATATTTTGGAAGGATATAGAGCTGATATCACTGCAATTCAATAAATGCAATGGAAGGGACAGGGTTGCTCACGGCAAGCATACTGTGATGTATACTAAAGCGGCCATGCGCAGAAGCACGAGTTTGGATACGGATTTGTAGGCGACATCATGTCCTGCGATTCACTTCTGTCAATTTTATGTTCGTAGAATTATCCGAGACTACCTCGAGGATAGAATTCTCTACTAAGAAATAGAAGCGGGCTTAGAAAGGTATGCAACTACTGGCGGATAGGACACACATTATCGTGTTCTCAGAAGATATTCGCCTCGTAGTCGTAGTAAAGCATTTGCACGAAGTGGTGGACAAGTGCAACCAAGCGTTTATGGTAGTACAGAAGTGGATGAACACAGCGAAACTCAGCCTGGCCAAAAACAAAACGGAGGTAGTACTAAAATGCAGCCAAAAATTTGTTCAGAAATCAATACCTCCATATAAGCCGAGGTCTGTCTCTTTGGACGCAGCGCTGTTTGTAGCGCACACACTCCATCTATAGAGTGGAGTGTTTTGCATAAGTCCTCAAATCGTAGGATTGACCGGCTTACACAATTAACGATGAACGCAACGCCTTATTCAAAATTTGGGACCATGACTACTACCTCACCCAAATATTAAGGGTGAGGTAGTAGCCAACAGTGGAAACTTTGGTGAGCATTATGCTAAGCTCAGAAGAAACCTGGACCTCAGTATGCAATATGGCATGCGCGATAACGAAGGAATTGCGTAACGATGTTCCGTCTGCGTGTCGTGCCCTTAAAAGAAGAGACCAAAGTCGTCAAAATCATGCGTCTGCTTCAAGGGACCATCTCCCGAAGCGATCTCCCCCATAGAACCAACAATCAAATTAAAACAACAAGGATAGCAACCAATCAGCATGGTTGCTTAACTATGCCGAGGTCAGGGGGTTTTGAACATAAGCGTTCATCTTGGAACGGACCGCAGTCGACAGATCTGCGTCTAGGGACTATTTGCCTAAGCGGTCTTCCCCCAAAAATCGAAGATTCAAGAAACTAAGACTTGAAAAATATGCAACGAAGAAGCTTGTATTGCTCTTGCAAGTCCCGCAAAGTGCAGGTGCAGTACTTTGTTAAGGGCGCATACCCGAAAACTACGCTTTGAGTCTGTGGTTCATGCATGCGAAGTGGTACTGGGTACTGGTATCTTTTGAAGATTCCATATACCTTTTGGCGCAAAAAAAGCCTTTCCTGACGATGCTTGGAGTTTCTAACTGGCGCTACCAAGTGCACGATAAAAGTGCAAAATTTTTGATACAATCTTGACATTCTTAAAATTCAATTGTACTTCGCCTCAACCTTATCGAAAAGTTTTTTCAGGAGGCATTGTCATAAACTTCTAAAGGCTATTCGAATAGCTTCCAAGAATGTTTCAATGGCGTGGCTTGTGCAAGGCAATGGTTGAATATTTTCGTAGAAGCAACTTGCCTTATGTCTTTGAATCATGAAATGCCTTCTTAAAGTTTTTCTGGAAAATTCCACTGAAAAATTCTAGAAGCACTTCTAAGGAAACTAAGGTAAGTATTCAAGGAAGACTCAGGAAAGTATTCAAGCCAATGACATGCATATGTTAAAAGAGTGCCTTCTGGGTATGCAAGTAGAAGGGATGGAACTCACGACTTTTCCTTCTTTTGGAAGCACTTTTTTGCTGGGAGTCTACTTATTGCCCTATGGTGGTCCCCAATTCAAGGGATTTTTTGAGTTGAAAAATTTAGTGTGCAGACCATAACTGACAGCACATATGCTTTAGAAAACTTATTGGGGGTTCACACATAATTTTTTTTCAGGGGCTCCCGTGTTAAAGAAGTTAACGAGCAACTAATTTTGAGATGCTTATTATTACTGCAGCTTGCTTCAAAGAATTCTGTAGCTTATACATATATTTCGCAAAATAATGGGCCAACTTATTTCCATTTAGTAACTTAATAAAAGTTTTCTATGGTTTTTAGACTAGTTCTCTGATATATATGGTTCTTGGATAACGTCAAAGCACTCGCCCCAAAGACATAATTTAAAATTTCATTTCAAATCAATTTAAATTTTCAATTTTATTTTAATTCAAAAAATTTTTTTTTAATATGAATTTATTTTAACACATTTTAAATACATAGTTATGTTTTGTTTGAATCTTAAAACCCAACAATACCTTAACTTTATCATTATTTTATTGGTAAATATGGGATGAAACCGTGAAAAACAAAGATGATATTTGTCCTGACTGAGTTTTGAACAAGGAACTATTAGTGCAAAAATCGAACTTGGTTTTACGTCATATATCAGCCCGACATATAACCCTAAAAAAAATTTCTGATTGTGCCCTTGGCTTCCATAATAAGTTCCTATTATGTTAAAGAGCCAGAACAGAACAGAAAGAGCCCGAACAGAACCAAAGCGGATGACGGCTGGCGGATTCGCCGTTCAGCAGAATACATTAAAATGTATGCACTCGGCAAAAACAAATTCGCTGGGCGAATCCGCGACGGAAAAACGCCAGAATAGAATCTATTCTATTTTTGCTATGGCGGCTGGCGGTCTCTCTCTGAGTAACATAAATGTTGCCATACTTTTGCTAAGAATTGGCTGTGTTTAATGTAATTTTTTTAGTTTTTAGTATATTTTGACGTTTTGTTTTTTGTGTCTGTGTTATATATATGTGAATTCGCAATAATATACGAAATAATTGTCTTCATAATGGATTTTGATGAACACTTAATTGAATAAGTCAAAATTTTTTCATATATGTTAATCATGTTGTCCGTCTGTTGCACCCCTATCTGTCAATTGTACCACTACCGTGGCAAAAAGCAACTCTGTTCCGACAACCGCCAGCCGCTCTTGTTGTAGACGTGTTTCAGCTCAATTCGCCGGGAGAGGACCGCCAGCCGTCAGTCGCTTTGGTTCTGTTCGAACTCTAAAGCTTATACATTAGTTACCGTTCGGGATGTACTCAGAGCCGTCTTAAACTAGGATAGGGCCAGTGCTGTCACTTGAAAATTTTAAATAGTGGTAGAATTTGTATGAAAATGCAGTGATTATAATCCAAAAAGCAAGAATCTACTTAGCTTCATTTGGCAATAAACGAGAGATTTTAATTTTTCACAATAAACAGAGATTTTTGTCATGTTTTGTGTCTGTTTTTCAACTATTTTCCTTTCCTTTTTGTTTTATACACATCGGCTTTTGGCTTCCTGCACCTCACCGAAAGTAATAGCGCCTCTTTTAATTCTTTAAGCAGTAGGAAAATATGAATCCCTTAGAAGAGGTGCTCGCCTATCTTCCGCCTGGGAATCTTATTTTTATAAATTTTTAGATGCCCTGGCTTTCGAACGTCAAATGCTTTTTAAATATATACACTTTGCATATTCCCGTAAATCCACTGCCAATTATGACCTTCAAAGTACGAACCAAACCGCAAACAAGTCAAGAGCAGAGTGGTATCTGGAAAAAGAACTGAAAAAAAATTTAATAACTTTTTGTTTTTCATGGATTAAAGATGTTTTTAACATTTATTTAATCTAAATAACATTTTTTAAATTTAATCACATTAAAAAAATTAACCTGTCGCGGCAAAATGTTCCAAAAATATTTAAATTATAGAAACAAAAACTTGAAATTGTTATGTTTAAATGGGTACCTATATCAGAAAAATCATGACGGAAGTGAAATAGTGGTAGATTTTGGAAAAAGTTAAATAGTGGGTGGTAAAAGTGGTAGAAGTCGAAAACGACGAAAAAAGTGGTAGATCTACCACAATTGTGGTAAAGTGGAAAGTTTGGAAAAGTTTCTTCCAATTTATGTAAATTTATTAGGTTATGTAAGGTTGAGATATTTAAATGCACTGATTGCTTTGCTATGTTTTTTAAATATTGGCTTAAATGAAAGCATTCTGTTTCGAGCTCATCTGCATTAATGTCTTCATGATAAAATTCTGCAAATTCTTTGCATTTTTTGGTCAACTCATCAGATTCTATTGTTGTTAACTGACAAAGAAAACTAAATAGACTATCAATTTATTGGTATGCTGCCGAACGTTTTTTTTAATGCGTATTTAATGTGTCAATTATGGGAATGAAAGTATCTACACGAAACCTTTCCTTGCCTCTCAACTGTGCAGTCTCTGATGATCCTTCAAAAAAAGTGATGCGTGTGCTGCGAAATTTTTTTCTTTCAAATGTATCTTTGTAGTCAGCATATGGATTTTTTTTTTAGCAATCGTGTCGTACTGATCAAAATTATTGCGTGCGGTATTGACATAACTGATTAGAGATTCGTAGAGTTTCGTTACAACGTCCATGGTCATAGTGCTATTCTGTAAACTTAGACTTGTTTTATTCATAACTACCAAAAGATCAATCCATATTTCCGTAAGAAGAGCAGTCTCGAATTTTCCCATTTTTTTTTTTGCTAGGCTTTGGGCTTCCTTTCTGGTGTCTCCTGGTTGATTGATGTCACTCGCGATAGAAGACAATGCTTCAGAAATATTTAAATAACCATTTTGCAAAGCATTAATAGCAATAGCGCGTGCAGACCACATAGTTTCCGAAAGAGACTTCAGGACTCTATTTGCACCTAAATGATCTGTCAAAATTTTTCATCGTTTTGTCGAAGCCGAGAAAAAATTGAACAATTTTTGTACAAGTTGAAAAAATGTTACTGCTTCAGTAACACACTCAACAGCCTGAACACCCACTAAATTAAGCGAATGTGCTGCACATGGAACGTAAATCGCAAATTCGCAAACTTCTTTTTATTCTTGACTGAACACCAGAGCACTTTCCAGACATATTTGATGCAATATCAAGGCTTTCAAAAGAGTTTAAAATGGTATCTGCTATATGTTGCGCATTATCTCTCAATAGGCTGTCCGTCTTTTACGTATCTAACTATGAAAGTCAGTTGGTCAACGTGGGACAGATCGGGCGTAGAACCAACGCTAATAGAGTAGTACTTTGCTGATTTAAGTTCTTTGACAATGGTTTTCAAAACTTGCTGTCCCATTAAATTAATAAATTCATTACAAATATTTGCTGATAAATATGATGTACTTCCTTTTCCACGATTTCCGTAGTTTTGTATGTGATCAGCAAAAGGATCAAATTCACTAATCAGTTCTAAGCATCCCAAATAATTCCCATTATTTTGCGATCCTAATGTCTCATTATCACCACGAAAAGCAAGACCTCTTGAGGCCAAAAATTTCACGACTGCAACAATTCTCCTGAGCACATTCTTCCAATAGTTAATTTCTATATTATATTGGGACAGCAACTCAGTATCAATCCGTCCAGTAGTTTTCATTCTTGCAACATAATTCATCATAAATTCTCTGTGCTGTAAACTGTTCTCATGCTCTATCAATAAGTTACTTATATGCTTCCAATCTTTATATCCATCAGGAGAACTTAAGTTATGTGAAGTACCAGAGCGGCATTAAATAGACGGCAGCAATAACAGTATACAGATTTCTTTGCTGGTGAATAAAGGAGCCATTTTCTTCTTAAAGACTCACCGTTCGTCAATTTACGAATGAAAATATTTTTAGTCAAGTATCTAGTTTTCGTTTTACCATTTGCATCTGGAAAACTTGTAGAAGTTTCAGAGAAGTCACTTTTTTTATTTTGGAAAACCTCTGGCCCTTTTCGAATCCAAATATCACGGACTTCTTTCGGTAAAATATCGTCACAGTAAGTACCAGGGTCGGGACACACTGATACATTTTCTAAGCTTGCAGTTATTAATTCACAGTAGCTTGAAATCGATGGTTCAGCATCTAAAGTGTGTTTGTCATTTTCGTCACAGGTAACCTCTTTTTCCTGGTGACATTCAGAGGTACTTTTGTCTTGCGGTGATGAGAATGAATAATCCCTCGGCTTATTTGTTTCTTCAACCGTAAAAAACGAAGTGAGCTTAGGAAGTTTTTCCGTTATTTCTTTTTGAGTTATAACTTTTTTTCTTTTTTGTGAACCACTTAAATATGTTCTTATCGACATAATGAAATAATGTTTAAACGAACAAATCGAAACTTCTGTTTATCTTACTAAATTTTAGATATCAAACGAAACAAAATAACGCCACTCACTCTTTTCATACTGATAGTTTAATACATCATTCGGGGATTCCCCCAACCATAGACAATGTCGACATTTATGTTAGGCCTTGTTTAGACGGTGTAGCTTGACTTAGGAATCGGAGGGATGGCTTGAGTGATCGCCAGATGGTGTACTTAGTAAATTAGGTGGGACACGTTCGGAAATATTATTAATTAGTACAGTAGGAATAGGCGCAGTCATCGATATAATGGCGCAGTATATGCCTTGTAAATACCTTCTGATAAGATTACTGATTTGTGAAAAAAGTGTAATGTGCCCGACAAAAATATTCTGAGAATAAATGTGTGAGAGAAATTGTCGGTCCTTCGGGGCCCCCTGATAGTTATTTTAAAGATGATTTCGCGTTGAATAATTTCTATAGAATCTCATTAATTCTATTTCTATGAATTCACTTACTGTATGGAATTTAATAATGTTGAGTTAAATATTTAATAATAAATTCTTATTTTTTTTTTTTAATTCATCAGACAATTTCAATAAACAACTCAATGTTTATAGCATAATACGATCAAATTCATGTCAGAGATTCTATTAATTAAATAATTAATTATTGATAATACATCCTGTTTATTTTGCAAGTTTAATAATTTAAATGTTAAGATGAAAAAAAGAAAAAAACTTAATAACGAAGATAATATAATATGCAAAATTTATGCATGAAATAAATTAAATGTTATTAACAAACACACCTGTTATATGTTTCATTCATACAACAGCTGTGAACTGGTGAATTCAGTAAATGAAACAAACATACATATCATAAGGTATCAGGTATACAAATTTTCAATAATACAATTTAGTTGAAAAAAATTAGAAAAATTGAAAAATTAAAATTTAGTTGCTTAAATAGTACGATTTCGTTTATAAAATCTGAATCCATTTCCTAGATTAAGTTTTATTATCATTTTGTAATTGTTCGAAAAATTTAAAATCTTGATAACAATACGATTGTGCAAAGCATTACCCACGTGATTATTTCATTCATTGCTGCGTTATATGTGAGAAAAATGCCTTAACCCTCTAAATAGACAACGCAATTTCGCAACATAATCTAATTAGTCTAGATTGTTGCTTATCACGCTACAATCTAGCACAGACGCGTTTTCCGTGTGCTTAGTATAAAATCTGTATATTTTTTCTCTAGACTTTACAATGTCCAAAAGCTAATTTCACACGCGCAACAGATAAGTAAAGCCTATAAAACAAAAACTATTTAAGGCTTGCACAAGTTCCCAGTGCAAAAAATTGACGAAAGTTCTATGAACTGCAAAAAAGTCAGAAGTGGAAAAATAAAAACAAATATAGCTACTCGTAGATACTTTGTTAGTATCTACAACAGATATTGTATTGTGCAGTAAGTGTTACTTTAATGAGCTGTTGATGAGCTTTTGCGACTGTATGCTTTTTTGTCTGAATGTTAACACGTTTATGGTTAAGCAGAACAAGCACGGTCACCTGTATATTTAAAGAGCCAACACGCGCCAAAATGCTAATATAATATTAAAATAAGTATTAAAAGAGCTATCTTGAAGAAAGCAAAAATAAAATAAAACCTCTATTATATGATGTTATAATAAGTTGTTACGTAATGCAATACATAAGCAGCGCTTATGTCAAAATCAGTTACTCGCAAGATGTTATAAGAAATACAAAAATTTCATTAAATTATTAATTATAAGAAACTTCTCTGTTATAAAGAAAAATGCAATTTAAACCATTATAAATAAATAGTATTGTTAGTAATTTATCATAATGCTCATAATGCTCATTCTTCTTGACATAAGTCTAAAAAATCAAAATCAAAATCAAAATCAAAATCAAAATCAAAATCAAAATCAAAATCAAAATCAAAATCAAAATCAAAATCAAAATCAAAATCAAAATCAAAATCAAAATCAAAATCAAAATCAAAATCAAAATCAAAATCAAAATCAAAATCAAAATCAAAATCAAAATCAAAATCAAAATCAAAATCAAAATCAAAATCAAAATCAAAATCAAAATCAAAATCAAAATCAAAATCAAAATCAAAATCAAAATCAAAATCAAAATCAAAATCAAAATCAAAATCAAAATCAAAATCAAAATCAAATTCATATCCATATCCATATCCATATTCATATTCATATTCATATTCATATTCATATTCATATTCATATTTATATTCATATTCATATTCATATTCATATTCATATTCATATTCATATTCATATTCATATTCATATTCATATTCATATTCATATTCATATTCATATTCATATTCATATTCATATTCATATTCATATTCATATTCATATTCATATTCATATTCATATTCATATTCATATTCATATTCATATTCATATTCATATTCATATTCATATTCATATTCATATTCATATTCATATTCATATTCATATTCATATTCATATTCATATTCATATTCATATTCATATTCATATTCATATTCATATTCATATTCATATTCATATTCATATTCATATTCATATTCATATTCATATTCATATTCATATTCATATTCATATTCATATTCATATTCATATTCATATTCATATTCATATTCATATTCATATTCATATTCATATTCATATTCATATTCATATTCATATTCATATTCATATTCATATTCATATTCATATTCATATTCATATTCATATTCATATTCATATTCATATTCATATTCATATTCATATTCATATTCATATTCATATTCATATTCATATTCATATTCATATTCATATTCATATTCATATTCATATTCATATTCATATTCATATTCATATTCATATTCATATTCATATTCATATTCATATTCATATTCATATTCATATTCATATTCATATTCATATTCATATTCATATTCATATTCATATTCATATTCATATTCATATTCATATTCATATTCATATTCATATTCATATTCATATTCATATTCATATTCATATTCATATTCATATTCATATTCATATTCATATTCATATTCATATTCATATTCATATTCATATTCATATTCATATTCATATTCATATTCATATTCATATTCATATTCATATTCATATTCATATTCATATTCATATTCATATTCATATTCATATTCATATTCATATTCATATTCATATTCATATTCATATTCATATTCATATTCATATTCATATTCATATTCATATTCATATTCATATTCATATTCATATTCATATTCATATTCATATTCATATTCATATTCATATTCATATTCATATTCATATTCATATTCATATTCATATTCATATTCATATTCATATTCATATTCATATTCATATTCATATTCATATTCATATTCATATTCATATTCATATTCATATTCATATTCATATTCATATTCATATTCATATTCATATTCATATTCATATTCATATTCATATTCATATTCATATTCATATTCATATTCATATTCATATTCATATTCATATTCATATTCATATTCATATTCATATTCATATTCATATTCATATTCATATTCATATTCATATTCATATTCATATTCATATTCATATTCATATTCATATTCATATTCATATTCATATTCATATTCATATTCATATTCATATTCATATTCATATTCATATTCATATTCATATTCATATTCATATTCATATTCATATTCATATTCATATTCATATTCATATTCATATTCATATTCATATTCATATTCATATTCATATTCATATTCATATTCATATTCATATTCATATTCATATTCATATTCATATTCATATTCATATTCATATTCATATTCATATTCATATTCATATTCATATTCATATTCATATTCATATTCATATTCATTTTCATATTCATATTCATATTCATATTCATATTCATATTCATATTCATTTTCATATTCATATTCATATTCATATTCATATTCATATTCATATTCATTTTCATATTCATATTCATATTCATATTCATATTCATATTCATATTCATATTCATATTCATATTCATATTCATATTCATATTCATATTCATATTCATATTCATATTCATATTCATATTCATATTCATATTCATATTCATATTCATATTCATATTCATATTCATATTCATATTCATATTCATATTCATATTCATATTCATATTTATTCATATTCATATTCATATTCATATTCATATTCATATTCATATTCATATTCATATTCATATTCATATTCATATTCATATTCATATTCATATTCATATTCATATTCATATTCATATTCATATTCATATTCATATTCATATTCATATTCATATTCATATTCATATTCATATTCATATTCATATTCATATTCATATTCATATTCATATTCATATTCATATTCATATTCATATTCATATTCATATTCATATTCATATTCATATTCATATTCATATTCATATTCATATTCATATTCATATTCATATTCATATTCATATTCATATTCATATTCATATTCATATTCATATTCATATTCATATTCATATTCATATTCATATTCATATTCATATTCATATTCATATTCATATTCATATTCATATTCATATTCATATTCATATTCATATTCATATTCATATTCATATTCATATTCATATTCATATTCATATTCATATTCATATTCATATTCATATTCATATTCATATTCATATTCATATTCATATTCATATTCATATTCATATTCATATTCATATTCATATTCATATTCATATTCATATTCATATTCATATTCATATTCATATTCATATTCATATTCATATTCATATTCATATTCATATTCATATTCATATTCATATTCATATTCATATTCATATTCATATTCATATTCATATTCATATTCATATTCATATTCATATTCATATTCATATTCATATTCATATTCATATTCATATTCATATTCATATTCATATTCATATTCATATTCATATTCATATTCATATTCATATTCATATTCATATTCATATTCATATTCATATTCATATTCATATTCATATTCATATTCATATTCATATTCATATTCATATTCATATTCATATTCATATTCATATTCATATTCATATTCATATTCATATTCATATTCATATTCATATTCATATTCATATTCATATTCATATTCATATTCATATTCATATTCATATTCATATTCATATTCATATTCATATTCATATTCATATTCATATTCATATTCATATTCATATTCATATTCATATTCATATTCATATTCATATTCATATTCATATTCATATTCATATTCATATTCATATTCATATTCATATTCATATTCATATTCATATTCATATTCATATTCATATTCATATTCATATTCATATTCATATTCATATTCATATTCATATTCATATTCATATTCATATTCATATTCATATTCATATTCATATTCATATTCATATTCATATTCATATTCATATTCATATTCATATTCATATTCATATTCATATTCATATTCATATTCATATTCATATTCATATTCATATTCATATTCATATTCATATTCATATTCATATTCATATTCATATTCATATTCATATTCATATTCATATTCATATTCATATTCATATTCATATTCATATTCATATTCATATTCATATTCATATTCATATTCATATTCATATTCATATTCATATTCATATTCATATTCATATTCATATTCATATTCATATTCATATTCATATTCATATTCATATTCATATTCATATTCATATTCATATTCATATTCATATTCATATTCATATTCATATTCATATTCATATTCATATTCATATTCATATTCATATTCATATTCATATTCATATTCATATTCATATTCATATTCATATTCATATTCATATTCATATTCATATTCATATTCATATTCATATTCATATTCATATTCATATTCATATTCATATTCATATTCATATTCATATTCATATTCATATTCATATTCATATTCATATTCATATTCATATTCATATTCATATTCATATTCATATTCATATTCATATTCATATTCATATTCATATTCATATTCATATTCATATTCATATTCATATTCATATTCATATTCATATTCATATTCATATTCATATTCATATTCATATTCATATTCATATTCATATTCATATTCATATTCATATTCATATTCATATTCATATTCATATTCATATTCATATTCATATTCATATTCATATTCATATTCATATTCATATTCATATTCATATTCATATTCATATTCATATTCATATTCATATTCATATTCATATTCATATTCATATTCATATTCATATTCATATTCATATTCATATTCATATTCATATTCATATTCATATTCATATTCATGTTCATATTCATATTCATATTCATATTCATATCCATATCATTATCCATATATAGTGAAAATCTTTGCTCTGATAAATGCCCCCTATCAATGAAATTTTATGGAAATTTTAACTCGAGCTGGTAGAATCAGCTAATAAATTTCTTTTGAATAATTCCTATGGTAGTTCCAAAACATTGCAAAGTTGTCCAAAAGAGTTTATAGAGTATGAAATATTACACCGTGTGACAAAAAAGAAAACATAGCATTTAAATACCTAGTAATGTTTGTGGGTTTCCGAGTAAAAATTACAATTTTTAAAACAGATCATACAATGGCCAACCAACAGAGAGACCTTAGAACATATTATGTAATCGCTGTAATCGCTGAGAAATTCATTGTTCTCGCCTTATGAACCAGAGTATATTTTAAATTTCTCATTAAATTTTGGTGTGAAATAAATTGTATGTTTCTTAACAATATGCACATTAATTTGTCGTTCCAAATATTTGTTTAAAAAAAATAAGGCGAGAGCACGCTTATTAGAATAATAATAGCAAAAATGTAAAAAATAGGTACCTACAGTATATTTTGTTTTATCACCCACCCCATTTTAGATATTTTTGTGCACAGCGCATATAAAATAATCAGGCACTGCTGCAACTTATAGCTTAATTTTAATGACTCTAGGCAACAATATAAAATTCGATGAGGAGCGCTACAACAAAAACGCATTTAACATTTGCCACTTGAGTCTGCATCGTAAAAATATTGTGTAAGTATCAGACGCTATCGTTCGATCGTCAAGTCGTTCCGTCTAACAGCCAGTCGATTTTATATTTATTTTTTGTTTTGCCCGCTTCTAAGTAGTAGAGCGTCGTCGGCCTTGGCCTTTAGTAATAACAATGTTAATAGCTTGATTCGTTCATTGCTCCCTCGCGAAACAGTCGGCGCATGTTGCAATCAGTTGCTGTTCTACATTGTGTGCATGCAATTTTACTGTCGACAATTTTCGTTATGACTGCACTTAAAAGCTTGCTGTGTTGTTTTTAAGATAATTTTTAGCAATGAATTCATAAACTCAATGACTGCTTCGTGTAGAAATGCACGAGTTTCAAGCTCAAGGCAGCAGTTATTGACATAGTTTGCTGTAGTTTACAGAAATTAAGTGTATTATTTACAAAATATTATGCAATAATTTTGATTAGTTTTTGTTAAAAATTTAAAGCTTTCAAAGTGCAGATCTAATGTCGAGAAAAGATATGAAATGATAATTTCACGTATAATTCTGACTGTTCATAAGCTTTACTATAAGTATTTATAATAAGAAAGTACTACTTGTTACTATATGTGTTAAATAATAAGATTATAAATTTCGTCTTGCAAATGCTTATTTGCACAAAATTAAGAGCAATCATGTTTCTAGATTGCAAAGTTCGTTGACTTAAGAATTGACCCACTGAACATTTATAAAAAACAAAAACAAAATAAGTTACATTTCAAGTTTTTAAAGTTTAATGACTTCAATTGAAAAATTATAACATGAAGATGTCATGATGTGAGCTAATGAATAACAAGATATCTTATTGCATTATCCGTACATAAGCAATACTGCACTATTGAGTGACACATAAAAATTTAAATCAAGGGTGCGAAAAAGATCGGGAAAAAAGGGGCGATCTTGACATGGCAAGGTTTCTGAATGCTTCAACTTGACGAGGCCAGATCCATGTCGAAATCGTCTCAAGTCGACTTAAACCTCCTCGCGGTGTCTCATGAAATGGCAAAACTAGCGCCCGATAGTCTTGACGGCTAATTTGAACGGCGGGCTCCCTTTGGCCTTCAAGCAAAAGGTTGTACGTTGAGTTTGAAGCCCACCACGTAATAAAATATTTCAATGAAACATATAAGAATAAATGAAAGACTGATACCTAAATCTGATGACGGCTGCCGCAAACGAAAAAGTGATAATGATTTACGTATATGCGCCTGGAATGTCCGCACCTTAAATTGGAATGATTCTCTATCCAACTGATTGATATCTTGGAAGGATATAAAGCTGATATCACTGCAATCTAAGAAATGCGATGGAAGGAACAGAGTTACTTACGGCAAGCATCCAGTAATATCTAAAACAGCGGCCATGGGGAGAAGCACGAGTTTGGATGCGGATTTGTAGTTGACAAGAGAATATGGCATCATGTCCTGCAAATTACATCCGTGAACAAACGACTTGCCATAATCCGCTTCATGGCTAAATTTTTTTAATTACTGGTTTTTATACTGGTGCTTTAAAGACCCAAATGAGTGCTGTCCCCCTCCTTACATAAAAATCGTGATTGGTGACTTCAACATCAGGGTGGGCAAGGAAAACATATTTGGTACAACAGTCGGAAAGTTCAGCCTCCACGACAATACATTCGTTAGCGGAATAAGGTTGATGGACTTCGCCGTAGAACGTAACATGGTCATTAGTAGCACTATATTCAAGCATCTCAAAATTCATAGGACCACCTGGCTGTCCCTTGATCAAAAAACGTGCAACAAAATTGATCACGTTTTGATTGACGGAAGGCATTCGTCCAGACGCACTCTTCCACTCTACATACTAGACGTATGTACGATCCGCGGTGCAAACATAGACTCGGATCACAGCAGCCAAGATCCGCACACGTCTGTGCGCAGCTAAGAATGCTCACAATCCTACACAGAAAAAGCTAGATGTCTATAAGCTGCAGTCAATACGGACAGCCAAAGTCTTCGCTACTCGACTCTTACTCCTGCTTCAAGAAAGCACTCCTCCTATTAACGTTATCTGCGCGCAGTGGACGCACATTTTCCACTCTATGCGTACGGCTGCCGAAGAGGTGATAGTCTATCACCTCCCTCGTCAAAACCAGTGGCACGACCAGGAGTGTCGCGACGCCACTGCAGAAAAGGACCGCCTACAAAGACACCCTGCAGTCGGTTGTAACGTGTGCTGCTAAAGAACGATACCGTGAGAAGAGGAGGGAAGAGAGACGCCTTTTCAGGCGAAAAAAACGAGAGGCAGAAATGCGTGAGTGCGGGAAAATAACAATGCATGTGGCGACCGGAATGAGACTCGAAAATTTTTCGAAAAGATAAGACGCTTGCCCGATGGTTTTAAGACCGGAGCCTCTTCGTGTAAGGATGAAAAACGGTAATCTGGTGACAGATATCCAGAGTACACTGCTGTTATGGAGGGAACACTTTTCTAGTCTTCTAAATAGCGACGCTGACAACAATCACATAGAGATGATTTCCCGGAACCCTAATTATGGATGATAGCGTTAGAGTTATGCAGCCCGACTATAACGAGGTCTTAACAGCTATAGATCGGCTGGAGCTAATGAACGACAATGCTCCAGCGAAAAAATTATTTGATTCGGTACCCAGTGGCGCTCAACGTAGACGAGAAAGACCGGATCTCCTTAAGAAAGACCAGGCAATGGCTAACCTGACAATGGTTAGAGTTTCTAACTGGGGCCAGCAAGCGCATGGCAAAAGAGGCTGGCGAAAATTCTAAGACGACGCCAAAACCGAACAACGGTTGTAAGCGCCATCTAAGTAAGTTAGTAAGTACGTATTATCGGTGGTAAGTCTTTTTCACCAGAAATTCATTCTTTCCACTCGCAGGGTGCCGCGATTACGTATTAGTGGTAAGTCTTCTTCCCCAATGTCGAAACCAAACTTCGGAAAATTTTTCGGAAATATAAGGCGCCTGGCCGATGGTTTTAGGAACGGAGCCTCTTCCTGCAAAGATGAGAATGGAAATCTAGTTTAAGATATCCAGATTACACTGCTGTTATGAAGGGAACACTTTTCTAGTCTTCTAATTGGCGACAATAGTCCCGCCCATAGAGATAATATCCCGGAAACCCCAATTATGGATGATAGCGTTAAAGTAACGCTACCTGACTATAGCTCGGCCCAGTTTAGCTGTTTACTAAGCTCTATTTAAATGCATTCACAAGCTTCTATGCAGAATATGGTGATTGGAACATTAGTGTGCTCTGCCCAACCCACCATAAAAGTGATGTCACCATTTGCGCCAACAACCGTAGGATAAGTCTTCTAAATATCGCATGTAAGGTCTTGTCAAGCGTATTATGTGAAAGACTAAAGCCCATCGTCAACCAACTGATTTGACCTTTTCAGTGTGGCTTCAGACCTGTAAAGTCCATCATCAACCAGATATTTACGCTACGACAGATCTTGGAGAAGACCCTCGAAAAACAAATCGAAACAAATTTTTGTCGATTTTAAAGCCGCCTTCGATAGTCCCATAAAGAGTCTAATAAGGAGGCACCTTTACAACCATCTCTGAATCTGGTATTCATGAGAAGCTAATGCGTCTTTACAGGATAACACGTAAAATAGGAATGAAATGGTATTTCCCCCTCATAGCTCACTGTGTGAATATGGCGATACATAATGCCTGGCAGATTCATAAGCATAATGGGGGAACTATGAATCAATTGCCTTTCAGGAGAAGTATCGCCAGTACTCTACTTGTTCAAAATCAAAGAGTTCCGATTCACCACAAGGGTCATCCATCGCTTAGTCTAAATAATGAATTGCGTTATTATCGATTAGACCATTGGGTAATTTCACAGGAAAAACAAACAAGATGTGGAGCCTGTCATTAAAAAACCTTAACCTTAGATGCCGAAAATGTGACAAAGGATTACATGTGAAATGTTTTGTGTCGTATAACACCCAATGTCCTATATATAGGACGGCTTCAAAAACCACTTTTTTCAATAAATTTTCAAAAACCTATAATTGCACTGTTTTTTTTTTCTCATTTATTTGCAAAATAATATAAAAGTACTTTTAAAAGCATGATGTTCTGCAAGCAATGGGCATATCTGGGTTAATATACCTATTCAATCCATTTCCATATATATGTCACGCTGCACTCCATCAGATGACCATCTTTTTTAAGTTCAGCTACGCTATATTGCACAAAAGGTATCGTAAATACGAGCAAGACGTTGATAAAAGTCAAAGTCGTTGAACGATCAGCAAGTAAAGCACCATAGGCAGAAACGGATATGCAACTTAATTTTGAATATAACCTTGTCGATTGAAACTGAAATTAAAATGAAATTTTTGTTAGAAAATAACATCATACAACTCTTTCTTGTATAATTACCTACCGTATGCTCTTGTAAAAGCAGCTTGTGTCGATCCTTTTGGCTTAGTTCCATTTCGTGGGCATGTCTGTCCCAACACAAATCAATTTCAAGAAGTAATGCTTGAAAACGTTGGCGCTCCAATTTAAGCATATCAGCCGCATATGATATGATGTAAATCTCCAAAAATTCTAAGAATATAAACGGTATCTTTGTTAGACCGCTTTCGAGGCGTTTGGCTGAACTTAGATGCGTGGCGAAGAAGAAACATTTTATGCCACTGTACAGCTCATCGGAAATCAAAAACCTGCGATTGTAAATGCAGATGAAAAATGGTGCAACACATTTGGATATCATTAAGTGTACACCATGAATCTGTCGCTCAATCTCTATTAGATTGAGTGGAAATTTGAGTAACATGCCAGCCTCAGTTACAAGAATGCTTAAATGATCACTTAGATAATCATTTAGATCTTTATAAAAATGTGTTATGGTTATAACACACATCAAGTGGGCGTGGTAACATACCTCATAACTGAGAAAATAAAAACAACTGATGATACTTGTTTCTGGTAGCAGGACCATGGCCATTATTATTGAGGTCATTGAGCTAAGTATATTAAAGATGCTGCGTGAGAGAATCAGTTTTATAAATTTGCTATCCATATAATATTTGCGAAAACATAGTTGCTCTATGCATGCTCCAATTTCACTCAACTTTTCAATAATATCCTCGAATTTCTGCTGATTTTTTTTAACAATTCTGATTATAATCAGATTTGAGCAATATATGATACAAATGAAAACTTGAGCAAGTGTTATTTCCTGCGCACGAAACGATGATTCACTGTTGATTTCGGACCATGTTTTATAACTTAAATGAATCACTGTTAAAATCATTAATAATGAAAATATGTAAATAAATCGTAGCATTATATTCGAATAACCTTTAAGCAGAGAATTAAGGAATTTGTTGAATTTTGTCTCATAGATCTTATTGACTTTGAATTTAATTCTAAACTTGAGGCAACCCATTAGTAGTGCCATATAGTATATTATATACCAAATAAAGCATGATGTGTGTTGCAGTCTTAGACGTTTGTCAACAGGGACAAACATGTTTTATAGGGTTGTTCAGGCAGTAAACTAAAAAATAAAATAAAATAAATAGAAAAAATTATTTGTCATGTACATTAAGCAGTCGCTTTTGAAATAACTTTGCAAGTTTGCTTCCTCTTTTTTGTACTTATGTACTTACCCTTAAATTTGAGACTATACAAAAAGCGTATTGCTAGCCCAAATTATGATACATACGCGGAAAACAGCTTTCACAGATCTATGCTTTGATGAAAACTTTGATGTCAAATATTTTGAAACATAACAAAAAAGACTTCTGCTGTTACTGCTCATGTATTACAGTCATAAAATGGTTATTAACTAAGCGATTAACTCATAATGCGACAGTATTAAGCATTATTATGATAATTATGATAAGTGGCTAAGCTATAGGTAGCCCGGAAATGTTGTGAAAAAAAAACTAGAACGTTGATATGAAAAATTATTTTCAAAAAAATCGTGGAGATGTAAGCATATGACTTAGGCAATCCTTTACCTCAGTCAATTCGAGTAATTAAGCAATATCATTCCACAAATATTAGACATCGTCCACCAACTAAAAGTTCCAAAATATTATATATTGATGAATTATTAATTTCAGTTGATTAGAAATGATACTCGACTACCGAGGCCGAATTATATATTTTTAATTTTAATCATAAGGTGTTCGGAAGAAGAAAAAATTGATCAAACAAAGATTTGTTTCAAACAAAGTTTGAGTCCGCAATAGTTTTTGAAGTGAAACTGCTTAGATGCGTATAGAGCTATATGTACACTGTTTGAAATATGTGTTAAAATTGTGTTAATATCAAACGAATTTCTTTTTTAAATAGAGATTGTAACAATTTAATTCAAATTAAACACAAATGTTCTTAAAGTTAAATTTAAAACAAGTAAGTAAGTAAGCAAGTAAATTTTATTGAGACTTCAGATCGATTACAAATTAATGACCAGAGAATGACACACATAGAACAGTAAAAATTATTCTATTACAATAAAATGAAGGTATGCAAAGGCAAAAAGACAAGGACATCAAATGTATGCTCATTAGGGCGTATCGAATTACATTTTTTTTCCGAATTTCACATTCGAAGAGGTCTCAAAAGTTTCATGTAGTTGTCAAGATCTGCCAAAAAAATTTTATGAAAATAAAAGGACATTTTCCTGCCCCGCAAGGACAAAGTTGTTTTTTGAGAAAAACAGTAAAAAATAACGACCTTAAAATGCTTTGATTTTTGTAAAAAAAACTACATATGTCTAAAGGAAAAAATTTAATTACAGTTTAACTAGCAATTTCTTACCGAAGACGATGATACTCACGATTTTTAGCCACAGTATCCTGTTTGAAGGATATTCGAAGTAAAAGTTTTACACGAGATGGCACATAACTTTTGATTGTAACCATTGAGTCTAAATTTTGATGGCATTGATTATAGTGTTGGCGTATTTCTGAAATATGATGAATTAAAAATTTGCATAGTTTTTGCATATCAATTCTCTTGTTTTAGAGAAATGTGTACTAGAACGCAATTTTTTTACCTTTTTCAAAAAAAATAATATTAGATTTTATATCACGGGCATAAGAAGTGCTGTCGAATATAATTTTCTCAATTTGGATTTTTCAAATATTTCAGTACATGACGCTACCTTAAAATTTGTATTTAATATGCCAGGCTTAGACCACGATTTTTTTTATATATTAATACTTAAAAAAATTTTACTTCTTGCCATCAAATTTCTCAATTTGAGTTATATCTTCTTTATGGTTAAAAAAAAATTTAATGCCATTCAGTCGGTCTGAAAAGACTAAGCAATTTTTTTTAAAAGGTGTTTTAATGAAATTATAACCATAAAGCGGACATAACTCAAATTGAGAAATTTGATGCCAGGAAATAACTTTTTTTAAAATATCGAAAAAGAAAAAAAAATCGTGGTCTTAAGCTGATATATTAAATAAATATTTTTAGGCAGTATTCATGATATTTATGGAATACATCAACACTATAAACAGTACCACCAAAATTTATAACCAATGCTTACAATCAAAAGTCTTGTGCTATCCCAAGTACAACTTTCGCTTCGAATATCCTTCATACAGGATACTGTTGGTAAAAATCATAAGTAGCACCGTGTGTTGCAAGAAATTGTTAGTTAAACTGCATTATAACTTTTGCTTTAAGACATGTGTGGATTTTCTTAAAAAAATCAAACCATTTTAAGATCGTTATTTTTTATTGTTTTTCTCAAAAAAACAACTTAGTCCTTGCGGGGCAGGAAGATGTCCTTTATTTTTATACCCCCACGCGTACTGCGTAAGGGGTATATTAATTTTGTCACGACGTGTGTAACACCCAAAAGGAGGCGTGGTAGGTATGGAAAAGTATATATATTCTTGCTCAGCATCACCACCTGAGTTGATTTAGCCATATCCGTCTGTCTGTCCGTCTGTCCGTCTGTCCGTCTGTCCGTCTGTCGACACGATTACAGCCGTAATTCTGAAGATATCGTAATGAAATTCGATATTTAAGCTTTTTTTTAAAGAACTAAGGTCAAGTTCGAGAATGGGCTAAATCGGATGAAAACCACGCCTACCTCCCATACAACCCCAAAATGTAAAACTCAACAAAGAAGCTAATATTGAAGCTACAATACTGAAATTTGATAAATGTGTGTTTTATATCAAAACTTAGATGTCTTAGAAAAATGGGCGTCATCCACTCACTAACACGCCCACCTCCCATACAACCCCAAAATTGAAAAATCTATAAAGAGGCTAATATTAAAGTTACAAGACGGAAACTCGGTATTTGTGTGTTCTATGTCAAAACTGAGGTGTGTTATAAAAATGGGCGTCATCCACTTATTAACACGCCCACCTCCCATACAACCCCAAAATTGAAAAATCTATAAAGAGGCTAATATTAAAGTTACAAGACGGCAACTCGGTAATTGTGTATTCAATGTCAAAACTAAGGTGTGTTAGAAAAATGGGCGTCATCCATTCATTAACACGCCCACCTCCCATACAACCCCATAATTGAAAAATCTATAAAGAGGCTAATATTAAAGTTACAAGACGGAAACTCGGTATTTGTGTATTCTATGTCAAAACTGAGGTGTGTTATAAAAATGGGCGTCATCCACCTATTAACACGCCCACCTCCCATACAACCCCAAAATTGAAAAATCTATAAAGAGGCTAATATTAAAGTTACAAGACAGAAACTCGGTATTTGTGTATTCTATGTCGAAACTGAGGTATGTTAGAAAAATGGGCGTCATACACAATCTAACACGCCCACCTCCCATACAACCCCAAAATTTAAAACTTTATAAAAAGGCTTATATATAAGCTGCAGGAAAACAATTTGATATGTATGTATTTTAGACACATAAAAATAATAATATCTCTCAAAAGCTCATACAAAAAGCTCTCCAATTTAAGATTCTTCCACCCTTAAGAATCGGCCGTGGGGGTATTTTTACTTCGGCCAAGTCGAAGATATACCTTACTAGTTTTTTTTTAATTTTTTTTGGGTCATCTTGACAAGCCTATGCAACTTTTGAGACCTCTAAGAATACGATCTAAATTTTTCGATACGGCCTAATGCTCATACCATTTTTGAATAACATTGACGTTGCATCAAATAATACTTAAAAACAAATTAAACAAACAATTAACAAAAACTGGAATTAAACTAATATTTACATATATACACTTAAAATAATCATAATATTAAGCTATTAACAGGTAATAGTAATATGGCAGAGTTCGAATTCAAAGTAAAATCTATATTTTCATTCATTATTCCAACAACAGAAATGCAATTGACATTTCACCAATTGTAATCTTTTAAAAACACTATTTATTAAATGATTTTCTAAAAGACTTAATTTATTTACACATTTTTCCATATGCAATAGTAAATATTTACATAAAGGAATAACTTTTGAATGATTATAAACATACAAATTGGAAAAACGTTTACTGAAAGATTCAAAATTTTTATTTATGCAAAATCTCAAGGCTTTCCGCTCAAAACTTTCAAGATTTTGTGCTACTGCAGATAAGATAGTTAACCAATTTGGAAATCAACCTTCTGAGAGAGAAATTCAATTTTTGAGAAAAAATCTGCTCTTTGATTGATATGAAATTTGGTTGGAGGAGAGTTCTTAAGTTGCTCGAATTTGAATTTTTTTAAAAGTAACAATTTCTTAAAAAAATGTAGTTTTATGCATTCATCAATTGTTAAATTTGTAAAAAAATGTGTTTTGAACACAAAAATTTGACTTTCCATGTGAATATCTTGGTCGGATTTGAACGGTTTTTCAATTTTTTTCATTTTTTCTAAAATTTTGTTAAATTTTCTTTTAAATGTGCTAAAAATTACAGCAAAGTTCTAACCAAATGAATTTTCTTAATATTGTCGTTAGTTATTTAGCGTGTGTTTCAACCAAATGCCAAGAGAGAGAAAAAAACTGTCTCAAATTGAATGTTCTAAATTGGGAAGCCAATATATCCGCCATCTGTGAATATATTTTATTTATTTCTTTTTTGTATTTAAGTCTTATCAATTAACTTAAAAAAACTTTTGAAAATAATACTGTTTTTTGTTTGTTTATATTTAAATTATTCCTTTTGATTTATTCTTAAAATATGGGGTAAAAATGATTTTTGTTGTAAAAAAACAAAAACTCAAAATTGCATTTTTGATTTTGTTTCAAAGTCTGTACCGAATTTTAGGTGAATTTATTTTGTCTTGACACTAAATTAATAAACTGTCCGTGACATCAAAAAATCTAGGCTGCCCCCTATGATTTTTTTGACAAACTTAAATTTTTTTAAAATGTTGTTTTTCTGTTTTTGAAAGAAATAATTAAATAAATAAATAATTTTTCTGAAGAAAATAGCTTAATATCTCCAATCAATGAAAAGTTATAGCCTCGAACTTATTTGAACCATTTCGCATATAATTATAAATAGGCAATCAATAAATTGGTCGAATTTCGACCCCAGGCGATACTAGTATAAGTAATTTAGTGTTAATAGGCAAATATTTATTTCTAATTAAGCTAGAGAACATTCTAAATATTTTTCTATATATTTTAAGAATTAAATTAGCATGTATATTAAATCCAAAGCGTATTTATACAGTTATTAATAATAATTGTAAGAAAATCGAAAACAATAATAGGCATTTTTTTTATAAGAAAGTTTGAAATATTATCAGGTTCAGTAGACTTCTTTGAATGTGAATTCCCATGTGAAATGTGAATTATCAGGAGGATAAAACGAAGTAAAAGACGGATTGAAATTATAAATAGATACAGGATAAGAATTAAGAGTAGTTATAACTTCAGATTCTTATTCGAATACATCAGGTCTGTCAGGAACTGTTTTTTCGTAAACTTTTTCAAAATAAAAACTTTTTAACAAAAAAAAACCTACTTAAAAATCACTACAAAGTAAAATATAATTTTAAATTACTTTTCCTATAAATCGTGGTAAAGCCTGATAATTTATTTATGTACATTATTATATTGGAAATCTTATTATTTTAACTTTTCCTAATTTGTTTTATTTTTATCAAAAATATATTATTTTTACAAGTACATAGGCGGTACCGTATGATCAATAATACTTTATAATAATTCAACCTTGCCCTGCACCAAATTTCAGTTCCCTAGCATCAGAATTAACCGATATAGAGGATTTCTCCCACCTTTTTAATTATTCGACCTACCCACCTATCAAATATTAGTACCCAAGTTTCAATATTTACTGAAATGCAGTGATTTTCTAATTGTGACACGCCTCTTTGTTGAATCTTAATCTACTTTCTTGATTGTGTTTTGTTATAACTCTACCTATTCTTGTATTGATTTCAATACCCTAGTGTCAATATTGACTGAGATACCCCTTTATCAAACAAATTGTGCCTACCTCTGCAGTAAACTTTAGTACTCTAGTGTCAATATTCTTCGAGATACAGAGTTTTTATAATATTGCCACACCTATTTGTCGAATAACGCCCACTTAATTGGCCGTAATTTTTTTATAATTGTACCTACCCTTGCATTTTTGTTGTAAATGTCAGTACCTTAGTGTCAATATTTACTAAGATACAGTGTTTTTCTTATAGTGACACGCCCCTTTATCGAATACCGCCCAAATTATTGGCAGTAATTTGTTATACTTGTGCCTACCTCCGTACTAAATTTTAGTATCCTAGTGCCAATAGTATTCAAGATACAGTGTTTTTTAATATTGCCACACCCCTTATCGAAAAACGCCCACTTTTTTTACAAAAATTTTTAGTAATTGTGCCTATCTCTGTACTAAATTTCAGTACACTAGTGTTAATGTTATTCGAGAAACAGAGTTTTTCCAATATTGCCACGCCCTTTTGTTAGAACAATGCCCACTTAAGTTATTGTAAAATCATAACTTCATAACGAAAATCATCCCAATTTGTATATTTGTATGAAACAAATAATTTTGGCTGACATAATTCTAAGGTTATATCTTTTAAGTTAATTTCTAAGTAAAGAGGATAGTGATCAGAAAAGGAAGAGAGACTCTTGATACAATAATTTGGATTAATGTAATGACTATTAAATTTGTACACTCACAAAAATATCAACTGTAATATTAACAGTCGGCCGCTGTTATTTCAAGACACTGTTAGATTGAGTGATTTGCGTTTAAGTTAACAGTTTTCTTTATTGAAGGAACGTTTCGAAGTATTTTTGTTCTGTTAAAATCATCTGTTGAAATATTTTTGTGCTTTTGTTTATATGTCTATCTACTCTAAGCAATATTTTTTAAATTTGTTTTGCTATATTTATATTATCGTTGCCAATAGCTCAGTGGAAGTGCGCTAGACTGTCATGCGGGGGTCAAATTTTTTGTTTGGTCAAAAATAACCTTCAAAATAAGTTGCGTGCAATCTTAAAAAAAAATTGCTAAGTTCATTTTTTGTTAAAAAAAATATTTTAAATAAAAAAAAAATATTTTTTAGCCTTGACGGGATTTGAAGCCAGGACAATCGAGCGCTAGTCGCACACGTTATCACACTCGGCCAAACATGAACTTTCAAAACATTGATAAAATTTCAATAAGCATGTTTTTCTATGGGTTTCGTGTTCTATAGACCAACAGTCAACCGACTGTTGATTTTAAAGTTTCATTTGTTGGATGGTATTTAACAGTAAAATCTATTATTTCAACCCATGATTTGTTTGATATACAAGCATTTTTTCCCTGTGTGTTGAAAATATAAAATGATCAAGATAAGAAGTTCCATTTGGAAACGAAGGTCATATGTCACAAATTCTTGAGAACGTAAGAGCATGATTTTGGAGCCAATTAAAGAAAGTTATACCATTAAAATTATTGACATTATCATTCCAAGACTCATGCTAAGCATTAAAATCGCCTCCAACTATTAAACCATCATAATTTGAAGCCCGATAGGCAATAGAAACCAAACCATCAGAAAAAGCGGCACGTAAAAAATTACATGGAATATAAACTGAACCAATTAATAACTTTTTTTTTAGTCCTTCAATTAAAACACATATATCCCAGAAAATATGAGGGAAAAGGATATCAGAAAAAGAAAATTGAATATTTCAAATTCTTTTTTTATAGCAATAGTAACCCCTTGAGAGCAATAATCTCTAAGAAAATTATAATTATTTAAGCAGACATCGTAAGATAAATGTGTTTCTTGGAGAAAGCAAATATCAAGTTCAATAAATCTACTATAGTCAATTAGTGATCTTACGTTAAAGGATAACAATTTTTTATTTTATATTTCCATATCTAAAAGAAACTTCTTTCAAGAGCAAAACACACACTTTCTTAACGTCACCTTTAGAGAAATGATTAATGCTTTTTAAAAAAATTGCAATTCTTTGTTCAGGAGTTGGTTGTTCAGGATTGAGTATTTGCTTAGCAATCTTTATAAATTCGTCAATAATTGAAGGCTTAGCAGAATTATGATGGTTAACGTGAATCGTGAATGTAAGGAGAAACGAAGGATTCATGGTTTGGTAAAGTTTTGAAAAGACTGGAATAAGTAAGACCCTTTACAGCGACTGAATGTCCAGCCACAGCTTTCTGGACATTAGTAAAAGCCAATTGTTTTTTCTCTTTTGCATCAGAAATGAATTGTTTTTTGTTTTTGATGTAGTCTTTGTAGAACAGACATCCTCTTCAATTTGCTGAATGACCGGATTCCCCACAAATGATACAAAAGGTTGAGGATTTGCATCTTTATGCATCTTAACATTTAACGCAACGATAAGCTCTGTTGCAATTTTTTGCAATATTTGCTGGCAACGTTTGCATTGAATATCTCTGCTCCAGGACTTTGGAGCTTCCCAAGAAATAATTTGGTGCATTAATTTTTTAAATTTTGAAATATCGTTTAACTTTTATCCAGGAAAAAGTGAAATTAAAAAAAGACCTAAATTAATAATATTTTTAATAGAATAAGGAGTTGTAAATTTAGTAACTTTTTCAACAGTATTCGGAATAATACTGTCAAGTTCAGATTTTATATCAGCGAGGTCTGAGAGGTAATGCATACCTTGAAGAACCAAACTAATTTGTGTCAGACTTTTAGGAGTGAATGAAAAAGACTCAATATTCTGTGGCCTAAGAAGGGACATCATGTCAGAATGATGATGAGGGTCTTTAAAATACAATTCAGTCTTAAATTGGGATTTATTAATTATTTTATAATCAATATTTGGATTTTTTTCATTAGGTTGGTATATCAATTTACATTATAAATAATAATCGAAGGACAAAATTTATTTTGCACTTTCGAGTGCACTGCCACATCATTATTAACTGAACTTACCAGCTGTTTTCTTTTTTGTTGAGGAGCAGATTCGATGGTGATATCCGCCAAGGCAGCAAATCGATTAGTAGAGTTGGGAGAGAAATCCGATACATCCAAACCTTTAAGTTATCCAATGTTAGACCGCTTAGCTCTCTTCTTAACAACAGTATAATTAGAGTTGTCGTTGTCATTCAAATGTTGACCCTGTGAAAGGGTTAGGTTATGCGTCTCCAGTATTGCGCCAGGCGATGCGCAGCGACTTCTCCGTGAAGGAGTTGGCGACTCTATCATAGGATCATGATCATATAATATATCATCATCATATGAATGTTCTTCATAAGGAATTTCACTGGGATCTACATGGAGGCCCGTCGACATTTTTGGACGGCAAATTAATTTTCATCAATAAATGATGCAGTTGAAAAAGTTTTGAAAAATGTTCTCAAAATTACGATTGAAACGTTTCTGACTTTTGTTTTTTTTTTATTTGTATCAGAGAACAACTTGAGTGCATTCAAATGGCGTTTTGAATGTGTCGTCAAAATACGAGCTACGAATATGCCTTCTGCATTAAAATTAATGCGCAAAGACATGCACCAATCGCTGAGGTACGAATGCCGTAGAGTACGAGCGATGACGAATACGAATGCCTGCGAAACATGAATGTCCGACGAAGCCACACATTCGCCAAAAGCAACGAATATTCATGCTTTTATGTTAATTCGCAGCAAGAAAAAAATGTAAACTGCAGTCTGCAGCAGCGCTCACTCTTTTACAACAACTTCAATATGTTCAGCTTCAAAACGCCAGGAAAAAACAACAAAGAAAACAAAAATAAAATTCCACTCGAGCTCGAGTTCAGCAGAAAACACTCAAGCTTCCAGCGAATCATTCGAATGTTAGCATTGTCTGGATCGTCTGTCTGTCCGTCTGTCTGTCCGTCTGTCTGTCCGTCTGTCTGTCCGTCTGTCTGTCCGTCTGTCTGTACGTCTGTCTGTACGTCTGTCTGTCCGTCTGTTTGTCTGTTCGTCTGTCTGTGGACACGATTACAGCCGTAGTTTTTAAGCTATCACGCTGAAATTCGATATTTAAGCTTTTTTCTTAAAAACTAAGATTAACTTCGAGAATGGGTTAAATCGGATGAAAACCACGCCTACCTCCCATACAACCCCAATAAGGAAAACTTCATAAAGAAGCAAATATTTAAGCTACAAAACTTAAACTCGGTATTTGTATAATCTATGTATGTCAAAACTGAGGTGTGTTCGAAAAATGGGCGTGATACACTTACTAACACGCCCACCTCCCATACAACTCTAATATTGAAAACTATATAAAGAGGCTTGTGTCAAAGCTACATGAATTACATTAAGTATTTGTTCATTTCATATCAAAACTAAAGTGTGTTCGAAAAATGGCCGTCATACACAAACGAACACGCCCACCTCCCATACAACCCTAAAATTGAAAACTATATAAATAGGCTTCTGTCAAAGCTAAAAAAGTAAAATTAGATATTTATTCATTCAATATCAAAATTAAGACGTGTTAGAAAAATGGGCTTCATACACCCACGAACACGCCCATTTTCCATATAACCCCAAAATTTAAAATTAGAAAAGTGGGCGTCATCCGCCTTAGTACACACCCACCTCCTATACAACCAATAAGAGTGAAAACTGTATAAATAGGCTAATATTTAAGCTACTGAACTGAAAGTGGGTATTTGTGTATATTATATCAAAACTGAGGCGTCTTAGAAAAACTGACGTCAACAACTCAAGAACACGCCCACCTGCCATTCAACCACAAATCGACAACTATATAAAAAGGCTTGTATTTACTTTGCAGGAAAACAATTTGATATTTATTTTAGACGTCAACAAAATAGTAAAATTTTTTTTAAATGTCCTACAAAAAGAGCTACGATTTAAAATTTTGTACCATTTCGAATCTGCCGTGGGGGTATTTTAACTTCGGCAAAGTCGAAGATATACTTTACTAGTTTTTTTGTGCGATTGTGGCTGACGACGATTGTTATTCGAACGACAAAAAATGACGAATGGTCTCATGTAGTTCTCTGATTTGTATCTCAGAAAACACACAACCGATCGCTTCGAAATCTAAAAGTCGAATGTTAAAACAAGCTTTTGTTTTGAAAACTATATTTTCAATAAAAAAAAAAAAATTGAAAACAAAAATTTTAATATTTAAAACATATGTTTTAAGGCATCTAAGTGGTAACGGTGGCTTGTAGGTTAAGTGTTTAGAGCTAAGTATGCTCGGAGCACGAGTTCGATCCCCAGTTGCGGCAAAAGTTTTTTTTTTCAATAAAAAAAACTTTTTCTGATCGGTCTGATTTATAACTCAGAAAGTAAATAATGCCATGTTAAGCTTCTTGAGAACAGGGGCGTACCGAGACCATGTTGGTTTGGAGGATATTATGGTATTTTGACCGACTGAATACCCTTAAGTTCCGACTTTTTTAATACAACAAGGTTAAATTAACCAAAATTACTCATTTGTTCGAACAATTATATATATTAGTATTTGTGAACATTGTACCATACGCTTTTTTAGTATTAATAAGAACTTAAGCTCCTTCTCCCTTCTGAGAGAGAAATTAACTTTTTAAGAAAAAACTCACTCTTTGATCAAAATGGAATTTGGTTAAGATAGAGATTTTAAGTTGGTTGAATTTGAGTTTTTTCAATAGTAAAAATTTTCTTAAAAAATTTAGTTATATGCATTCAATCTGCTCTCCTGTCAATATCTTGGTCGAATTTTAACGGTTTTTTAATTTTTCTAATTATTTCTAAAAGTTTGTTAAATTTTCCTTTAATTTAGATCTAACCAAAAGTATTTTGAATGAATTTTCTTCATAATTTATTTAGAGTGTATTTTATTCAAATGCTACGAAAGATAAACTCTCTCAAATTGGATGCTCTTAATTGGGAAGCAAATATCTCTGCCATCTTTGAAAAGATTTTATTTATTTCGTTTTTGTATTTAAGGCTGATCAGTTAAACTTAAAAAAATTTATAAAAATTTTACCGTTCCTTTTTTGTTTATATTTAAATAATACCTTTTTGAAACAGACCACAAAATTTAATTTTTCTCAAAATGTATGGTAAAATAATTATTGTTGTAAAAGGAGAAAAACTCAAATTTGCATTTTTAATTTTCTTTCAAAGTCTATAGAGCAGTTAAGGTGCTCCCTTACCCGACTAAAAAGGAAAGGATAATGGCATTTGGGGTTTGGGATTAAATGCAGTTGGTTTTGCGAACGGCTAAATGCAAATGTGGCCGACTGAAGTTAATTTTATGTACGACTGAAAGAATAGGCTGCCTGAAAATTGTTCTGAATATGTTATAAAATGAAATAGCCGTCTAAAGTTGGTTTTTGGTATGGCTGATGGCGAACATGGAAACAAATTGTAAATAAAAATCAACATTTTAAACAAATTTCAGTAAAAAATAACAATTTGACCGACTCTAAAAAAGTTAGGGGGTAGCTTAACCCCCGCTAGTTTCGCCCCTGCATGGTTCCATACCAGAGAACTGCAACGGGTAGCTTTTTTGAGACTCTGAGTAGATCCGAAAAAAATGAGTCCAAAAACCTACTCCACCCCTAACCGCGCGCAACCCTATTCATACTCACTTTCACGAAGCTGCAATGCGGCGGCTCAAATAAATATGAGTATACTCAATCACAAGTCGGATCGGGCAAAGATCGGGTTTTTCGGTTCATAAATACTTATGGTTGTTGTCGTCTTGCTGATACTCATCATACTTACCCAAGAACTCATAATCGACAAAAACACCCGAATCACTCGGTTCATTCTGCCACTGATGTGAAGCAGAGCGCAGATGAGAGCAGCAGTGAGAAGTAAACTGGTTTTTTGTGTGTAACAGAAGCACGTGTTCTTTTTTGTTTTTTTTATTTTGTTTGCTTTATGTATCCAGCTTACACGAACGAACGCGTAACAGAAAGAAAAAAACAAAACTCACAAACGTTGTTGTTGTTTTCTTTTCTTCCTAGAGTAACAGAAAATACCAACAACGAAATTCCTACAAAAACATAATAGAAAAATTTCAGCTGATATTGCCTGCAGTGCATTATGAAAAAACATACGCAAAAATCAAATCCAAACAAAATAGAGACGTTGGGAGAGAAAGAGCAGTACTCAGGATACACTCAAAATACACTCGGGTCGAGCTTCCTTCCTATACACTAACTCAACACACTCATTGAAAACAAATCAAAGTGGTTCGGATCACGCCGCTCTCGGATATAAGTATGAACTCAAACCCGAAAATATACTAATGAGCGAATGAGTCTAAGTAGTTTACATATTTGATTGAGTATGGATAGGGCAGATAACAGCAAGAAACTCGAGTATTTCGGGTATGATTTGAGTATCCGATTTCTGTCGGATACTCATTGCAGTTCTCTGTTCCATACACAGGTAGACATGGCTGCAAGCAGAATATACATGGTAAACCAATTCATTATAGCTTCAAACTATGAGTAGGTACGACTCTACAAGGCTATATAAACTGGTTCGAGCCTTACCAACGTGCATCTACAAGGTGCCGACGCCTTACGATCAAAATCGAAGGACTAAAAATTTCATTTGTTATTTGATAACTTTTTTCTTACATCGCTTTGTTAGAAAATCGGGAGAAAAAGAATATGTACCGCACTAGAACAATTAGAGAAAACCGTATTCCTGGGAGTATATTGCGCGAATCTAAGGAGATGAAAAAAACTATTCGCGGCAATTATGATTTCATCAAAAGTATGAATAGCAATATAATTTTCATAAAAAAAAATGATAACAGTATTGTTACATTTTGTTCTAACGCAAAATAAGTGGATCTGCTAAGCGGTACTTCCAAAAATAGAAGAAATTTATTCAAGTTGAACAGCCCCGAATTGTGAAATATTATCATAGGAGTATGGGTGGACGCTAAAGCAGCCTCTGAAGTCCTGGTCCAGACGATGCTCCGAGACGAAGTCAACATTGTATTTGTGCAAGAACCCTGGACTAGCACAAATGGCGACATCCTGGGCCTAAGCCATGCAGGTAGGATTTTATATTCAAATTCATCTAGGCCCAGAACATGTTTTATCTATTACAATAATATTTCTCTCTTTTCCTTGACAGAGTTCATCAACCAAGACCTTACTGCGGCCCTGTTCAAGCTCAATAATCAGAATGATCAGAAAATCATTCTAGCATCAGCCTACTTTGCGGGAGACGAATCCGTTTGTCCCCCGGACTGCATAGCTGATCTTCTGAAATATGCTGCCACTCTAAGGACAGAAGTTGTCTTGAGTTGTTATGCCAACGCTCATCATGCACTGTGGGGCAGCACAGATACAAATAAGAGAGGTGAGTACCTTTAAGACTTTCTTATTTATAACAATCTTTACTTATGCAACGTTGGAAATGAACCAACGTTTATTACCGCAAACAGAAGAGAGGTTCTAGACCTCACTCTTACCACATCCATTCATAATGACCTAATAGCGGACTGTTATGTTTTAAAAGAACCTTCGTGTTAAGTGTAAAGTCGTGTAAAGTCAGCTACTGTACAAATTACTTCCTATCGCAGAAAACAAGACACTGACTGGAACTTTTACAAAGAGCAGCTTGGTCAAGTCATCCTCGATAAACTTCCTGTCAGAATTGGTAAAGTAGGCAAATTGGAATACTCAGCAGACTATGTTCAATCATCCATCATCCAATCTTTTGAGGACAACTGTCGCCTTGGCAATCCTACTCCCGATCTCTCACCAACTACAACAAAGAGATCAAGAAGGCTAAAAAGGACTCATTCCGGAACTTCTGTGGTTCCATCAAGGAGGCTCCTACGAGTTGTCACATTCAGAAGATCTTAGCTACTGTCAGACCACAATCCTTAGGTAGTCTAATACATGAGAATGGTGACCAGACAAAAACCAAGAAAGAGAGCCTAGAACTTCTTCTTAAAACTCACTATTCGGGCTTCGTCATTCAGAACGATCCCCACTCAACAACTCTTACCACTACGAACAGACGAATCTGCTAAGTAGAGGAGAGTGGATATTATGTAAACAAATATACAACACATCAGCAGTTAATTGGGCCATTAACTCTTTCAAACCCTTCAAATCTGCTGGTGGAGATGGTATATTCCAGCTCTTCTGCAACAAGGTTCAGAACATCTAACACCCCTACTAGAAGAATTTGCGGCAAAAACTGGGGAATAAGCCCTAAGATGATGTGCAATCTCTACACTTTGATCGTGACGCACACTATCTTAAACGTCTGTAGTGTGGTGGTCGTAAACCCTAGAAGGATCAGCTATCAAGTGGGTAGAACGAGTGCAAAGATGTGTGAACCAGAACCTTCTAAAGTTAACTAAATAAACATCTTCAAAAAATGGAGAAATTTCCTCGAGCATGAAGAAACCTCCAGACATATTCTCACTGAATGTTCAGCTCTTCTCCATATAAGGAAGAGAATCCTGCTAATCTTAACCTCGAAAATATACTAGGGGTATTCACACTGCCGTGGGTAGTTGGGTACATTGGTAAATCCAGTACATTTTGTTTTTGTAAAAGTGCCATTGTACCCAAGTACCCATCTACCAATGTGCTCTAGCTGACCCCCTGACTTGTTTGGGTAGATTGATTTATTGTCAATTTGAGTAAGTTTTTCATGGGTTAACACCACATTTCCAAAAGAAGCCACTAATTGATTTGACAAAATATTAAAACAAAGTAATATTTTTGAACTTTCTTAAATTTTAAATGTAAATTAAAATAAATTAAAAAGTAAGAGACAAAAAAGACATGCAGCATTGCCCAAAATTATAATACAAAATACTCAGTTGCAATTAAGGGTGCTCGAAGTTATCAAAAGTGTTCAATCTACCCATACCCAAGTACCAAAGTCAGTGTGAATACCCCTACTATGTTTTCTGTAAAAAAAACTAAAGCAATTGAACTGCTTGAAACAAAAAGGTTGACTCAATAGGCATCACATGAAGCCGCAGTGTCAGAGCTGTAGAAGCTCACCGTTAACATATTTAATCTAATCGAATGGGTGGAGTCGGTCGCTCCGATCAGAACTAAAGCTTATACCACTATGCTATAAGAGGAAAGAAATGGTATTTCCCCTTAAATCACACTGTGTGGATATGGCGGTACATAATGCCTGGTAGATTCACAAGCATAATTTGGGAACTATGGATCAATTGTTTTTAGGAGAAGTATCGCCAGTACTCTACTTGTTCTAAATCAAAGAATTCCGATTCATTAAAAGGGTCATCCATCTATAAGTCTAAATAATTAATTGCATTATGATCAATTAGACCATTGGGTAATTTCACCATTGGGGAAAACAAACAAGATGTGGAGCCTGTCATCAAAAAACCTTAACTAAATGCCAAAAATTTGACATAGGATTACATGTAAAATGTTGTGTGTCGTATCACACCCAATCCAAGAAAAATAGAAAACAAGATAGCGCAAAGAGAGCATACAAAAGTTGCACAGCTCTGTGCATCTCGTCACGAAATTCCAACAGCTGCCTGTTTCATATTTGTGTGATCGTGTGTTTGCTTGATTGGGAGAGAACGAAATATGGCTGAATTGTACATCACATCTGTTGTTACGTAGCAACTCATGCACATTTTGCAATTTGTTATTTATCATTCTTGCACCCAATCAGTCATGTGTCCAATGTCCTGTGTATAGGACGGCTTCAAAAACAACTTTTTTCAATAAATTTCTAAAAACCTATAATTGCACAGTTTTTTATTTCCCATTTGCTTGCATAATAATATAAAAGTACTTTTAAAAAGATCATGCTCAAGCGATGGGCATATCTGGGTTAATATGTTCATGTAAACCATTCCATATATATGACACTCTGCAATCCATCATATGACCATTTTTTTTGAGTTCAGCTACGTTATATTGTACAAAAGGTATGGTAAACATGAGCAAGACGTTGATAAAAGTCAAAGTCGTTGAGCGATCAGCACGAAAAGCACCAAAGGCAGAAACGGATATGCAATTTATTTTTGAATATAACCTTGTCGATTGAAACTGAAATTAAAATGAAATTTTTGTTAGAAAATAATAGCATACAACTCTTGATTGTATAATAACCTACCGTTTGCTCTTGTAATAGCAGCTTGTGTCGATCCTTTTGGCTTAACTTCATTTCGTGGGCATGTCTGGCCCAACATAAATCAATATCAAGAAGTAATCCTTGAAAACGTTGATGCTCCAATTTAAGCATATCAGCCGCATATGATATGATATAAATCTCCAGAAATTCAAAGAATATAAACGGTATCTTTGTTAGAAAGCTTTCGAGGCGTTTGGCTGAACTTAGATGCGTGCCAAAGAAGACACATTTTATGCCACCGTACAGCTCATCGGAGATCAAAAATCTGCGATTGTAAATGCAGATGAAAAATGGTGCAGCACATTTGGATATCATTAAGTGTACACCATGAATCTGTCGCTCAATCTCTATTAGATTGAGTGGAAATTTGAGTAACATGCCAGCCTCAGTTACAAGAATGCTTAAATGATCACTTAGATAATCATTTAGATCTTTATAAAAATGTGTTATGGCTATAATACACATCAAGTGGGCGTGGTAACATACCTCATAACTGAGAAAGTAAAAACTACTGATGATACTTGTTAATGGTAGCAGGGTCAAGGCCATCATTACTGAGGTCATTGCGCTAAGTATATAAAAGATGCTGCGTGAGAGTATGAGTTTTATAAATTTGCTATCCATATAATATTTGCGAAAACATAGTTGCTCTATGCATGCTCCAATTTCACTCAACTTTTTAAAAATATCCTCGAATTTCTGCTGATTTTTATTAACAGTCCTGATTATAATCAGATTTGAGCAATTTATGACACAAATGAAAACCTGAGTAATTGCTATATCCTGTGCATGAAACGATGATTCACTGTTGATTTCGGACCATGTTTTATAACTTAAGAGAAGCACTGTTAAAATCATTAGTAATGAAAATATGAAAATAAATATTAGCATTATATTCGAATAACCTTTAAGCAGAGAATTAAGGAATTTTTTGAATTTTGTCTCATAGATCTTATTGACTTTGAATTCAATTCTAAACTTGAGGCAACCCATTAGTAGTGCCATATAGTATATAATATACCAAATAAACGATGATGTGTGTTGCATTCTCAGACGTTTGTCAACAGGGACAAACATGTTTCATGTAGTTCAGTTAGTTCAGGCAGTACACTAAAAAATAACAAATTATTTTTCATTAAGCAGTAGCTTTTTAAATAACTTTGAAAGTTTGCTTCCTTCTTTTTTACTTATGTACTTACCCTTAAATTTAAGACCATACAAAAAGCGTATTGCTAGCCCAAATTATGATACGTACGCGGAAAACAGCTTTCACATTTGTGTGCTTTGATGTCAAATATTTTGAAACATAACAAAAAAGACTTTAGCTGTGAAAGCGCATTGACACAGAATTGCTGCATTACGAGAATTAACTTTTACAAACTACAGTCATAAAATGGTTATTAACTAAGCGATTAACTCATAGTGCGACAGTATTTAGCATTATAATGATAATTATGATAAGAGGCTTAGAAATAGGCAGCCTCGGAAGTGTTGTAAAAAAAAAAACTAAAACGTTGATATGAAAAATTATTTTCGTAAAAATCGTGGAGATATAAGCAGAAGCCTTAGGCAATCCTTTACCTGAGTTGATTCGAGTTATTAAGCAATATCATTCCACAAACATTAGACATCGTAATGTCTAACCAACTAAAACTTCCACTTCCTTCGTATATATTGATTAATTATTTATTTAATTTGTTTAGAAATGAGAAAAGAATTAAAATACGCTTAAAGCGTAGGACCGTGGCATGACCGGAATTCGAACCCGGAACCTCTGGGTTGGAGGTCAAGCACACTTAATAGTCGACTACCGAGGCCGAATTATATAATTTATAATTCATAAGGTGTTCGGAAGAAGAAAAAAATTGATCAAACAAAGATTTGAATTCAAACTAACAGACGAACTTATCAACAAAGTTTGAGTCCGCAATAGTTTTTGAAGTGAAACTGCTTTAGACGCATTAGAGCTATATGTACATTGTACACTGAGGGAAATATGTGTTAAAATTATATGAAATTGTGTTAATATCAAACGAATTTATTTTTGAAATAGAGCTTGAAACAATTTCATTCAAAATAAACAAAAATGTTCAAATTCAATTTATTGAGACATTTTTAAATGGTTACTATATGTTTTACAGTCATATGGCTACTGACTGAAGATTGTTCTGAATATGTCTTGAAATGAAATAGCCGTCTCAAGTTAGTTTTTGGTATGGCTGATGACGAACATGGAAACAAATTGTAAGTAAAAATCAACATTTTAAACAAATTTCAGTAAAAAATAACAATTTGGCCGACTCTTAAAACGTTAGGGGGTAGCTTACCCCCTTAACCACTCGCTAGTTTCGCCCCTGCATGATTCCATACAAAGGTAGACATGGCTGCAAGCAGTATAAACATGGTAAACCAATTCATTATAGCTTCAAACTATGGCTAGGTACGACTCGACAAGGCTATATAAACAGGTACGAGCCTTACCAAGGTGCTTCTACAAATATCAGTGAAACTTACAAGGACCTTGGTGTTGGAACATCTGTCGTACTTGAATACGCCGACGCCTTACGATCAAAATCGAAAGACCAAAAATTTAATTTGTTATTTGATAACTTTTTTCTTTCATCGTTTTGTAAGAAAATCGGGGAAAAAAGAATATGTGCGGCACTGGAACAATTAGAGAAAACCGCATTCCTGGGAATATCTTGCGCGAATCTAAGGAGATGAAAGAAACTATTCGCGGCAGTTATGATTTCATCGAAATTATGAAAAGCAATATAATTTTCATAAAATGGAATGATAACAGTAGTGTTATATTTTGTTCTAATGCAAAAAGAGTGGATCTGCTAAGCGGTACTTTCAAAACGAGAAGAAATTTATTCAAGTTGAACAGCCCCGAATTGTGAAATATTATAATAGGAGTATGCGTGGACGCCAAAGCAGCCTCTGAAGTCCTGGTCCAGGCGATGCTCCGAGACGAAGTCAACATTGCATTTGTGCAAGAACCCTGGACCAGCACAAATGGCGACATCCTGGGTCTTAACCATGCAGGTAGGATTTTATATTCAAATTCAGGAGTTTATATTCATTCAAATTTTCAAATCTTAGAATAGGAGTATGGGTGGACGCCAAAGCAGCCTCTGAAGTCCTGGTCCAGACGATGCTTCGAAACGGAGTCAACATTGCATTTGTGCAAGAACCTTGGACCAGCACAAATGGGGACATCCTAGGTCCAAGCCACATGCAGGTAAGATTTATATTCAAATTCATCTAGGCCCAGAACCTGTATTGTCTATTACAATAACATTTCTCTCTTTTCCTTGACAGAGTTCATCAACCAGAACCTTAGTGCGGCCCTGATCAAGCTCAATGATCAGAATAATCATTGTAGCTTCAGTCTTCTTTGCGGGAGACGAGCCCGTTTGTCCCCCGGACTGCATAGCTGATCTTCTGAAATATGCTGTTCTTTGTCTCAAGAAAGTCATATTGTCATATTGCTTGCCACAGAAGTTGTCTTGAGTTGTGATGGCAACGCTCATCATGCACTGTGGGGCAGCACAGATACAAATAAGAGAGGTGAGTACCTTTTAGACTTTCTTATTTGTAACAATCTTTACTTATGCAACGTTGGAAATGAACCAACGTTTATTACCGCAAACAGAAGAGAGGTTCTAGACCTCACTCTTTCCACATTCATTCATAATGACATAATAGCGGACTGTTATGTTTTAAAAGAACCTTCGTGTTCAGATAACTGTCACATTAAGTTTGAAATAAAGTCAGCTACTGTACAAATTACTTCCTATTGCAGAAAACAAGGCACTGACTGGAACTTTTACAAATAGCTGCTTGGTCAGGTGATCCTCGATAAACTTCCTGTCAGAATTGATACCATAGGCAAATTGGAATACTCAGCAGACTATGTCCAATCATTCATCATCCAATCTTTTGAGGATAACTGTCGCCTTAAACTGAAGAAGTTCAAGAGACAAGCACCCTGGTGGAACAACCACCTCAATGATCTCAGAAAAGGAGAAAGGAAGCTGTTCAACAGAGCTAAGCGGAATAATGTCTGGCAATCCTACACCCGATTTCTCACCAACTACAACAAAGAGATCAAGAAGGCTAAAAAGGACTCATTCCGGAACTTTTGTGGTTTCATCAAGGATATTCCTACGAGTTGTCACATTATGAAGATCTTAGCTACTGTCAGACCACAATCCTTAGGTAGTCTAATACATGAGAATGGTGACCAGACAAAAACTAAGAAAGAGAGCCTAGAACTCCTTCTTAACACTCACTACCCGGGCTCCGTCATTCAGAACGATCCCCACTCAAACAACTCTTACCACTACGAACAGACAAATCTGCTAAGTAGAGGAGAGTGGATTTTATGTAAACAAATATGCAACGCATCAGCAGTTAATTGGGCCATTAACTCTTTCAAACCCTTCAAATCTGCTGGTGGAGATGGTATTTTTCCAGCTCTTCTGCAACAAGGTTCAGAACATCTAACACCCCTACTATTAAAACAATCTAGCTGCAGTTTAGCCTATAGCTACATACCTGAAGCTTTTAGGAAAGTGAGAGTAAAATACCTTCCTAAGACTGGCAGAAGCTCGGAGAGTAATCCAAAATCTTTCAGACCCATCAGCCTTATGTCCTTCATACTGAAAAGCGTAGAGAAAATCATTGATAAATACATTAGGGAGAATGCCTTGTCAATGTATCCACTTTGTGATGCACAACAACTGGACAGTAAACTGTCCTGGAACCTCCACATAGACCGTAGATCAACAGCCTCATTGTGGACCTGCAGAAGAATTTGCGGCAAGAACTGGGGAATAAGCCCAAAGATGATGTACAATCTCTCCACTTTGATCGTGACCCACACTATCATAACCGTCTGTAGTGTGGTGGTCGTGAACCTTAGAAGGATCTACCATCAAGCGGGTAGAACGAGTTCAAAGATGTGTTGGGGTATGTATGACAGGCTGCATCTGCCCTTAAAGCTCTGACATCACCCATTATCAAATACAAGCTAGTGTTAGAGACTATCAACGTCCTTATGGAACTGGCTGCACAGAACAACAAAATTACCCTACAGCGGATTCCTGTCCACTGTGGCATTGACGAAAATGAGAAAGCAGACTCTCTAGCCAAACAGGGAGCAGAATCCCCATTTATAGGACCAGAATTGTCGCGGATTTCGCGGGACGTCCCGCATTTCAGCTAATTTTTTAGCGTCCCGTGGCGACCCCTTGCGGGACACCTTTTGTCCCGCATTTGAGAACTTAAGATTGTTTGTATCTAAATTTCCAATTCGACATGAAACACAGTTTCCTAAACCGTGTAATTTTATTATCAAAATAAATTTATAGCTCGTTTCAAAAGAGAAGAACATTTTTTAGTTTCATTTTTCGATGCGCAGTGAGAAATTGTTTCTTAAGTTATAAAATTTTTTAGGGCGTAGTTTCTTGCTCTTTTTAAATAAAAAAATAAATTATTTTCTCAAGAAAAAATTGTGAAGTGAAATTACGGATGACAAAATATTTTTTTACGGACATTTTTTTTTGTAATTTTGATTGGTTGATTTTGAAAAATAAAATTCAGTACTTCCGCAGCGCAGTTGCGATGATCAACAAAATTCAGGAATATACATTAATTTTTGACGTAGAATTACGTCTTATAGCGCGGTTTGTATGGAATCGTTTTAACAGATTTTTTCAAGGTTATTAGGCAACGTTTTTGACGAATACTTTAAGGTATATCTACAGTCTTTAATACTCATTGTTCAAAGATAATATATTTAGATTTTAGATTTAGATTTATTTCAGGTTTATATTAGCATACAAGAATTGCTCTTTTAAATGCAACGAATTAGAATATTCTAAGTAAGAATTAAATATTGAAATTTAAGAATTAAAACATAAAAAATTAAGAATAAAAAGTTATAAAATAAAAAATAAATATTACAAATTACAGATTTCAAATTTCAAACTGGGATAACAACCTCTTAAACAGCTATAACAATAGAGGATAAAATAATTAATAGGATAATAATAATTTTAACTTAAATGTAATGAAAACGTTCATAGAAAAAATAGAAAAAGTAAAGTATAGTATTTGTTATAAGTAATTAAAGTAAGAGAATCAGAAAGAAAGTTTTAAGAGAAATATTCAAGAATCAAGTGCTTAAAGTTTGTTGTGTTGTTTACGCGTTTTAAGTTATTTGGTAGGGAATTCCAAAGCCTGATTGCGTTTATGAAAAAAAGACGACTAGATTCATTATATCTGAACTGAGGGACAATAAAGAACACATTTCTGGTGGATCTGCAGAATTGGAGTTTTTCAAACAGATAGTTAGGGCTTTTCGAATTGATAAGTCTGTGCATAAAAATACAGTTTCTTGCATTGAGAAAACTTATGATATTGCAGCCAAGGATACGATTACTAAATGCTGATATATGGTCGAACCTACGGATATCATAAACAAATCGAGCTGCATTGTTAAACGCCACTAATAGTTTATGTGCTGACCTTGAGTCTAGTTTGCTATATACAACTTCGGAATATGTTAATATTGGCACAATTAATTGTATGACCAGTTTTCGCCTTGTTTCAGTGGGAACCAACGAAGCAGTTTTCCTAAGATTTCTTAATGAATAATAAACTTTGCTAACCACACTGTTGATATGGTCTACACACGTGAGAGAGGAGTTCATGACAAATCCTAGATTAACTACTGTTTCAACAAAATCAAGTCTGGTTCCACTTAGGATAATAGGGGACAGATCATCAATTGTGCAACTTGATTTCACTACGGGTAGGACATACGACTTTTGAGGATTTAGCCTGAGCTTATTTTCTTTAGCCCATCTACTGATTTCAGTCAGGTCTTCATTAACCCTGACACAAAGATCCTCTATAAGACATGTGGGTCGGGAAAGATAGAGTTGGAGGTCATCTGCATACGCGTGCATTGTGACATTGTTGCATAAAGAAAAAATGTCATTAAGAAACATAGTGAACAGAAGTGGCCCAAGTACTGAGCCTTGAGGTACCCCACTAACAATAGATTGGAAACCCGAATATCTATCTCCCACCTTAACCCTTTGCGTCCTTCCGTCTAAATAACTTTTAAGGAGTTGAACAGCAGTGGGTGAGAAGCTAAAGCAAGTTTCTAGTTTTTTACATAACAAAGGGTGACTTACACTGTCAAAGGCTTTTGAGAAATCTAAGAGGCACACTAAGGTAATATGACCCTTATCAAAATATGTTCTGATATCATCCAATATTTTAACAACAGCAGTGGAACAGCTATGCCCAGGGCGAAATCCCGACTGGAGGGGAGACAAAAGGTTGTTAGCATTAAGATGGTTAGAAATCTGCTCTGCCATAAGAGATTCGAGCACTTTTGAGAGTGACGAAAGAAGACTGATAGGTCGAAAATCGCTAGGTATAGCCGCAGTTGGCTTTTTGCCAATAGGAATTATTGTAGCTATTTTCCAGATTGAAGGAAAGCTAGAGCTTGTGAGGCAGAAATTAAATATATGGACGAGGGGGCTAATGACATAAGGTAAAATAAGCTTGACAAACTTAATATCAATCCCATCTTCGCCAATGGCATTCGATTTTATCTTCAAGATACATCTCACAATGTCTGACTCATTTACCGCAGTAAACTGAAATTTCTGAGGCAAATTGGGGTTGAATATATTAATGAACGAGTTAGAGTTAGAAGTTTCTATTAAGGGACTAGATACGAAGTATGCATTTAGAACGTCAGGATCTAGTTGACAACCTTCATCTTTAGTGTTACCTATTCCAATTTGCTTTAAGTTATTCCACAGTTTCTTAGACGGCAGTGATGGACTTAGCTTCGAGGCAAAGAAATTTTTTTTTGACAGTTTGACTGCAGATGTAGCTTCGTTTCTAGCCCTTCTATATGATTCCCAATTAAGCGCGGTTGGATTTCGTTTCCATCTAGTATAAGCCTTATGACGTTTTTTCAATGCTTGCTTTATAGAATTCGTGAACCATGGACAAGAACTGTTTGTAATCCGAGATGAACGAGAAGGAACATGAATGTCGTACATATTAGATATTTTGCTCAAAAAAAAGTTTAATAGGTTTAATATATATTAAAAAAAAGTTTAATATATATTAAAATATCAGATATATCCTGCGCTGAATGAATATCTAATTTTGGATTTTGTCACGATTATATTAAAGTCACAAAATAGTAAAATATAAGAAGAAAAATGCATGTGTTTATATAAGAAAATCAATCATCAGCTGCTTATGTGCCTGCTGCTTTCTTTGTTTTTCTTTCGTTGATTATTCTTGTATTGCTTTTGTTTAGCACGAACTGATTGGTTCGCTTTGGCAGCATTGTAAGCATTGGGTTTATGTATGCACTACTGTTCTAGTATACTATTTTGAAACCAGAGGTCATTAACCTCTTTTCAACTCAGTCAACGAACTCAAACTGACTTCGTAGCTCGCAAACTAAAATCAGACAGAAACGAGAGGAAAGGACATGTGCTCAGCGTGAAATATAGACACCATACGATTTTTTCAAAATCGGGGTCTTAATTTTAATTTGAAATTAGTAGTTAAACTGACTATAGCTTGCTAACTATATATCGGACAGAGACGAAAGTGGCACCAATGGAAAGTGCATTTGCTTCGCCTTCTTTCAATGAACTCAACCTATCAAACTTAACGAAATTATCGAAAAAATTTGAAATTTTGCTTGTTTCTTTTTGCTTGCTCATTTAATCATACTTACATTTTTAATTTTTCTTTGTTTTGGCCTCGATAATTAGTCCATAATTGAGTGTTATTGATTTATATGTTAATTTTCGGAAGATCAATAAAAATACGTGCAAAATGGACAAAACAATCGGACCAAAGAGACAAAGTAGAAGAGATTACAACTTATATGGAATTCTACGTCTACACTTACGATACTATTGAAACTGTTTCTTTTTTTCATTTATTTTTCTGCTCAGAGAATATTCAATTTTTTTTTAATGTCGATCAATCAGAATGAAGAGCGCTCTCAAAATTATTTTCTTATTCTCTAACATGCGCGAAAATGTTCTTCTCTTTTGAAACAGGCTTTATCATTTATTTTTCATACATTTTATTTATCAAAACGATTTGGATTTATTTTTTGATTTTTTCATGAATTGGCATCGTTGATACCCTTTATTTCTCAAAGAATAAAAGGAGATATTTGATAAAATAAAAAATTCTAATGTTGTCCCGCATTTTCCAGCCAAGTCCCGCATTTTTGATGGCTCCGTCCCGATTTTGTTCTTTTCAGAGTTGGCAACCCTAACCGGAACCGTTCTGTGGTGTTGGCAAAAAACTCTTCAAGCAGCAAGTCAAAACAACCTCATTCCGCGAATCTCAAGATTCTTGGAAGAACTGTTCAGGACAGATATTCACTAAACTTATAGTCCCAGAACCTTCTAAAGTTAACTAAATAAACATCTTCAAAAAATGAATCTCGCCACTGATTCACTCTGTAGACTATGCCTCGAGCATGAAGAAACCTCCAGACATATTCTCACTGAATGTTCAGCTCTTCTCCATATAAGGAAGAGAAACCTAGGTAGCGAAATAGCCACACAAAGACATCTTGCTAATCTAAACCTCGGAAATATACTGGTAGTATTCACACTGCCGTGGGTAGTTGGGTAGATTGGTAAATCCAGTACATTTTGTTTTTGTAAAAGTGCCATTGTACCCAAGTACCCATCTACCAATGTACTCTAGCTGACCCCCTGACTTGTTTGGGTAGATTGATTTCTTGTCAATTTGAGTAAGTTTTTCATGGGTTAACACCACATTTCCAAAAGAAGCCACTAATTGATTTGACAAAATATTAAAACAAAGAAATGTTTTTGAACTTTTTTAAATTTTAAATGTAAATTAAAATAAATTAAAAAGTAAGAGATAAAAAAGACATGCAGCATTGCCCAAAATTATTATACCAAATACTCAGTTACAATTAAGGGTGCTCGCAGTTATCAAAAGTGCTCAATCTACCCATACCCAAGTACCAAAGTCAGTGTGAATACCCCTACTATGTTTTCTGAAAAAAAACTAAAGCAATTGAACTGCTTGATACAAAAAGGTTGACTCAATAGGCATCACATGAAGCCACAGTGTCAGAGCTGTAGAAGCTCGCAGTTAACATATTTAATCTAATCGAATGGGTGGAGTCGGTCGCTCCGATCAGAACAAAAGCTTATACCGCTGTGCTATAAGAGGAAAGAAATGGTATTTCCCCTTAAATCACACTGTGTGGATATGGCGGTACATAATGCCTGGTAGACTCACAAGCAGAATGGGGGAACTATGGATCAATTGTTTTTAAGGAGAAGTATCGCCAGTACTCTTCTTCCGATTCCGAAAGAATTCCGATTCAACAAAAGGGTCATCCATCGCTAAGTCTAATTAATGAATTGCGTCATTATCGATTAGATCATTGGGTAATTTCACAGGAAAAACAAACAAGATGTGGAGCATATCATCAAAAAACCTTAATTAGATGCCAAAAATTTGACATAGGATTACATGCAAAATGTTTTGTATCGTATCACACCCAATCAGTCAATGTCCTACACATAGGACGGCTTCAAAAACCACTGCTTTCAATAAATTTTTAAAAACCTATACTTGCACTGTTTTTTATTTCTCATTTGCTTGCAAAATAATATAAAAGTACTTTTAAAAAGATCATGCTCAAGCAATGGGCATATCTGGGTTAATATATTTATTTAAACCATTCCATATATATGTCACTCTGCACTCCATCATAAGACCATTTTTACTGAGTTCAGCTACGTTATATTGTACAAAAGGTATGGTAAACATGAGACAGACGTTGATAAAAGTCAAAATCGTTGAGCGATCAGCACGAAAAGCACCAAAGGCAGAAACGGATATGCAATTTATTTTTGAATATAACCTTGTCGATTGAAACTGAAATTAAAATGAAATTTTTGTTAGAAAATAATAGCATACAACTCTTGCTTGTATAATAACCTACCGTTTGCTCTTGTAATAGCAGCTTGTGTCGATCCTTTTGGCTTAACTTCATTTCGTGGGCATGTCTGGCCCAACATAAATCAATATCAAGAAGTAATGCTTGAAAACGTTGATGCTCCAATTTAAGCATATCAGCCGCATATGATATGATGTAAATCTCCAGAAATTCTAAGAATATAAACGGTATCTTTGTTAGACCGCTTTCGAGGCGTTTGGCTGAACTTAGATGCGTGCCAAAGAAGACACATTTTATGCCACTGTACAGCTCATCAGAAATTAAAAATCTGCGATTGTAAATGCAGATGAAAAATGGTGCAGCACATTTTGATATCATTAAGTGTACACCATGGATCTGTCGCTCAATCTCTATTAGATTAGGTGGAAATTTGAGTAACATGCCAGCCTCATTTACAAGAATGCTTAAATGATCACTTAGATAATCATTTAAATCTTTATAAAAATGTGTTATGGCTATAATACACATCAAGTGGGCGTGGTAACATACCTCATAACTGAGAAAATAAAAACTACTGATGATTCTTGTTACTGGAAGCAGGGTCATGGCCATCATTACTGAGGTTATTGAGCTAAGTATATAAAAGATGCTGCGTGATAGTATGAGTTTTATAAATTTGCTATCCATATAATATTTGCGAAAACATAGTTGATCTATACATGCTCCAATTTCACTCAACTTTTTAATAATATCCTGGAATTTCTGCTGATTTTTATTAACAGTCCTGATTATAATCAGATTTGAGCAATTTATGACACAAATGAAAACTTGAGTCATTGCTATATCCTGTGCATGAAACGATGATTCACTGTTGATTTCGGACCATTTTTTATAACTTAAGTGAATCACTGTTAAAATCGTTATTAATGAAAATATGAAAATAAATAGAAGCATTATATTCGAATAACCTTTAAGCAGAGAATTAAGGAATTTTTTGAATTTTGTCTCATAGATCTTTTTGACTTTGAATTCAATTCTAAACTTGAGGCAACCCATTAGTAGTGCCATATAGTATATTATATACCAAATAAACGATGATGTGTGTCGCATTCTGAGACGTTTGTCAACAAGGACAAACATGTTTCATGTAGTTCAGGTAGTTCAGGTAGTTCAGGCAGTATCCTAAAAAATAAAATAAAAATAACAAATTATTTGTCACTTACATTAAGCAGTCGCTTTTCAAATAACTTTGAAAGTTTGCTTCCTTCTTTTTTACTTATGTACTTACCCTTAAATTTAAGACCATACAAAAAGCGTATTGCTAGCCCAAATTATGATACGTACGCGGAAAACAGCTTTCACATTTGTGTGCTTTGATGTCAAATATTTTGAAACATAACAAAAAAGACTTTAGCTGTGAAAGCGCAATGACACAGAATTGCTGCATTACGAGAATTAACTTTTACAAACTACAGTCATAAAATGGTTATTAACTAAGCGATTAACTCATAGTGCGACAGTATTTAGCATTATAATGATAATTATGATAAGAGGCTTAGAAATAGGCAGCCTCGGAAGTGTTGTAAAAAAAAAAACTAAAACGTTGATATGAAAAATTATTTTCATAAAAATCGTGGAGATATAAGCAGAAGCCTTAGGCAATCCTTTACCTGAGTTGATTCGAGTTATTAAGCAATATCATTCCACAAACATTAGACATCGTAATGTCTAACCAACTAAAACTTCCACTTCCTTCGTATATATTGATTAATTATTTATTTAATTTGTTTAGAAATGAGAAAAGAATTAAAATACGCTTAAAGCGTAGGACCGTGGCATAACCGGAATTCGAACCCGGAACCTCTGGGTTGGAGGTCAAGCACACTTAATAGTCGACTACCGAGGCCGAATTATATAATTTATAATTCATAAGGTGTTCGGAAGAAGAAAAAAATTTATCAAACAAAGATTTGAATTCAAACTAACAGACGAACTTATCAACAAAGTTTGAGTCCGCAATAGTTTTTGAAGTGAAACTGCTTTAGACGCATTAGAGCTATATGTACATTGTACACTGAGGGAAATATGTGTTAAAATTATATGAAATTGTGTTAATATCAAACGAATTTATTTTTGAAATAGAGCTTGAAACAATTTCATTCAAAATAAACACAAATGTTCAAATTCAATTTATTGAGACATTTTTAAATGGTTACTATATGTTTTACAGTCATATGTCTTGAAATGAAATAGCCGTCTCAAGTTGGTTTTTGGTATGGCTGATGACGAACATGGAAACAAATTGTAAGTAAAAAGCAACATTTTAAACAAATTTCAGTAAAAAATAACAATTTGGCCGACTCTTAAAACGTTAGGGGGTAGCTTACCCCCTTAACCACTCGCTAGTTTCGCCCCTGCATGATTCCATACACAGGTAGACATGGCTGCATGCAAGCAGTATAAACATGGTAAACCAATTCGTTATAGCTTCAAACTAGGTACGACTCGACAAGGCTATATAAACAGGTACGAGCCTTACCAAGGTGCTTCTACAAATATTAGTGAAACTTACAAGGACCTTGGTGTTGGAACATCTGTCGTACTTGAATAAGCCGACGCCTTGCGATCAAAATCGAAGGACCAAAAATTTCATTTGTTATTTGATAACTTTTTTCTTTCATCGTTTTGTAAGAAAATCGGGGAAAAAAGAATATGTACGGCACTGGAACAATTAGAGAAAACCGCATTCCTGGGAATATCTTGCGCGAATCTAAGGAGATGAAAAAACTATTCGCGGCAATTATGATTTCATCAAAAGTATGAATAGCAATATAATTTTCATAAAATGGAATGATAACAGTAGTGTTACATTTTGTTCTAATGCAAAAAGAGTGGATCTGCTAAGCGGTACTTTCAAAAATAGAATAAATTTATTCAAGTTGAACAGCCCCGAATTGTGAAATATTATAATTGGAGTATGGGTGGACGCCAAATACGCCTCTGAAGTCCTGGTCCAGACGATGCTCCGAGACGGAGTCAAAATTGCATTTGTACAAGAACCCTTGACCAGCAGAAATGGCGACATCCTGGGTATAAACCATGCAGGTAGGATTTTATATTCATCTAGGCCCAGAACCTGTTTTGTCTATTACAATAGCATTTCTCGCTTTCCCTTGACGGACTGCATAGCTGATCTTCTGAAATATATGAAGTTTATATTTTTTTATTTCAATTAAGTAAATTTAACTTTATTTAATTTTGACATCAATTGTATCGAACTGATCATGTTACATTCGCTATTTTAACTCTATTCTACTCTTACAAACACGAACTAAAGATATATTGAATTTTGTATGAATAAGGCTGGTCTATTTTGAGAAGTAAAGCATGACTTTCCCAAAATTTTTCAATTTCTTCACAACAAAATATTTGTCAGAATTTTCACGCAACAAAAAAATGAATGTTTCGAGTGAAATTTCACGCAAACGGACAGAGTACTAGGATTTACGTGTTTTTTAAAGATTTTATAAGATTTATAAGATTTTTAAAGTTTTTCTCACTTTTTTCAAATATTGTCGCATATGTTGAAATATATCTTGTACACTTCTTGTTCAATATTAATAATCACACTAAGCCGAATAAAATTTCTAATTTTCTTCATGTTTGTTCAACAAATTTTTACATTTGGATGAGTAGTTTTTGCGCTATCATAATTCATAAAAAATCGAAAACTATTTTCATTTTTAGTGGAGAATATAAGTTATTGACTTATATATAATAATAGTATTTGAAGTGCTACTCTCAGGTAGCAGTTAGCGTTATTGGAATTGCTACCTGAGAGTAGCACTTCAAATACTATTATTATATATAAGGAGTAATAATAAGTATTTGAAGTGCTACTCTCAGGTTTGGAAAAACATATTTTTCTTTAAATGGAAGTTCTGTTCCATTTAAATCTGTATTATAAAACTCACCCATATTTGTACAATTCTTTTCAAGATGGTTATACGGATTATCCTTACTTAATAAATTTTCAACGTCCAGTAAATACTAAAATTTGGAATTAAGGTCCCTTGTCGTGTAAATTGTGAAATTATTTCCTGATGCAGACGAACAAGAACGCTTTTCATAACACCAGATTTTTCGCTTTTTGCGGAAAGGCCATATCTCGAGTCAATTTTCCGCGCATTTGTCGGCGACATTTTATAAGGATTGTTGTATCGATTCCCCATTTCTTACAAAGATTTTTAGCCTTTTCGATAACTTTTTCACATATCTCGTTACGAATTTCTGCAAGTACAGTCGCCAATAATTTGAGATCATGGAACGCTTCTTTAAACTTAATTTTAGGACCTTGTAATCTGAGCTGCACACGATAAATTCTCTGAGAGTTGTCATGCCAGAAATATACGGGAAAGTTATGATATTTAAATTCGGTTTAAGATAAAGATTGCAGCATTTCTGGTGTACCACTTGTGGCAGTATTTTCATCTGCTAATTTTTCTTATAATTCTACGTATTATTCCAGTCCCTCGACAATAACGCTAACTGCTTGCGCTCTGGCGCTCCATCGTGTTACAGATTCTTTAACAGATTTTTTAAAGCATTTTTAACAATTTCCATCGTAATATTGAACGTGTGAAAAAGAGACGTATGTTATCAATTATTCCAAAACATGTTACAAAGATTGAATCTTGGTTAGCTGTAGTAACTCCTACTAAATTAAATGTGTGGTTATCACAATTTACATAAGGGCAACATTATCATAGCATTGTACCCTACAGTTGGCTAACTTAATTATTGAATTAATTAATTAAAACAAATTTTTTTGTAAAATTTTGTTTGTCTTGAGAATGATTTGGCGCCCCTCTGCGAGTTTGCACATCTAACACCCCTACTATCAAAACAATTCAGCTGCAGTTTAGCCTATGGCTACATATCTCAAGCTTGGAGGAAAGTAAGAGTAAAATACCTTCCTAAGACTGGCAGAAGCTCGGAGAGTAATCCAAAATCTTTCAGACCCATCAGCTTTATGTCCTTCATACTGAAAAGCGTGTGGTAAATCCTTGATAAATACATTAGAGAGAATGCCTTGTCAATGTATCCACTTTGTAATGCACAACAACTGGACAGTAATCTGTCCTGGAACCTCCACATAGACCGCATCATCAGCAGATCAACAGCCTCATTGTGGACCTGCAGAAGAATTTGCGGCAAGAACTAAGAATAAGCCCTAAGATGATGTACAATTTCTACACTTTGGTCGTCAGACCCACTCTATCATAAATGTCTGGAGTGTGGTGGTCGTAAACCCTAGAAGGAACAACTATCAAGCGGATAGAACGAGTTCAAAGATGTATCAGGTCCACGCCAGAAGCGGCCCTCAATGTCATTTTAGGGCTTACACCTATCCACATTCACATCTATATGGAGGCAAAGCTCAGCCTGCACAGACTCTTCATTGCATTGCATGCATTGTCCCAAACCATCCTTTTAAGGGACACCTCTTCTCAATTACAACCCTTAAGCGAGAAAGGGAATTCAGCATGCCCCTAGATGACATACTTCCAAAAAGCTGCTTTAACAAAAACTTCATCGTAGTTATCCCCCCCAGATCTAACTGGGCACACGAGAAACTTAACCCATCCGAAACGACCTTATGTGGTATACGAACGATTCCAAAATAGAGGAAGGCACGAGAGCTGGAATCTTTGGAGGACACTCCAATGAAAGCCACTTCTACAGTGCAGGTCAGCTTAGCACAATCTTTCAAGCGGAAATCCTTGCCATTAATAGATATATCAGACTGAACTGTCTGAATTATGTTAGGGGCAAAACGATTTTCGTCTTCTCCGAAAGTCAAGCTGCCCTTAAAGCTCTGACATCATCCATTATCAAATCCAAGCTAGTGTTAGATACTATCAACGTCCTTAACGAACTGGCTGCACAGAACAACAAAATTACCCTACAGTGGACTTCTGCCCACTGTGGCTTTGACGGAAATGAGAAAGCAGACTCTCTAGCCAAAGAGGGAACAGAATCCAAATTTACAGGACCGGAACTCTTCTGTGGTGTTAGCAAGAATCTGTTCAAGCAGCACGTCAAAACAACCTCATTCCGCGAATCTTAAGATTCTTGGAAGAACTGTTTAGAACAGATATGCACTAAAATTATATTCCCAGAACCTTCACCTGAAAAATCGAAATTCTTTGTCAACTTAAGGAAAAAAGACTTAAAGGCGATGACCGGAATTATAACTGGACACTGTAAACTAAATAAACATCTTCAAAACAATGAATCTCGCCACTGATTCACTCTGTAGACTATGCCTCGAGGATGAAGAAACCTCCAGACATATTCTCACTGAATGTCCAGCTCTTCTCCATATAAGGAAAAGAAACCTAGGTAGCAAAATAGTCGCACAAAGACATCTTGTGAATCTAAACCTTGAAGAGATACTATGTTTTCTGAAAAAAAACTAAAGCAATTGAACTGATTTAAACAAAAAGGTTGTTTCAATAGACATCACATAAAGCCGCAGTGTCAGAGCTGTAATACAGTTAACATATTTAATCTAATCGAATGGGTGGATTCGGTCGCTCCGATCAGAACAAAAGCTTATACCGCTATGCTATAAGAGGAAAGAAATGGTATTTCCCCTTAAAGCACACTGTGTGGATATGGGAGAACATAATGCCTGACAGATTCACAAGCTTAATTTGGGAACTATGGATCAATTGTTTTTTAGGAGAAGTATCGCCAGTACTCTAATTGTTCTAAATCAAATAATTCCGATTCAACAAAAGGGTCATCCATCGCTGTCACCAAAAGTGACAAACGATTACATGTAAAATGTTTTGTATCGTATCACACCCAATCAGTCAATGTCCTACACATAGGACGGCTTCAAAAACCACTGCTTTCAATAAATTTTTAAAAACCTATACTTGCACTGTTTTTTATTTCTCATTTGCTTGCAAAATAATATAAAAGTACTTTTAAAAAGATCATGCTCAAGCAATGGGCATATCTGGGTTAATATATTTATTTAATCCATTTCCATATATATGTCACTCTGCACTCCATCATAAGACCATTTTTACTGAGTTCAGCTACGTTATATTGTACAAAAGGTATGGTAAACATGAGACAGACGTTGATAAAAGTCAAAATCGTTGAGCGATCAGCACGAAAAGCACCATAGGCAGAAACAGATATGCAACTTAATTTTAAATATAACCTTGTCGTTTGAAACTGAAATTAAAATGCAATTTTTGTTAGAAAATAACAGCATACAACTCTTTCTTGTAAAATAACCTACCGTATGCTCTTGTAATAGCAGCTTGTGTCGATCCTTTTGGCTTAGCTCCATTTCGTGGGCATGTCTGGCCCAACATAAATCAATATCAAGAAGTAATGCTTGAAAACGTTGATGCTCCAATTTAAGCATATCAGCCGCATATGATATGATGTAAATCTCCAGAAATTCTAAGAATATAAACGGTATCTTTGTTAGACCGCTTTCGAGGCGTTTGGCTGAACTTAGATGCGTGCCAAAGAAGATACATTTTATGGCACCGTAAAGCTCATCGGAAATCAAAAACCTGCGATTGTAAATGCAGATGAAAAATGGTGCAGCACATTTTGATATCATTAAGTGTACACCATGAATCTGTCGCTCAATCTCTATTAGATTGAATGGAAATTTAAGTAACATGCCAGCCTCAGTTAGAAGAATACTTAAATGATCACTTAGATAATCATTTAGATCTTTATAAAAATGTGTTATGGCTATAATACACATCAAGTGGGCGTGGTAACATACCTCATAACTGAGAAAATAAAAACTACTGATGATACTTGTTACTGGTAGCAGGGTCGTGGCCATCATAACTGAGGTCATTGAGCTAAGTATATAAAAGATGCTGCGTGAGAGCATGAGTTTCATAAATTTGCTATCCATATAATATTTTCGAAAACATAGCTGTTCAATGCATGCTCCAATTTCACTCAACTTTTTAATAATATCCTCGAATTTCTGCTGATTTTTGTTAACAGTCCTGATTATAATCAGATTTGAGCAATACATGACACAAAGGAAAAACTGAGCAATTGTTATATCCTGTGCATGAAATGATGATTCACTGTTGATTTCGGACCATTTTTTATAACTTAAGAGAAGCACTGTTAAAATCATTAGTAATGAAAATATGAAAATATATAGTAGCATTATATTCGAATAACCTTTAAGCAGAGAATTAAGGAATTTTTTGAATTTTGTCTCATAGATCTTATTGACTTTGAATTCAATTCTAAACTTGAGGCAACCCATTAGTAGTGCCATATAGTATATAATATACCAAATAAACGATGATGTGTGTCGCATTCTCAGACGTTTGTCAACAGGGACAAACATGTTTCATGTAGTTCAGGCAGTTTAGGTAGTTCAGGCAGTACACTAAAAAATAAAATAAAAATAACAAATTATTTTTCATTAAGCAGTAGCTTTTTAAATAACTTTGAAAGTTTGCTTCCTTCTTTTTTACTTATGTACTTACCCTTAAATTTAAGACCATACAAAAAGCGTATTGCTAGCCCAAATTATGATACGTACGCGGAAAACAGCTTTCACATTTGTGTGCTTTGATGTCAAATATTTTGAAACATAACAAAAAAGACTTTAGCTGTGAAAGCGCATTGACACAGAATTGCTGCATTACGAGAATTAACTTTTACAAACTACAGTCATAAAATGGTTATTAACTAAGCGATTATCTCATAATGTGACAGTATTAAGCATTATAATGATAATTATGATAAGAGGCTTGTAGTATGTTCATACTGGAAGCTTAATACGCATTTGAAGCTTAATTCGCATTTGTTTCATTAATGCTTGTCTAAATGCGAATTTACCTATAGAAAATTCTGTCAAGTTAATTCACTTAAATACTACTTCAAATGAGCATTTAGCAGTTTGTGACCCCTGATTCGATATTCGAAAAACTGCTACTCGCTACATTTTGCTCATATCTGCTTTGAACTCGTTTCATTCAGTGCATTCAGCAGAAAATTTGCTACGTAGCTGTTACACAACTTTCCGGCTGAATGTTATGTAGCATAAACCGCTCACACAACATGTTTCCTGAGTGGTCGCCATCTTAGGTAGCGAAAATATTTTATACCATCTCGGTTGAGCGCGAAGCTGAATGAATGTTAAGCTGTCATTTAAAACATTTTTTAGCAACAAAAAGTTCAATAAAAAGCTATTCTATTTCAAAACATAACTCATAAATGTCTGAAAAGTTATTTATGAACATATATATATATATATAAATATATATATTATGTACATGGGTTACTTAGTGTTAATACGTGTTCAAATTTTGTATGATTTACTTAAAATTTCCAACTTCGTGTGTTGCAAGTTCAAATCAACAGTATTTATTAAAGCTCAAACATATAAAGCATTTTGAATAAAAATAAGTATTAGAAAACGCAGCAGTTAAATGCGACTTAAGTTATATCGCATTAGCAAAAAGTATGATATGTTGGCAACTGTGTACTTTTATTGTCAAATATCTGCATAACTTTTCATGCTTCATTTGGCACAGTAAAAATGACAATTCAATTTCAACAGACAGAAATTTTGTTCAATTCAGAATTTTCCTTCCTACCACGAGTGAAAAGTTTCCGATTGGCACACAGTCTTAGGCCGCGTTCATAGTGGAAGCTGAAGCTGAAACTTTTTACATCTGCATGTTCAGCATGTTCGAATCTTTGTCAATTTAAATTCGCATTTTACGCTTCTCGCTAATTTGAACACTTGACATTTGGTTGAATTTTCGAACTCCTAAATTCGCATTTAAAAATCAGTCTGCATGTACTATTAGCAATAGGTAGCCGAGGAAATGTTGTGAAAAAAAAACTAGAACGTTGTTATGAAAAATTATTTTCATAAAAATCGTGGAGATGTAAGCAGATGCCTTGGACAATCCTTTACCTCAGTCGATTTGTGTAATTAAGCAATATCATTCCACAAACATTAGTTATCTTCCACCAACTAAAACTTCCAAAATATTATATATTGATGTATTATTAATTTCAGTTCATTAGAAATGAGAAAAGAATTCAAATACGCCAAAAGCGTAGGACCATGGCATGACCGGAATTCAAACCCGGAACTTCTGGGTTGTCAGTCAAGCACGCTTAATACCCTTAATATAGAGCTTGAAACAACTTCATTTAAATTAAACACAAATGTTTTTAAAGTTAAATTGTATTATTAATTTCAGTTCATTAGAAATGAGAAAAGAATTCAAATACGCCAAAAGCGTAGGACCATGGCATGACCGGAATTCAAACCCGGAACTTCTGGGTTGTCAGTCAAGCACGCTTAATACCCTTAATATAGAGCTTGAAACAACTTCATTTAAATTAAACACAAATGTTTTTAAAGTTAAATTTAATACAAGTTTTTGTTATGAAAACAATATTTTCATGTATAAAAAAAAGACATCTAAGTGGTGACGATGACATGCAGGTTAAGTGTCTGGCTAAGTCAAGCATGCTCGGAGCCCGAGTTCGTTCCCCACTCGCGGCAAAAGTTTTTTTCAATAAAAATCGGTTACCAACTCTCTGCAGACAATGGCAAACCTCAGAAAGTAAATAATGCTATATAAAGCTTCTTGAGAACATGAACTTTAAAATATGTAGGTCCAGTTTTTCGGTCAATTGAGTGCAAACATTTAATAACACACACAACAAAATTGATCATTAGAAGCTTGGTCAAAGTCCGTTCAAGGGCTGAAGTGGCCAATTTGTTTGTTTTAAGGCATGATTTTACCGATGCCATTTTTTCAGTTTTTCTGAGTTTTCGACATCAGATTCGTAATCAGCGACCCCTGGGACCCTCCGAATACCAAATTTTAACTCCACGCAGGATTAAGTTTGAAGATATTTTTAAGATTCGATACTCGAAGATTCGATATTTGTAAAACCAATTAAAAAAATTTGAAATTTTTTATATTTTTCAAATAGTTATTTCTGTTTTTTTTTGTTATTTCAAAGACCTGAGAAAAGTAATATAATAAGGAAGACTGAATAGTTGGAAATTAAACACTTTTGTTTCAAATTTTTTTTTTTGTAGAAACACAAATCGGCAAATCCAGTGTCACTCACGTTTCAGTTATAGCATTAAACATACATTTTTCTCCATTAAATATAAAAGCTTTTAATATAAAATTATATGTGTACAATAAGTCTTAGGCTCACTATTATAAGTTCATGCAAAAAGTTTTATATATATTTACACATTACGAAAAAGCTATCTTTAAATGGTGTGTCACTCACGTTTCCGGACGATTTGAATTTTTCGAGTTCTTCTATCAAATTGCTTAAAATCTGTGAATTGTTTGAGTTAATATTAGGAATAAAGTAATTTTCCGTAACGAAATTGAGTAGAAATTTTTACTGCAGGAAGGAATTTATTTTTTTCTGAGAATTTTTAGATTTTTTCATTTACTGATTTTGTCACTCACGTTTCACGTTTCAAAACAATTTTAATTGTCTTTTTTTTTGCATCGTGTTTAACCTGGTGAACTTTATTAAGCATATTTTGTAAAAAAAAATTTTTCTTAATACTAAGGAAATTTTAATACATAAAAGAAAAAAAATTTTTATGGAAAGGATTATGTAAAGCAAAATATAGTTAAACAAATAATTTAACTATAAAATTCAATTTAAATTTAAAAATTTTAAAAACTGAACACATCTATGCTTAGAAACCCTACGAATACGAAAAGAATACTATTCCAAAACTGTTAATAGCCCGCTTTTAACAGTCACTCCTCAAATAAAAAATTCGCATATACATATATATAATATATATATGGGCATTTCCACAGAAAAGTCCACCGTGACCAAAAAATTAAAAGTTCACCAACATTTTTTTTAATTGTATTATTTAAGAGAGATATTCAAAATTATTTTAATTAAAGAGTTCAAATTTTTCCCATGTTGCGATGGCAAGATATCGGGCTCCCAAGTTAAAGTTAAAGTTTTGGTCAGTTTCGTTTATTTCTATTTCTAAGAGTAATTGTTCAATTGCACTCTTATGCACAACTTTTGCTACAACAACAACTAATGGCAAAATAAATACAAAAGAGCAAAAAAATATCAATTAACGGTAAAATTTTGAGTTGCTTTTAATGATATGATATTCTGAGGTAACGTCACGCCAGACAAAAAAGCATTTAGTGCTATTTTTTCTACGCTGACGTTCAAAAGTGCATGAAATTTTGCATTTTATTAAATTTTAATAAAGTTATGTAAATTAAATTTGATACGTGAGTAACGTCACGCCACATTGCTCGAAGTTTGCCTGATTTCGTTACTGAATTTGGTTGAAGGTATTTTAGAGGAATATTTTTCCAACTTCTCATAGTCGATGGGGTAGGAGTTAAAAAAAATATATATTATATAATAGCTAAACTTTATGTTTTATTTAAGTCAAAAGTTTTTTAAACAAATTTTAACTTAAAATGTTCCGATGGAAATTTAAGTAACGTCCAATTCGCAGAGTTTTGCAAATTTTCTAATCTAAGTCGAAAACCATTTCTGTTTTGTGTAACGTCATACCAGTGCATATTTTTGCTTATATCTTTTAGTTCTTAGACTCGATTGTTATATTTTTTTTACTCAATACAGTAGTACTTAATTACTATGCAAATATAAAAATATATTTTAAAACTTAGACTTCTTCATTATTTTTTTTAATGTTTTCGTACAAAACGTACATAACGCCAGTTTGGAAATGACCATATCTAAATTAAAAGATAAATTTTAATATGTCGGATCATTTTCCTGACTTAAATTGGAAAGACTTAATATTTTTAAATAATTTATTGCACAAAAATATTTTAGCTTATTCAAACAGGTCATTTTCTAATGTAATTACAATATATTTTTATTTATTGATTTAATAACATAAAATCTGAATCCATTAAAAATTGTATGATTTGGAAAAAGGGAAGTTTTGTGGTTTTGTATAGCTTTTTTATTGGCATCATCTAAATGACAGACGCACGATCTGTCAAAGCAACATAATGTTTTGAAAGGTTTGAGGTCGTGCGTTTTGACAGATGATATCGTAAAGTTTCAACAACGCAGACCAAAGTACGGGCAGCGCACGACCGACCTAACGCAGCATTGTGTTTTAGCTATAAATGCAGCGGTACATAACCTATTCAAGGTATTAAATAGAAGCCAGCAGTCAACCGTTCAGTTATAGAATTTCTATTTCAAAAAAGATAAAAATTTTTAAAATATCTAAAAAAATATTTGCACACTTGCTGCTTAGCACTTTCTATTCTATCTATTTCTATCTATTATCCAAAACTGACTGAAATTTATATTATAACTTTATTTGCAGCTTAACGTCACGCAACATAAAAAAGCACGTCTTCAGATCGTTTTTTTGCCTCATAAAAAATAATTCCACAATAATCAAGAAGAAAACTGAACCAACGGGCATCCAAGCCCCAGCTGCTGGGTGCATAAAAAAAAAAAAAAATGCACGACACACACTTAACGGAAGTATGAGATATAAATAAAATTAAACAAGTACTACGAACCACACCCCAATATTTAAAAATAAGCTCGGTACCAAAAAAACAAGTGAATCACAACGAAAATTACTCAATTTATTGCAACAGAAGAAGTGCAACAAGAAAAACAAAAACAACTTAAATTTATGCACACAATTTTCTTGAAATAAAACGAACGCAGTCGACAATATGAAAGGCAGTGAGAGAACCATGGCAACCACAAAAATAACAAAAACTACAGCAGCAACAAAAAATAAAAAAAAACGTTGCATGCGTGCTGCTGCACTTCTGGTATAGAGAAAATTTTATGACTGGCTTGTGCATACGATAAAAAAGCTGCAAAGACGGCTGCAAAGCGGCGATGCAATAGTTTTCAACAAACTTTGCAGTGCGGCAAATTGTTGGCACGTGTCAGCGTTCGTTGAACTGCCTCCGAGGATTGCAGTCATTAACACTAGCGAGCACACAGTCACATACACATAAAAACATAGACGCCAAATGTCAGCAGTGCAGTTGAAAATGAAGCGCATGAAGGAGCTGGGAGTGGATGAGAACAAAAAGACGGAAAAAATTAAAATAAATTTAAAAATAATGTATGTAGAAAACAGCGATAAAACTTTGTAATTGTTGTGGTTGCTGTTTCTATAATTAATGTGTTTGTATTTATTTTTTTTTCGCTTTACAGCTGTACAGCTTTATTTTACATGCAGGTACGTGGCTGTATCACAGATCTAAGAGTAAGACCCCAGGAATAAATTTTTAAATTGTAGTAAAATGTCAAAAAAAAAAACAAAAAAAAAAAAATAAAAAAGCTAAATCAATCAATAAATCATGTTATGAAACTAACTCTTTAGTTTAAATTAAATATTTAACTAAAAATAAGTAGCATTCAAGTTGATTTATGGCGCATACGTTTAACATAAAATAAATAAATATCTCTAAATCATTGCTAAAAGTTAAACGGAAATTTATGATTTTGAAAAATTTTTTAATAATTTTTATAAAAAAGAAATTATAAATATTAAAATTAAGCATGGACAAAAAAATAACTGTTATTTTTAAAATTTTATGTGAAAAAATCATTATGTTAAAACCAAGGTACAGGAGTACTTAATATACCAAAATATACGTTTAGCTCTTCACTAGTCAAATAGATGAAGATTTTAATATTTTTAAGTTTTATTATTTTACTCACAAAATAAAACTTATTTTTGAGTTTTACTTTTTTCCCTCATATATAACTGTTATTGTTTTAAGTTTTATTTTTTTACTCACGAAATAAAACGTATATTTGAGTTTTAATTTTTTCCTTGAAAATAATAGTTATTTTTTAAGTTTTATTTTTTGGCTCTCACAATTCTCACAATTATTTCCGCATTTTATTTTTTCCCTTCCAAAAAAAAAATTATTTCTTAAGTTTTATTTTTTTCTTCATGAAATAAATTTTTTTTTCGAGTTTTATATTTTCCATCAAAAATAAAAATTATTTTTTAAGTTTAATTTTTTTGCTCTCAAAAAAAATATTAGTTTAGAGTCTTATAATATAATAATAAATGTCACATATAATAAATTATAAATGTTAAAATAAAAATAATAAATTTTTAACATTTTTATTAATAAAAAACATAAAAGAAATATCTTTCTTTCAATCATTTCTAATCGTTAACTGGAAATTGAACAACAATTTTTATTTAGTAGGTAGGAATGTGTTCTTTTGTAGTATTATAATTTTGAACTTATGTGAGCTTCCCTAGCTTCTCAGCTTCCCTACTAAACATGTGAATGTGCAGTTAAAATACAATATATGAAAAAAATATTTTTTTTTTCAACTTGTAATCATTATTTCAGTACAACCCATTTTTAATTACCCATTTTTAATTATTATTTCAGTACAACCCATAAGACCCTCTAATAAAAAGTATAACAAAAACTAATGTTGGCTGTGTGGTCAATAGACCCGTAGGTATCTAAGCAATGACAAAATATTTTTACAATTATCCTTTTTCTTGTCCTTATTACTATGCCATACTTTCTCTAAATCCTTGCCCTTAACCTTGTTCTAAACCTTGTCTTTATTCTTGTCTCAATGTTTTTCCAAAATCTATTCCCTCAGTATATTTCTCTGCCTTCACAAAGGTTTTCCAATAAGAGGTGTTATTTTGAATAGCCCGCTCTTTCGGTAGCTGTCACTTTTGTAGCTGTTATTTTTTGACATTTGACAAGTAAAAACTATGCCGTTACTAAAAATTAAACGATACACGCTTCAACAACGCATTGAAATTATAAAAATTCACTACAAAAATGGTTAGAAATTTTGCAGTCGCAGTTCGCAAAACTAAAGCATTTTTTGGACGTCGTGAAGCACCTTGTCGGACCGCCATACAGAAATTGGTGAAAAAATTCGAGCTGTTGGAACTAGTTAGAGATGTGAAGAATAAAACCCGTGTATGTCGCTCAAGAACAACTTAGAATATTGCTGCTGTAGCCCAAAGTGTTGAAGAAAACCCAGGTCTGTCTATTCCTCGTCGTTCCTTGGAATTGAGCATTTCACAAACGTCAATACACCGTAATTTGCATAAAGACTTGCGTCTGAAGGCTTATAAAAATGAGTTAACACAAGAACTCAAGCCAGCCGATCATCAACAACGTCGTGTCTTTGCTGATTGGGTCATTGAAATGCATGAAAATGATCCGGAATTTCATCGAAAAATCATCTTGACTGATGAGGCCCATTTCCACCTCGGTGACTACGTCAACAAGCAAAATTGACGCATCTGGGGTTCGGAAAACCCGAGAGTTATTGTTGAGAAGCCTCTTCATTCTCAACCTGTGACTGTTTGGTGCGGTGCGGTGCGGTCCGGCGGGGTCATTGGACTTTACTAACGGTCGAAAATGAGGTTGGATCAACAGTTACGGTGAATGGATTGCGCTATTGAGAGATGATTAATGAAGTTTCCTGACCATCACATCACCTTTCATCACAATTGGCCGAGATCTTGTGATTTAACACCTTGCGACTTCTTTCTTTGGGGCCACGTGAAAGATAAGGCCTACGCCAAAAGCCCAGCGTCGATTCAAGACCTCAAAGATGGAATTCGTGAGTCTTTCGAGGACTAGGGCAGCCACTTTGCGATTTTGTTATGGAAAATTTTATGAAAAGAATATATAGTCCTGTAAGCGTTGTCGTGGTGGCCATTTGGCTGATGTTTTTATTCATAATTAACGGCATATCTTCCTCTTTATTATGAAATAAACATCCGATCATTTATCTCAAAAAATGACATTTTTCTTTGAATATCAAAATAACACCTCTTATTATTGTGTCCTTATTCATATTTTTCAAATCCCTGTCAAATTATTGTCCTGATTCTAAGCTTAATTCTTTTCATTACTCTTGTTCTAATCATTTTATCAATTCTTGTACCGATTTTTATGCCAATAATTGACCCAATTTTGTGCTAGTTCTTGTTCTTATACTTGTTTTAACTCTTGTCTTTATCCTTTTTCCAATCCTTGTTCAAATTCTTGTCAAAATATTTTTCCCAATGCTTAGCTTGATCTTTGTTCTTAACCTTGCTCCAATCTTATTCCCAGCCTTATCATAATCCTTGTTCTTATCATTGTCCCAAATTTCATCTCAATTCTTGAGCTAATTTTTGTCCTAATTCTTTTTTTAAGATTTTCCTTAATCTTTTCTTAATCCTTATCCTAATATTTGTCCTAATCCTTGTCCTTATCCTTCTCCTAATACTTGTATTAATAAATTTTCGAATAGGAATAGTACAATGAGTATTCCTCATCGTAAGCCTTGTCCAATCCTTGCCCCCAACTTTGTTCTCAAAGCATCTTGGATTTTTCAGCCCTTGAAAGAACTTTGACCGAGCTTCTTAAGATCAAATTGTGTTGTATGTGTGATTAAATGTGTGCACACAATTTATTCGAGAACTGAACCTACATGTTTTATGCCGACTTCGAACGGGCAAAGTTAATGTTTTTAAAAAACTCTATATGACATCGTTCACACTCTGAGTTTTTGCATTGTCAACAGAAAGATGAAGGCCGAACTGAAAAATTCACTAAAACAAAACAAATAGGCCATTTCATCGCTTGAAAGGACTTTGACCGAGCTTCTTATGATCAATTGTGTTGTGTGTGTTATTAAATGTTTGCATACAATTGACCGAGAACTGGACCTACATGTTTTATGCCGACTCCGAACGGCTGAAGTTCATGTTCTCAAGAAGCTTTACATGGCATTGTTTACTCTATGAAGTTTGCCATTGTCTGCAGAGAGGTGGTGACCGATCAGAAAAATTTTTTATTGAAAAAAACTTTTTGCCGCGGCTGGGGATCGAACTCGGGCTCCAAGCATGCTAAGCCACACACTTAACCTGCATGCCACGGTCACCACTCACTATTGGAAAAAACTTTTGCCTGAGGTGAAGATTGAACTCGGGAGTCGATGTCTTGCACTCAACACAATAAGCACTCACTACCACGGTCGCCACATCTTTGTTCTCATTTTTCAAATCTCTGTTCCGAACCGTGTTCCAATTCTTGTACCAAGCTTTCTCTCTCGCTCTTGTCCTAGTAATAGCCCTAAATTGATTTTTATATCTTTTTTACAGTCCTTGTGTATTTATGTTATATTAAGTAGTTCCTTCAGTTGTCTTATCGCGTCATAACTTGTTTTGTCATGGTAGCAAATTCACTTCTAAATACACTCTAGGTGTATTCACACTGACACTGAGTAGTTTAGTTTAGGTAGACTCAGGGGCGTAGGTACCAAGACCATTTTGGTTATTATGAGTATTATGGTATTTTGGACGACTGAATACCCTTAAGACCCGACTTTTTTAATACAACATAGTTAAATTAGCCAAAATTACTCATTCGTTCTATCAATTTTATATAGTAGTACAATGTTCAGAAAGTTTTGGTAAGAAAAGTATTAATAAGAACTTCCTTCTCCCAACCTTCTAAAAAAAATATAAACATTTTAAGAAAAAACTCACTCTTTGATCAAAATGCAATTTGGTTAGGATAAAGCTTTGAAGTTGGTTGAATTTGAGTTTTTTTCAATAGTAAAAATTTTCTTAAAAAAAATTAGTAATATGCATTCATCAATGGTGCGAGCTGAAAAAATTGCCACTCAACATTTCCAAATGCCAATGCCGCTTTTTCTGTAGATTATCTTTTCCATTAATTTATTCATATTTTATTAACTCTTGTCTACTTGAACGAGTAAACTCAAAGCAAGATCTAGGTATCCTGCTAGACCCTCTCCTTAACTTCAAAGACCATATTAACTTCATCATTAATAAATCAAACTCAATGCTGCTTTCCTTATAAGAAACTCAGAAGATTTTAATGATCCCTACACCCTCAAACCCCTCGTTATTTTGCTCGCTAGTTCGGTCTCATCTTGAATAATGCTCAGTCCTATGGAACCTAGCCTCTCTCACCCAAACGCTGCGAAATGAAAGAGTCCAAAGAAAATTCACAAGATATTTGATCTCTAAACTCAATTGGAACCTCCAGCAGCCGATACTATACTGTACCAGATGTGCCCTAATTGACATCTGTTCCCTAGAATCAATATGTAAGATATAGACGGTTACTTTTATCCGTGATCTGGTTCTTCATCACATCCAATGCCCAACTCTAATCTGCAAGCTTGATATTGTAACCCCGGCCCGCCAACTTTGTAGCCAGTTTATCTTTCGCGTTCCTTTCCATAGATCGGAATATGCTCGAAACTAGCCAATTACGCGCTGTACTATTGAAGTGAATAGGGTTTTACCAATGATTAACTTATTCGATTCAATCTCAAGAGCTTAATTTAAATCTAATCTTAGTCTTCTCTGAGTTTTCCGTGTCACTTAGGGGCATGACTGTCAGTCGTCTTTATCTAATTTCTCGATAATTACTTCTTAGTTCTCATCCTCTATAAGTTTATTACACGGTTAAAAATCTTGGGCTAGATTTTAATCTTTTTTGGATTACATATAGGACACGACCAAAAAAATATTACTTTTTAATCCAATGGAAAGTTTTAAATTTTCCAATCCAAAAAGGATTTATTTTTAATCCGCAAAAAGTGTAAAATTTTTAACCCAAAAAGGAATAATTTTTAATCCACAGAAAGTATAAAATATTATAATCCAAAAAGAATTAGATTTTAAACCAAAAAAAGTTTAAAATATTGTAATCCGAAAAGGATTACTTTTAAATCTACAAAGTTTAACATTGTCTAAACCGAAAAGACAAAAGTTAATCTTCAAATAGTTTAGAAGTTTGCAAACTGAAAAATTAAATATATTGCCATGAACTTCATTATATAAACATTAAGGGTATTCATGCAAATGGGCAATGCCCTCATAAATGATATAAACCGTATCAGTTTATGAGCCTTATAAATGAAATGTATGGAGAACCGTTTGCACAAATCTTTGCACAAATATATCACAAACCAGCAACCAGCTGTTTATATGCATGCTGAAAGTTGACTGTTAACAAGTTTACAGCTGACATATCTCTCCAAATGCACATTCGACTTTAGGGGACGTTCACACAATCTGCCTGATAAAAATAACTAATTGCCCAAAATACAAGCTTGCCGCTTTGCATGAATACCCTTATTATGTATTATAAAACACTGCTTTCATTATTACATATGAATATAATAATATTTTGGTTCAGATTTTAATAAACAATTTGTTGCATTTAATTAAAAATAAACTTCGGATGCTTTAACAACATTAACAATTATATTTAGAGTAAATTTTGTAGTAGTAGTAGTTTTTAATCTTAGGTAGCAAAAATACTTTTTCCTGAAAATACTACCTTAATGTAAATTTGTAGTCCAAAAAGTGTCTTAAACTTAAACTTCTTCGGATTAAAATAAAATTAAACTAAAATATGGAATAAAAAATAGTACTTTTAGGATTAAAAATTCTTCTAAACCAAAGTTTGGATTAAAAACTAGTCCAACATTTTTAACCGTGTATATCAGATATATTTAATCTATTTTCTATTTGTAACTGATAAATTATCAGTGATAATTTTAAATATGTGTCAATCACTGTAATTCATTGTTTTTTAAAATAAACTGTTATTATTTTACTTTTGCAATCAGGAGCGCAACCAAGATTTATTTTTTGGGGGAAGGTTTTATCAAATTTCAGACTTATATATAAAAGCAATTTTACAAAGGCTTTATATCACAGCAATAAGTTTCAACTCTTGTGATTAATATTTTCAAATAGATGTTTAGTTAAGTTAATGGGCTAGGTGGGTTTCGAAGGCTTAAGCAAAGCATATAATAACTATTTTTTGTAAATATACGATCTAAATATTTCAAGTACAAGATAATGTTGCTTGAAGAAGGTTTCCAAATTTTACCAAGATTGGTTATAACTTTTTGGGAAATCATGACAACCAATTTGCAAAAATAAGTGTTGATTTAAGCTTTAGGGAGAATATTTTGGACATATTGTGCAATGTCATAAGGCAAAAACAAAATTAATTTTCAAACCGACCCAGCCCACTAAAAAAACATTCATATTTAAAATTAAAGTTAAGTTTTTATGAATATTATTTTATTAGTTTACGAAATACTTCAAAAATTGTTTTCAGTTGTACAGTAGTCGGCATAATTATTTTGACGAAAAGAAAAGGCAAATATTTTCAGTTTTTAAAATAGTTTGAGAAAACGCGAATCAACATTTTTTTAATTGGTCAAAATCTTACCAGAAATGTGTGATTTTTCTTAAAAATAACTTATAAAGAAAATTTATTAGAAAAAACTTAATTTCAAAGAGGGCATAACTATTTTGAAAGTTCTGTTTTATACAAAAAATCAACTTAAAGATAAGAAAATTTTTGACAAAAACTTAACAACTTAATAAAAGATATATCCGCCAATAGCTGGAATTACTTTTTGAAGACGTTTTGGGACTGATTCCACAAGATTTTTCAAAATATCTACCGGAATTTGATTTGAAAAATATCTACGGACTTTTTATTTCAGATATTGTCTCTTCCCTGGTCCGAGTCAAGGAAACGATTCGTTTTCCTAAAATATAGGCCCACGAATGTTCAAAATCGTTTAAATCAGGACTTTGGATCGGCCAGTTTAAAACTTCTACGCTATGGTACTGGCGCGCCAGTTCGATTCAAAAAGTTCATTATGGGCTTAGTCTTGTGACATGCTGTATTATCTTGTTGTAAAATAAATGACTCACCAATAAGTTTGTCACCAGATGGAAATGAGTGATCATTTAAGACATCCAAATTTTTGTATTGGTTCATCTTTCCAACTATTGGAACCATATCCCCATGACCAGAAGAGGAAATGCAGCCCCAGAACATAACCGATCCGCCGCCATGTCAATTGCTTGTAGGACTAGATTAATTTCTTTGCGTGAATTCTTTGGAATTCGGACAATTCTTTTTTTTTAGGTGATCCGTTATATTCAAACGTACTTACATCAGTCTACAAAACTCGGTTTCAAAATCTCATAGTCTTACAAAAAAAAATATTTGGCAAATTGAAGTCGTTTGATTTTATTTGCCGAGGTTACATACGGTATTTTTCTTACGGAATTGTGCGTTTGCTTACTGGATTCTAAAAAAATTTTTCATTTGTAATTCTAGCTTTTCGGTGTTAAACCAGGACTCTTTAAGAACTCTCGTATAATTAGTTGGTCTTCTTGACGTGTTTTTTTCTGCCCGAATGTGGCAAATTTTTTACTGAATTTGTTTTTTTGTCCTTATTTATTTGATAGTGAACGGTTTGCCTTGACTGAAATACCACAATTATGCTTCTCCACGATTTCACATCTCATTTCAACGCTTAATTTCTACTTTTTCCCCCATTTCTTTATAGAATTATTACTAAACTAAACAAATATATTTGAATAAAGTTGAATATTTATTTAAAACTCCGACTTTACTTACCAAATCGTAATTTGCCTACAAAATACTTCTGCCATCAAGAAATCCTTTCTTCTTGTATTTAACGAATTACTTCCTCGAAAATTTAATGACTTCGTTTAATTACGTTAAAATTTCTCACACCATGTTTTTACAATAAACTTTTACTCGTTGTAAAAATAACCAATTGGGGCAAGCCTTAAAATTTGTCCTTTGGTGATCGCTAATGGACCTCATTTCCGAAAGTATAAAACACACAATTTCTAACACCTTGGGATGAAAAACTAAGAGCCTAATTATGAAAAAATTGTTTGAGTCTTTCACCACCAAAATAATCGATGAAGTTTCCGCTAAAATTGACTTTTATATCGTCAAGAAATTTTTATGAAACAGATTCGGGAAAATACGATGGAAAATTATGAATTGTAAATTTTTGCTTCAGTTTCGGTCAATCGGAATTAGTTTTTTACTGAATCACATGACTTCACTATAAACTTAATTCCTGCAAAGTTTGGGTAAATTTGTGTTTAAAAAAATAATTATAAAAAAAAGAACGAAACATAACACTTTTTGAGGAAATTCCTTTGATCATTTCGCTGGCGAGAAATTCGACAGCTCTTCCTCAAATTCAGGCTTGCTTATTCTCTTTTTTTAAATTAATTTCAAATCGTTTTAGTGGGTTCCAAGCTAGAAGTTGAAAAGACAACTCAAATCGAACCCCTCAAGTGTTCAGTATCAGTCTGAAGGAAAACAAAATATACAAAATTTAGTAGATTATACATCAAACAGCATCGATTTGAAATATACATTTGGGGTTTTCACTCATTTGATAAGATGTGTGATTGCTTTTCATTTGAATCAGTTTGATTTAATCCTATTTTGCTTGCTACTACAATAATTTTTTTGGGGGGAGGGGTTAAACCCCGAAAGCCCCCTTTGGTTGCGCTAATGTTTGCAATGCATTATACCTCATTCATGAATTTCTTGTTGTTGTAAATAACGATTTATATTATCTAAGTAGTCTTTAAGAGGTATTGTCCTCTGTTTGACGAAATAATTCTAATATATAAAAATCTCGTGTCACGGTGTTAGTGTTTGAACTCCTCCGAAACGGCTAGACCGATTTTAATGAAATTTTTTTTGTATATTAAGTAGGTATGAGAATAGGTTATAAAGTATTTTTTATCTTCCTACCCACGAGGGTCGTGGCAGTTTTTCAAGAAAACAAATTTTCGGTTTTACTTTCGTTCAAAAATCGCACATAAATGAAAATCGGTACGAACTTACTGTTGACACGCGCCCTTCGACTGTCAAATTTGAGCGATCTTTTAAAAGGGGGGCATGGCACCGCCTACACAATTAAACTTTTTGATATCGAATAGATTTGGAACTTGATGTCGTGTAACAGTAAAGCACAGTTTGAAATAACTGATTGGTCAGGTCTTTCAATTATAAAAAAGACACGGGCATTGGAAAACGGGGCGTGGCTACGCTCATACAACTCGAATTTTCGGTACAGAATAGCTATGGAAGTAAAATTCACATAACATTTTAACTCAGAATGAAGTTACTATTTGGTGGTGTCCTGCTACTGGAAGACTAGAATGGGCATTGTACAGGCGGTGTGGCTCCACCGATATAAGACACAATTTTAATTTGAATCGCTTTGGAAATAACAGTCACAGATCAAATAAACTCGGTTTGGAGTAACCATTTGGTGATATCCTACTATTCGAATATACTCGCAAACTAAAACGGATGGCTCCACCCTTAAACATTTTTTTTTTATTTAATAACTTTGAAAATAATGGTCAAGGAATATTGAAACTCAGAGTGGAGTTTGTCTATTGACAATCTGGAACAGGCATTGGACAAGGACGGCAGCAACGCGCCGGGTATCAGCTAGTCTTCTTATATATAAAATCAAATGTTTGTCCTCCTGTCTGTCTGTCTGTCTGTCTGTTCCTTATAGGCTCGCGCACTGTTTATCCGATTGAGCTGAAATTTGGACACCGAGTACCTTTTGTAAATAGAAAGAACATAGGGGGTGTAAAAAAGAGGGCGCAAGTATGTGGGCGTGGCACTCTATAATTACTTTTAAACGCCTGAACCGATTTCAATGAAATTTGGTATGGAGGTTCAACTGCTCCCAAAATAAAAGATAGGCTATAAAAAATTACAGAGACTTCCGCAAGAGGGCGCTTTAAGAAGTCCGTTTTTAAAACTCAATAACTCCTAACCCCCAGGACCGATTTCAATGAAATTTGGTATGAAGGTTCAACTGCACCCAAGATAAAGCATAGGTAAAAAGTGGGCGGAAGTATGTGGGCGTGGAACTCTATAATAACTTCTAAACGCCTGAACCGATTTCAATGAAATTTGGTATGAAGGTTCAACAGCACCCAAGATAAAGCATAGGAAAAAGGTGAGCAGAAGTATGTGGGCGTGTCACTCTATAACAACTTCTAAACGGCTGAACCGATTTCAATTAAATTTGGTATGAAGGTTCAACTGCTCCCAAAATAAAACATAGGCTATAAAAAATTACAAAAACTTCCGCAAGAGGGCGCTTTAAGTAGTGCGTTTTAAAGACATAATATCTCCTAAACACCTGGACCTATTTCATTTAAATTTGGAATGAAGGCTCGACTGCGCCCAAGATAACATAGGCTAAACAAAATTCCAAAGATATCCGTAAGAGGGCGCTTTAAGTAGTGCGTTTTTAAGACTCAATAACTCCTAAGCGCCTGAACCGATTTCAATGAAATTTGGTATGAACGTTCAACTGCACCCAAGATAAAACATAAACTATAAAAAAATTCCAAAGACTTCCGCATGAGGGCGCTTTAAGTAGTGCATTGCTAAGACTCAATAACTCTTAAATGACTTGACCAATCTTACTAAAATTTGGCATGTGAAATAACTTGACCCTGCAACAGAATTGAGGCTACTTAAATTTCAGAAAACTTCCGTGAAAGGGCACTTTATTCAATCAACTATGTTTGGCTCATTCACGTCAAAACGGATGAACCGATTTTGATAAAACTTGGTAGTCATTGGTATCTGTTACTTAAATAGATCCTATGCTTTTAAAAGTTCTTTCGACAAAAATCAAGGAATGAGCCTTAGGCAAACGAAGTCAAGAACCAAAGACGAACGAAAAAAAAAAGTTAAACGAACACGAGCAAAAGCTATTTCAAGATGAAAAACATCAACCGAACAGTATCGACCAAAACCGAAGTTGAACGAAGATAATCCAAAAATCGAATCGATGCTTATAGAATTTTTTAAAATTGGAATTTATTTGAGATAAATTGCATATTATTTAAATGCATGCTACGAAAAACTTTAAGCGCATTTTTCACGAAATGACTTTTCAAACTGCACTCAGAAAAAAGTTTCTCGGAATTTGATAAAAAAGGCATCATATTAAGAGAAAAATGATTTAGACTTTGCTACAGAGAATGCCTTTCTCTAAATGCGATCCTAAAAATTGTCTTAAAATGATAAAAAAGTTTCTATGAAAATGAGAAATATATAAAAATATATCAGTTTTAGAGAAAAAGACTATTTATTTTGAGAAAAAATTTGTTTTCATTGAAGAAAATACTTCTCATAGTGAATTTTTTATCAAAAAATAGGAAAAATTTTTCATTTTCAGTAAATTTTTCTCTCTAAATGAGAATTTTTTTGTGCGAGAAATATATTTGTCATTATAAGAGACATTGGAATATTTCCATTTCCTTGAAGTGAAGAAATATTTCTTCGAAAATGTGAAAATTTATTCTAATTGAAGAAAATTTTATTTGAAAAGAGAAAATTGCTGTTATCGAAAATAGAGAAATTTTTAACCGGAGAAAGATTGTATGTGTTTTTTTCTGAGTGTGGGTGCTCATTTTCCTCAGAAGCCAGACGTCAGATCGAGACGTTGAAGATGTCATTTTTTGTTTTAATTTTTCTTTTTCTTTTTACGGAAATTTGACTAAACACTTTCGACGGAAGGAGGGGGCAAATCCCCAAAAATTGATAATTTAAAAAATTTTAAAATTGAATTGATAATTTTAAAAACGTAAAAATCAGAGCAGTTTTGAAAATTGTCCTCTTTCTGTGCTCGAGGCACAACCCCGAGTAACACCGAGTTACATCCGCTAGTAACAAATAAAAATAAAAATAAATATATATATAAAGAAATGCCGATACACGTATAATTTTTTTGGCTTCCCTCTGCTAGAATCCGTTGTCAGAACCTTAGTATTTGGAAAAAGTTTGATTTTGTTGAACATTATTTTGAGTTGATGACTTCAACTGAAACGGTTCATATCTTAATAGAATGTTCTTAGAGAAAGGCCCTTTTGTTATGTGGTTTGATAGTTACAGATATAAAGCAAGTATGTCGAATAATATTGTTTCATTTTGAAAACATTTCATCATTTTTGTCAGTAACTCTATTTGCGCATTGATATAAGTAATAATTCCAACAATATGCCTTTAGTACTGGAATCAAACATGCTTTAGACTTAAAATGCACTTAGAAAGCTTTTTTCGCCCCTGATAAAATAGCATTCGATATCAAAATGTAAATCATAAAATGTAAGTTCTATGTAAACGCAGACATAAAAGTAAATAATAAAAAAACAATGAAATAATTATCGACAACTAATGAGTTGGGTGCAAAAATTGCAGCAAAGTAATGCAAAGAATGTGCACGATAATCAAGTGAATTTTTTTGGGTCTGTTGAGTTTTTGATTTTTTTATTTTTAAATCATTTATTTACTCATTGTTGCCAAAGCTGTGTAAATGCACAATAAGCTGTAGTGTAAAAATATATATGACCGGATGAAGGGATACTATCAAACAATAGACATAATTGAGTGCTTAGAATAGGTCTGTCTGTAATATTTTATTGACTTAAGCTCGGTAATTGCAAAAGAGATAAGATTGCACATTTTTATGTGCTTAGAGAAAGCTCTTGATTAATACTAAAAAACATATCTTTTCATAATATCATGTGAACCACGCTTATAAATTGTTATTAATATCAATTCCTAAACTGCCACAGCGAATAGATTTGAAGCAACATTGTTGCAACATGTCTCAATTCTGCGCTACGCTAGGCTTTTAAATTTACTTGACAGAACATGCAGACATGTGGTTACACGTGTGGTAAACGCCCACCCGCGCCTGTTCTTAATTTTTTAGTACTTATCATATCATGACAAGTCAATAATTGAGCAGCAGTTGCTCTATACTTGCAGTCGTAAATCAACAGTTTATTTTATATTTTGTATAAGTTGTCACAACAATGTTGTCAGCTTGTGTCATTTTTCCGAGTGTTGGTATGTGTGTGTGTGTGTGTGTGTGTGTGTGTGTGTGTGTGTGTGTGTGTGTGTGTGCGGAATCTTTTCAATGTCAATGTCGCTTGAGTGCACAATATCACCAACACCTAGATTTGCAAATGCTTTGACAATGCAGTGCCCAAGCAATAATAACAGCAACAACAACAACAGCAAAAATTGCCATCAATAAAAGCAGCAGCAGCAACAAATAAAAAGTTACGCCATTGCTTCGTGTGCAAGCTAAGCAATGATAGCAATTTTTATTTAAATTTTAGATAAATTGTTGTTTATTTACAAAGTTGGCTGGCAACAATGTTGCTGAGCAGCTGGCAACCTATTCAAGCACATTGCTTGCATCAATTGCTGTGTATTTTTGTAGATCTATTCAAAGATATACATATTTATACAAAGGTAATTATTGAAATGCTGGTTGGTCTTTAAATAATTTGTATTGTCGACTGTAATTTGCTAAACATGCGCGCATGCAAATATATCGCCAATTAATCAATGACCGCAAATATTAGATAATTTATTCTATGAAAAAAAAAAAATAAGAATGTGTTGCATAACTTAAGATGCAGCTGGTTGCAAATAATATGCTAATTATTTACTATGAAAACAAACAATTTATTCATATTTTAATTACATAGTTATGATAATTATTATGACTGCACATATTTTTCCTTATTACTCTTCCTTGCTTTTAATAAGTTCTTATTTATAAAATAAATTCATTCTCTATTTTTTTTGCTTATCCGCTATACATGAATGAATGGCTGCATAGATATTGTTTAGATTTGGCACACAATTTTATAGCTTATCTCCTCAAAGTAGAAGATATTTTGTTTTTGACAGTTTGAATAATTTGAATGTAAAACCGTTTGAGACAGTGCAAAAAAACTGTATGAGAGAATTTTTTAACATTTGAAGAAAAGCCAAAAGAAAAGGACTCTATATTACAGTGGGTCGAAAAAAAAATTTGAAAAAAACAACCCCTATTTTAAAAATCACCACGAGAGGATTCCGAAAAAAAAAACGGTGTTTTGGACCACCGGAAAAACAGCCAAAATGGTCTTCTTGTATCGTAAGCATTACTGTCAGATCTTAAAAAGTTATATGTCGTTGAAAAAGGCTTAATGAGCACTACATTGTCTTATTAGAACATTTTGATATTTGTGGTCATATGGTAAGCCCTGTTAGCCCGATTTACGCCCCTTAAATTTCTTTTAATTCTTTTTCAACGACATATATGTAACTTTTTAAGATCGGACATGTAATGCTAAAGTTAGGCATAAAGGACCATTTTGGCTGTTTTTCCGATGGTCCAAAAAAAAACAACAAACATTTTAGGTCAACTCGAGGTCAACTTTAAAATAGGGGATGGTTTTTCAAACTTTTTTTTTTTATGAAGGCCGACCCACTCTACTGTATATGTCTCTTGTGAGTGCTCTACGATAAGTAATATGTTCTAAAGAAGCTATGTAAACTTTGACAACAACAACAATCATATATATATGCAGAAAAAATATATATTTATCAGCAAAATAGGAAAGTATTGGGCTGTTCTGCGAGAGGGAGGATAAAGGGCCCACAACACGGCTCTCCGTAACGCAAGCAGGCAGTTAAGTCGATTTGAACCTCCACTAGGTAGGTACATAATGACATGTACCAAAATCCTAGTATATTAAGGCTTGTTCACATTTTTGGACTATAGAACACGAAACCCACCCTTATAAAAACGCACTTATTGAAATTTTATTACTGTTTTGAAAGTTCATGTTTGGCCGAGTGTTCTGACGTGTGCGTCTAGTACTCGACTGTCGTAGGTTCAAATACCGGCAAGGCCAACAAATATTTTTTTATTTTAAATATTTTTTTTAAAAAAAAAAACTCGCGTGTAGCAACGTACACGTGGCAGAAGAGAAACTTCGTTAACAGTAAGAAATAAGAGAGATTTTAGTGTGAAATAGAGAAAGAAAGTATCTGATAAGAAAATCAATCAAGACGAAATGGAATAATAATTTGTTGATTCAATATTTGCATCCAGGGACCGTACCGGCTATGGTTTTTGTCGAAAGTGTCACATATTAACTTTTATCTCTTAATTTTTATTTTTTCCGACAAAAATAACAGTTTTTTGTACGTTATAGTTTTTTTGGGCAAAAATAACAGTTATTTTCTGCCGTTTATTTTTCGGTCAAAAATATCAGGTAATTTATATTTGTTCATTTTACCGATAAAAAATGTTGATATTATTATTTTCATCTCATCTGTGAGACATTTTACACATGGTGTCAACAGTTCAATCTTTCAAGCGGCCTTTAAGAAAACACAAATTGCTTGATATTTTTGACCAAAAAAATTAAAGTCACAAAATAACTGCTATATTTGACCGATAAAATAAAAGCCACAAGTAAAATTTTTTTTGCTCGAAATATACTAGGCAAGAAATTAACTTTTAAAGAATCATTTTCAAATTTAAAAGCGACTTAATATTCGTGAGGCTGAGGACATTTGTAACATAATGGTATATTTGAAAAAGTCTTTCGACAATTTTTTTCATTTGAAAATTGTAAAATAACAGTTATTTTCGGTACTTGCTTTAGTTCAGTTGGTGTTTTAGTTGCTTTCGAATGTCTTCTCAACATTGTTACTTTTTGAATGCTGGATTGCATTGGCATAGTACTCTTTGAAGGAGTACTCCGAAAGCAGAGGCAAATCTTGTTCATTATTACCTCCTGCTTCCTGATCATAATAATTGCTATGTTGATAGAGGACCTCATAAAGCAGCGAACGTTGATTGTTGAGTGCATCAACTTGGTTGGCTTTAAAATTTTGTTGAGATGATGGCTGAGTTCCATTTACAAAGCATCAGTGTGTTTTTGGGGATTGGTTCTTTGTAGATTCACCAAAATACACTGATGTTTCGTAAAAATGCATTTTGAAACTCAGCCGTTGTTGTAATCACTTTACCTTCATCATTAGTTGCAGACCCAGCTGCGGCTGTATTCTTAAGAGCTCTAATTCGCTCTCTATATTCACGAACGCGTTCTGCTCCTGTTTTAGCTATTTTTCTATTTTTATTTCCGTGCATACTTGTAGGATGAAAATTAATGTTACGGTTATGTTAATACTGTAATGTGAATGTTAATGTAATGTTAATGTTATTTATGTTATTTTCAGTATGTTAGGCGTTCAGTTTTAATTACAGTTTGTTTGGGTGTTAATCATGTGCCTACGTGGCGTAAATGTATAGATTCCGGCTTATAAGCAACGATGTTCGGGGTTCAATTCTCGGCAGCGGCTGTAATTTTTTTTTAATTTTCATATGAATTGAAAACGTTAGCCTAGCGTCACGAATAAAAGACCTTGAAATTTCACTCGCCGCCAAAGAAGTTTCACTTCAAAAATTAAATTTTTAATTTATTTTCAACTTATTTTGAAGGTTAGTTTTGAGCAAACAGTTCATGAAACAGAATTATTATATCATTTATTAAATTATAATTTTTGATACTTACACAGCTAGGGTTCGAACTCACGTCCATCGCATCCACAGTCTTACACACTTCCACTGAGCTATTGACAACGAAAATATAAATATACGAAAACACATTTAAAAAAATATTGCTTACAACAGGGGCGCAACCAGGAATTTTTTTTGGGGGGGTTTTATCAAATGTAGAACTTATATATTAAAACAATTTTACGTAATTACAGCGGCTGAGTTGTTGCGGTAAGTGCGTTTAATTTTTGCATTAATGGTTCTTTGTTCATACTTCAGGCATGACCAGCACCAAATTTTTTTATTTTTTTTTTTAATTAAAACGATCACTGTCAGGACATTCTATCCGTACAGAAGGTGAACAGCAGTAGTAGCGTTCGTTTTAAAATAAACTGGCTTCAACGTTGTTTAGGATCTGTTCGGCTAAAATATTTTGCAAGCAACATATTTTGTATGCCGTTTAATTGATTTTTTTCTTATTTTGCAGTTGTACGAAGGTTGTAAGGCTTGAGCTAAAATATTTTCATTTTTACTCGGGTCCCAATAAGGTCATCCAAAATTCAATATTTTTCTCCCCACACATTCAGAAAAAAATACCTACCTTTCTTCGATAAAAAATTTTTTCTATTTTCGATAATTCAATTAGAATAAATTTTCAAATAAATATATCTTCACTTGTGGGAAATGGAAATATTTAAATGTCTCTAATAATGATAAGTATTTTTCTCGCACAAAAAATTCTCATTTATAGAGAAAAATTTAAGGAAAATGAAAAATTTTTACTAAATTTTGATAAAAAATTCATTGTGCGAAATGTTTTCTTCAATAAAATGAAATCTTTTTTCAAAAATAAAAAAGTCTTATTCTCTAAAAACGATATATTTTTATATATTTCCCTTTTTCATGGAAGCTTTTAATCATTTTTAGGGATTTTTTATTATCAGATTTAGAGAAAAGCATTCTCTGAAGCAAACACTAGAACATATTTGAGTGCAGTGAAAATTATTCATCCGTACATCACTTCATTGTAAAAATACCCAATTGGCTGTCACTAGCTTTAAAATTCGTCCTTTAGTGAGCACTAATTATGCTCAATTCCGAAAGTAAAAACCGCTAAATTTCTGACACCTTGGGATGAAAAACAAAGAACCTGATTTTGAAAAAATCTTTTGGTATTACTTGTTCAATGCGCAAATGCTGACGAAATCGAAAAAATATATTTTTAACGATAGGTCTTTCCTACACTTTTCCAAAATCGGTTAATATTTGCGCAATTTTGAGGGATTTTCATGAAACTGATTTTGAAAATCCAATGGAAGATTATGAATAAGGCGTATAACTATATCATGTCACTGGATGGGCGAACCAGAAAAATTAAACCAACATATTTTTACCTAATAAGCCATAATTCCTTAATATCGGATAATATTTAAAAATTAAGAGAAATTTTATGAAACGGATTTTGGAAACAACGATGGAAAATTAGAAATTGTAAATTTTTTTTTCCACTTTCGGAAGTCAATCGGAATTATTTTTATAATGAATCACATGACTTCACTATAAACTTAATTCTGTAGAGTTTGTGTTATCGATGTTTAAAAAATAACTTTAAAAAAGGACGAAAAATAACAATTTAACGAGAAATTTCTTTGATTTTTTTAGTGGCGAGTAATTTAATCGATTTTCCTCAAATTTAGGCTTTTTTACTATGTCTTACTTTTGAATTAATTTGTTTCCAAATATTTCAAGTTTCCTCCATGCTAGAAATTGAAAAGATAACTTAAATCGAAGTATTGCCAACAACCCTTCAAGTGGTCAGAATCTTTTTAATAATAAATTTTTTTTCTTCAGAATGCATACCCAAGATAAGCAAAAAACTAAAGATTTTCATGGTACACTAAAAAAATTTTGGAAATTTTTTGTGTTTACAAACTCTATTGAGACCCCAAAAAATCCATATTTTTTGTCATTTTCGAAAAGAGGTTGTTTTAAATACGTGTAAAATATGTATTTTTCATAATATTCACATGAATTTTAATTTATTGGAAAATTATTGAGCTCTTCTTTGCATTGATATATCGTATGGTGCGGTTTAACCAAAACTAAGTGCCAAAATTGTATAAAATGTGAGAAATCGATATTCAAAAGCTTCCTTCAGCTAAATTATTATTTAATGGCCATAATTTTAACTAAAAATTAAAAAATTATAAAAACTGTTTTGTCAAATTTTGGTGGGTAATATATATATATAAGTGGGTACATATGAGTTTTTAGGTACGCAAATCGATTTCTTTTAACCAGTTTTAAGTTAAATGCGCGCCAGGTAGCGCTCAGTACAAAATTCATGATAGTACTCAGTTTTTATTAAACAACACCATACGATACACCAAAAGTAAGAAGAGCTCTGTACTTTTCCAATAATCTTAATTTCAATAAAAATTAATTTTTTATAGGTGTTTAAAAAAAATATTTTCTAGTTTTTGAGAGTACTTCTTACTTTTGAGTCGGTGTCCGGCTCACTTTTTTTTCTCACTACAAAATCGATCCGGCTTAATGTGCAGTCTGAAGGAATAAAATATGAATAATTTAGTAGATTATGCATCAACCAGAATCGGTTTGAAATATACATTTGGGGTTTTCACTCATTTCATAAAACGTGTGATTGCTTTTCATGTGCTCACTTTGATTGAATTCTATTTTGCTTGGCACTACAATAATTTTTGGGGGGTTTAAACCCCAAAACCCCCCTTTGGTTGCGCTTATGGCTTACAAGTAAAGTTCCCCAGGTGACAGTCTCCGATTTGAAAGATTTTCGGATATGTGATAGAAGACAAAAATCTAAGGTCGACATATTTTTTTATATGTAACTCGCGTTCAAAAATCAGCGAAAATTTCGTTTTTTTGCTATAATTTCGCTATTTTCCGTGGAAGCATTTACAAATTTGGTACCAAACGTAAGCTTTTACAAAACTACACTCGATGGCCTGAATTTTTCATATAAAAATTTTCTTGTAATTTTGTTGTTGTAATTTTAAGTAATGTTAAGTCGATATCAACGAAGTATGTTGACACAATATTTTTCCAACTTAAATGTTGGACTTAAGACAATTTGTAAACTTACCTTTTCTTTGTTTTTTTTAAATTTGTTACTGTTTATAATGAAATTTTTGTTTTATTGAAATGCATTTATTTTCCTTAAAGAAAAAATTTCATTATATTAGAAGTACCCAATATGGGTATCAAAAATTTTATTTTTTTTTTTTGCCTTTTCTCATGTTTAAATATTTTATCGGAAAAGTTGATATTTCATAGGGCTTCCATACAAAATGTGTGCATTTTTCTTGTAAGTCTCATCGCACCAGTAAACAATAGTTTTAATTATCCAAAGTGCCAAATATGGACATTTTTACGATATGAAAAAGATAAAGAATGCATTTTCTCATATTTCTTTAAAAAAAATTTTTTGATTTTTAGCAAGAAAAATTATAAAAATCTTCTTCTAATTTGACAACCTCAAGTTTGTGAATGAATAACTCATCAGATATGAAAATAATTTTTTTTAATTTAAATATTATAATAAAAAACATTAAATTAAAATAAGTTCCCGTCCTTCAAAGAGCTTTTCGGCTTAAATTCGTTTTGATATGTTTTTTTTTAAAAAACATTATATATTTGATAGATCTTTAAAAAAGTACCACTCATTTTAATTTTCGCGCATTTTTAATTTTCGCGCTACCTACGTACGGCAGCTTTTTTGTTCACAAACTTTGAACGCGTTTATCTCGAAACCATGTTTTTCGTACTGGTTGCGGCACTAGCGGGCTCATTTTTTGACGAATTTTTTTTTCTTTTATATTTTTTAAACTTGATTCGCTATCGTATGACACGAGCTTCTTTTCAATTTTTTTTCGTTTTTCAATTTTTTTTCGTTTTTGTATGAATTTTTAAAGTCAATTTTTTTTTCGAAAAAAATTTGAAACATCACCAAAAATTTAAAACAAAATTTAAAAAAAGCTCCTGTCATACGATAACCAATTTTGTTAAGATTTAAAAAAGTCATTTTTTTTTCCAGATCGGACAATTTTTGCGACTTCCAGCGCTGCAACCACGAGGCCCCGTTTTTTTCTCTGCCGCCAGTTTGGAGCGCTATAAAACCATATTGGAGTGAAAACTATATCTTTTTGAAGTCTGTTTATTGTAATTTGTTCAATTCTCTACAATAATAAAAATATTGGAAAAATGTTTGTTTTTGACTGAGTTATGAATTTTTAAACAAAAGTCTGTTTTCTCTGCCGCGTATGTAGTGTCCCCTTTTAAACGCAAATCATTCGATCTAACACTGTTTTGAAATAACAGCGGCTGACTGTTAATATTATAGTTGATATTTTTCTGAGTGTATCGTTCATATCCGCACTTTAACAAAGTCATTCTCTTTCGAACGACAACCCCGTCCACCAAAATGAATTTTTTTAATCCTACACTGACCTGCATAGCTCGAATCACCATTATCCACAAACAATTTAGACTTCTGGAGAGTTCAAGTTACAGGGATTTTATCAAAGTTAACTAACAAAGTTAACTAACAGTTGTGGTGACCGTGGCATGCAGGTTAAGTGTGTGGCTTAGCATGCTGGGAGCCCGGGTTCGATCCCCAGCCGTGGCGAAAAGTTTTTTTCAATAAAAAATTTTTCTGATCGGTCACCACCTCTCTGCAGACAATGGCAAACCTCAGAGAGTAAATAATGCCATGTAAAGCTTCTTGAGAACATGAACTTTAGCCGTTCGGAGTCGGCATAAAACATGTAGGTCCAGTTCTCGGTCAATTGTGTGCAAACATTTAATAACACACTCAACACAATTGATCATTAGAAGCTCGGTCAAAAACCTTTCAAGGGCTGAAATGGCCAATTTGTTGTTTTTGTTTAACTAACAGTGTAACTTGTACACACACTTTAAGAACTTTTAGCACTGGGCTTATAAAATAGTTATATTGCTGTTTTTTTTTGTTTTGTGTATTCTGTACATTGATATCATGAATTGTTCATGTGACTTATGTATTTGGTTACTAGAGAAAAAATTCGTGCATGAGGTTCATGAAGATAATGTTAAAATTCATAATTATTATGTTATGTCGTTATTTAAGCTATATTACATTTAAATGTAATCAGCTCTGTAGTTGAAAGCCTTCCAGATTTTCACTTCCTTTGATCTGTAACTAGATTCTCTTAAAATAGCTTTATTTGCATCTTATTCTTCTTGTTAACAAATATTATTCACATCTAGAATCAATTTAAATATTATGCCTTCTAGAAAAATATGTAAATTAAACAAACAAATACAACCAGCATCTTATGGATGCCATCAACAAAACAATGACATTTGAGATCAACAATCCAAAAGATACAAAACACATAATAAAGCCGCTCATGCACAAACACATAAACACTCATACTCATATCGATAACGTACATTAAACAAGCATTAGAAAATATCTCTCAGCTGCAGGTCGTTAAAATTCCTTGTGTTTTGTTATTGTTGTTGCCGCTTATTTTTCCTCTTCAAAAGTAATGAAAAACGTCAACATTTGCATCTACATGTTTGCTTGTATGTTCGAACAACACAAAAACAGCAACGAGCACAAAACAAAAACTAACCAACACAAGCGAGTCATTGCAACCGAGAGTGTACGTGCCGAGCTCTATACTCGCTTCAATAATGATCATTCAGTACGTCATGATGATGCTATAAGCATGAAACCATAGAGCGGCGATGCAATATTTGTTGAAAACTACTGCATCGCCGCCACGCGCCGACTAATGTCTGGATGAGGTGGTGAAGAGACGCTATAGGGGTTAGTGCCTTCACCCCACAACAGCAGCAGCTTGTAGTATGCAGTCGTAACGATAGCTTGTGCTGCACAGACGAAGACGATAATGACAAAAACGACAACAACTGCAACAACAAAAACGACAGCAAAGGCAGAAACAACAACAACAATCACACCGTTGCAAATCGTTGCCTTGAACGTGTGGTTGGGGTGGGTTGTGTTTGTTGTTGGATTTTGTGCTGTTGGACTTGTGTGCATGTTTTACTGCATCATTCTCATCATGGCAGTGTGGTAGCAACAGCAGCAGCAGCAGTAGCAGTAGCAGCAGTTGTTGGCAGTGACGTTGCAGCGATTGATTTAATTTTTATATTCAGTGTATTGCAGCAGCGTCGCTGTTTTTTGTGACAGTGGCAGAAGCCATGAACATGTGCAAAAACAACTAAAAGTGAAAATATTTTGTCTTGGTATGAGTTCCGGTACTTGAATTAAGCTAAAAAAAAAGGGTTAAGCTAAGCAATCTTCAGCATTTTTTAAGTTAAACAAAAAAAGATTCTTTAAGTATTCAAGAGATGTGATTCAACGTATGTATATTTTTCATATGTAAGTATTAGTTATAAAAAGGGTGGACCTTATAATTCAATGCAATTTGAGCTGCTGGCTAAAGTAAGGCGTAATAAAGTACAACTCACTTATCAGTGTTAATTTTTAATGGTGCGAAAAAATTATTCATATTTATTTAAGTTGGGAATAACCACTATAAATCCACAATAATAAAAATTGTTTCTTGCTCGTTCTACTTTCATTGTTTAATCGAACATAATCAAATTCTTAGTGAATGCCAACTTATGACCAACTTCAAAATTTGAATTTATTCTACAGATCAATATCCTGTATTTTTATCAAGCTGGAGGGAATTATAATGCCAAGTATCTCCGAAATTACTTGGGTATTATAATGCCAAGTATATTCGAAAGCAAGACAGATTCGCAATTGTACAGTAGTCAACAACCTACATACATTATCTACTGGAAATTCCACAATTTTCCCAGCCCTAGCAGAATACCTGATTTTCTAAATTTCGTGGTTTATTCAGGCATTCCTACTCAACATTTACTTATTATTGAAAGCTTAGTTAACTATAGTTACCTTACTTACCTATTATGAGGCAATGTGTACAATAGCTGTCGAATATTATCATCAAAAGCTAACAAAATTTTATTCAAAAATTGGATTGAAAATAGTCCTACATTTACTCAAGTATGACCAAGAAATTTATGATATTGTCAAAAAACACTGAACACAGCCTTTGGAGTACAACAAAATACTTGAAACGTTCGAGATATACGAGATATTTCTTTTCAATCCAATAATGGAGACTGGTTAAGATCATGTGAATTTAAAAATTAAAGCTTTTGCTGAACATTTATGTTATATTTTTCAACATTGCCTTAAGGTGGGACATAACATTTGCGGCAGAGAAAACAGGCCTTTTTTTAAAAATTCATAACTCAGTCAAAACATTTTTCGAAAATTTTTTATTATTGTAGAAAATTGCACAAATTACAAGAAAACAAATTCAAAAAAATATATTTTTGACTCCAACATGGTTTTATAGAGCTCCAAACTGGAGGCAGAAAAAAAACGGGGCCTCGTGGTTGCAGCGCTGGGAGTCGCAAAAATTGTCCGATCTGGAAAAAAATGACTTTTTTAAATCTTAACAAAATTGGTTATCGTATGACAAGAGAGAGAAAGTGTGTGTTTTCCATGACTCAATAATTTATAAGGTTATCCCGATATTTGATATTTTGGTTATCCTTATTTTTTGTAAACAAAAAAATATTCTCTCTCGAAAATTAATGACAAACAGGGTTTTGTGGTCTCCTCAAAAAAATTTAGGTTTCAGTGTTGTGTTGTGTTTTTTTATAATAAAATAGTATGAGTTTTCAGTAATTTACTGCTTAAAAAAAAGCACAAAAAAAACTCGCGTGTAGCAACGTACACGTGGCAGAAGAGAAACTTCTTTAACAGTAAGAAATAAGAGAGATTTTAGTGTGAAATAGAGAGAGAAAGTATATGAAAAGAAATTCAATCAATACGAAATGGAATAATAACACGGTGCAACATTCAAGAAATCCCAAGAGGTTTCTCAACGGTTTCTTAAGATTTTGAGTTTGCTGAATCCGAATCTGAAGTCAGAATTTTCGGGTCACCCTAGGTTTTCGAGTAACAGTGGAGGCAGAACCCTAACCCTCTACTGTAAATGAAATCAATATGACCGACCCCTATACTTTTTCAAGAGGAGCATTTTTTGCCTTGGAGCCCATCACCTCCGACCCTTCCGTATGGGGGCTTCCATACAAATTTTATTTTTTTTTATATTTTATATGAAAATTTTAATTAAAAAACAAGCTTTATTAATATTATTTTATTGGAATACAAAAAATGTGCTTGAAATTAATTTTCTTTTTTTTTTAATATATTTTATTATTTCTATTTATTTTTGGTATTTCTTTAATTTAATGTTTAGAATTCTACATAATTATAAATAGGGAAACAGAAAATTTGTCGAGGTTTTTGTTTAAATAAAAAAGTTCACATAAAAGATATATGAACACCATCAAAATTGTATGGGAGACGTCGGAGGAGATGGGTTCCGAGGCAAAAAATGTTCCTCCTGAAAAAGTATTGGGTGTCTGTAATATTGATTTAATTAACAGTAGGGGGTAAGGGATCAGCCTCCCTTATAGCTCGAAAACATAGGGTGATCCGAAAATTCTGATTTCAGATTCGGATTTAGCGATCCGAAAACCTTTGGAAACCGTTGTGAAACCTCTTGGGATTTTTAAAAACTTCAGTTTTGTTGTACAATATTTGCATCCAGGAACCGTACCGAATATGGTTTTTGATGGTTTTTGTCGAAAGTGTCACATATTAACTTTTATCTCTTAATTTTTATTTTTTCAAAACAAAAATAACAGTTTTTTGTGTCTTATAGTTTTTTTGGGCAAAAATAACAGTTATTTTCTGCAGTTTATTTTTCGGTCAAAAATATCAGGTAATTTATATTTGTTCAAGTCATTTTACCGATAAAAAAATTTTGATATTATTATTTTCATCTCATTGGTGAGACATTTTACACATGGTGCCAACAGTTCAATCTGTCAAGCGGCCTTTAAGAAAACACAAATTGCTTGATATTTTTGACCAAACAAATTAAAGTCACAAAATAACTGCTATTTTTGACCGATAAAATAAAAGTCAAAAGTAACCTTTATTTTTCCTCGAAATATACTAGGCAAGAAATTAACTTTTAAAGAATCAGTTTCAAATTTAAAAGCGACTTAATATTCGTGAGGCTGAGGACATTTGTAACATAATGGTATATTTGAAAAAGTCTTTCGACAATTTTTTTCATTTGAAAATTGTAAAATAACAATTATTTTCGGTACTTGTTTTAGTTCAGTTGGTGTTTTAGTTGCTTTCGAATGTCTTCTCAACATTGTAACTTTTTGAATGATGGATTGCATTTGCATAGTACTCGTTGAAGGAGCCTCCGAAAGCAGAGGCAAATCTTGTTCATTATTACCTCCTGTTTCCTGATCATAATAATTGCTATGTTGATAGAGGGCCTCATAAAGCAGCGAACGTTGATTGTTGAGTGCATCAACTTGGTTGGCTTTAAAATTTTGTTGAGATGCATCAGTGTGTTTTTTGGGGATTGCTTCTTTGTAGATTCACCAAAATACACTGATGTTTCGTAAAAATGCACTTTGGAACTCAGCCGATGTTGCAATCACCTTACCTTCATCATTAGTTGCAGACCCAGCTGCGGCTGTATTCTTAAGAGCTCTAATTCGCTCTCTATATTCACGAACGCGTTCTGCTCCTGTTTTAGCTATTTTTCTATTTTTTTTTCCGTGCATACTTGTAGGATGAAAATTAATGTTACGGTTATGTTAATAATGTAATGTTAATGTTAATCTAATGTTAATGTTAATTATGTTATTATCAGTATGTTACGCGTTCAGTTTTAATTACATTTTGTTTGGTTATTTATCATGTGCCTACGTGGCGTAAATGTATAGATTCCGGCTCATAAGCAACGATGTTCGGGGTTCAATTCTCGGCAGCGGCAATAATTTTTTTTAATTTTCATATGAATTATGTGAAATATGAAAGAAGTTTCACTTCAAAAATATGCATTGCTTCCATTGAATTTTTTTAAGGCAATAAATTCGTGAAAATATTTCAAGCTTGCACTCTCTGAAGTCGCAGAACCTTTAAAAATCATCTGATGGATGGTTCAAAATACAAAAGTAGCAGAAAAGGTATTGACTAGAAATTTTAAGATATATTGTACTAAAAAATAGTAAGATATTCAAGCAGCTGTGGGATTTTTGTGTCATTAAAAATGTTCTCCTCTTCAAATAAGGGTATCTATCTCCATTTTCGTGAGAAGACGTTAAATATCGGGATAACCTTTTAAATTATTGAATCATGGCTTTTCGAAAAAAATATTGACTTTAAAAATTCATAAAAAATCGAAAAAAAAATTTTAAAAATGCTCGTGTCATACGATAGCGAATAAAGTTTATAAAAATACAAAAAAAAAATTTTAAAAATGCTCGTGTCATACGATAGCGAATAAAGTTTATAAAAATACAAAAAAAAAAACAAAATTCGTCAAAAAATTAACCCCCTAGTGCCGCGGTACCAGTACGAAAACATGGTTTCGAGATAAACGCGTTCAAAGTTTGTGAACAAAGAAAAATCCAAAGAAAAATAAAAATGCGCTGTCACCAATCCGGTTGTAACTTTTGAACTCATAGGAATTTTTAAGAATATTTACTAAAATACAAAATTATAAAAAAAGTCGATTTAAAAAAACGGCCAATGTCATGTCCCCCCTTAAGGAGCTACTATGGTTCCATCAAGGAAGTTGCTTCGAGTTGTCGTTTTCCGAAGAGTTTAGCAACCTTCAGACAACAATTCTTGTCTAGCCTAAAACATGCAAATTTTGACCAGACATGTCTTACTTCCCGGGCTTCGTCCTGGGAGTCCTGTGCTACTAGCAGGCCTTCATATGGATTTCGAAGTGCTTCCACACTCATATTCAAATATACTTTCTTTTTTAAATGGAATGGGAAAATTTCGCAGGCCTTCCGCTCCGAATAGCTCAAAAGAGACCTGATAGAAGCACTTCTTAAGAATGGCTAAAAGAAGGGGTAAAAAAAAGTATTAAAAAAAATATTTTTTTCTTTTAAACCTTATCTTTTTTTATAAATTCTATGATTTTATCTACACTCCTATGTTTTTTTATGTCAGATTAATTTCAATTTATAAACTTTGATACAACAGTAAGAAGGGCCATTATTATGTCATATTTTTAAACTGATATATATTTTGACTTTAAACGAAAAAGTTGCCCTGAAGTATATGAAAAGTTAGTCTTTGAAGGGAAAAAAGTTTGTTGTGTTGCCTTTTGTGCAGAAAATGAAGGCCTTCAAGAAGGGCTCATAAGAGCAGCGAGGAAAGGATGTGTTTGGTCTTCAAAAGTAGCAGTCAATGCAGGCCTTCTTTTGAAGAGCGCTGGCTTAATTGCCTATTGGGGTTATTCAGAACGATCCTGTCCTATTCAAACCATTCTTACCACTACGAACAGACAAATATGCCAAGAAGAGCAGATTGGATAACCTCTTTATTGGTGTAGAGGAGCAATTTATTAGCGGTTAATTGGGCTTTAAGCTCCTTAAACACTTAAAATTTGGTGGTAAAGATACCACTTTTCCCAGCTGTTCTGTAACAAGGTTTAGAAAACCTATCAAAACAGTTCAGCTGTAGTTTGACCATGGTTATATATTTGGAGTTTGAAAAAGTGATAGGAAAATACTTTCCTAAGGCCGGCAAAAGCTTGGAAGGTAGTGCAAAATTAGATCTATCAGCCTTATGTCCTTTATATCGAAAAGTTTGGAAAAAGTCATTGACAAATACATTTTAAATAATGCCTTTTCAATGCATTCTCTATGCAAGGCACAACATGCCTACCAGACGGTTAATCTAGAGAGTCAGCGCTAAATGACCTTATAAGCAATATTGAATAATCGATCGACCCAAAAATGTGTTCTGGCCTTTCTTTGGTATCAAAAATACGTCATATCAGTCTTAACAACCTTAATATGCCACCACTCATAAGAACGTGGATTATGATGACAGTTAGTCGTAGAGTTATTTAGACCTGCTTGGAGAGTATTTCCCTTAAAGTGACTTCAACCAGAGGATGATCTTACTTGCCCAGAACTCTTTGGGGAGAAAGTAGATTTCTCAAACTCAACAAAGTATCTTGGAGTGAACCTGACCAGCAAAATGTCCAGGAACTATCACAAACACAGCATTAGTAGCAGTCCACAACCTCTTTGTGAACCTGTAGAAGAATTTTCGGGAAGAACTGGGGAATAAGCACTATTATGAGGTAAAGTCTCTACACGTTGATCATTAAGCCCAAACATCATATGCATCCGTAGTGTGGTGGTCAAAATCCTCAAAGGATCAACCATCAAGTGGTTCGAATGTGTTACAAGATATGCAAGGATCCATATGTCATCTTATACCAATACATATACACTTCAAGATTTTCCATCTGGGTAACATTGTCTCCAACCATCACTTAAAGGGACACCTATCTTAAATAGATGACATGCTTCCCATAAGCTGCTTTAACAAAAACTTCATCTAGGGGAGATTTGCACTAAGATAATCACCCCTCTCCTTGAACCCGCGTCCAGTAAATATCGTCGTCGAGAACTCACTTTCACTAGCAGCTCGTTGTCGAACATCATTTCGACGATAATTTGCACTTCCGACATTAGAGTTTCACTCTATTATTGAAAACGCGCGACCAAACTGCTTTATCGGTACTCTCAATTTTATGGAGCTTGTCAATAATACTTAAAAATAAATTTGTATTTCATACAAATTGTAAATGGAAATTTGAAATCAAATGTGCTGTCTCGAAAAATAATCCCACAAAATAACCAGCACTGCAAATACAACTGCACCTTCTGCGGCAAAGGTTTCCATAGAGCGTGACTGTATTGGGATTTGGTCCTGTAAGCGTTGGAAGATTGTTGTTGCTGGTGGCGCCTAGATGTACAACGCCATCATTGCGGTTTTCTTTCCCTCAGCTGTTCTACGTCTTCGCGAAGCTAAGCAACAATAACCGCTAATCGAAAAATTGGCGATAACGCTTATATTGTGATTTGCTCGTTGCTGTATCTATACCTAAATATTCGTAAACTTGCCAGATATACTACGACCAACATTCCCAATCATTGTGCATGCATTAGCACATCTATCGATTGACCTAAAGATGTTAGTCACCAGCTGCATCTTGCAAATTTATTGACTTGTGTTAGGCTAACTATGACCCTCAAGTATGCCAGCTATGATCATCAAAAAGATCTGCTCTCATTCAGACCTCATGAATAATGAGTCCGTGTTCGTTTGTTTCAGTTTTTTACTAAAAAGAAGTTGTAATTTTAGAGTGTACAACTTAGTATATTCACAAAACGTCCTTTTACAGAGTTAGGTGGAGAGTTAGAATTTCTAAACGGATTTCTTTCTTTTTCTTTCTGTAATCCATATAATTTTTTTTTCATAATTTTGACTACAGCTTAGTTACCTGGCGACATAAAGAGCCAAGTATAGTAAAAATACCTGCTTCATCGCAGAATTTCTTTAAATTAGAAATTGTCCATTAAATTGGTGTATCCTAATATTTCTTGGCAACTTAAAGATCGAATTTTGGACGAGATTCTCCCAAAAGCATTTGTTTTTTAACTGGCTCTTTGTAATAACATGCAATATTTTGCAGTTATTTGAACCATCAAGTGCCTAATACATAAATCTATGATCCACCTAGATAGGTTAACCTAATACCTATGATAATTGAAGAGAAATTTATGGCAAAGTTCTATTTGCTTTATAATTGCTTGAGAGGTTGTATCAAAATTTTGAATTTTTGTTTAATGACGTTTGTTCAATAACACTGTTGTAGTTCAATTTTGGTTCTGTGATAAGACCAACCTTTACGAATTTGGGAAAGTCCCCCGAGTACAACTGCGTCCTTTGTTTAGTTATTTTGGTGCAAAATTTTGAGAAAACCATGTTTTTGAAATAGTCGATTATGAGCTATTCTAAGCCTTTTGCCATGTCTATTTCTAAAGATATCTCGCAAACTAGTTGCATGGTCATATCAACCATTGAAGAAAGCAAAAGGTAATGCAATTCTACGTCAACAGTTCCTATACTTCTTTCGGATCCTAGGATAAGTTTTTGTGTAATTAATAAATTTTTCCATAAATTATTGTTTTCTTATGAAAAATTCAAATTAATTTTACGGTATGACGATTTTATAGATTTTCCATAATTCTGCGTCAATAGCGAATACCGAATACGATGGAACCACGAGCTGTATGAGCTATATGCCGACATCGATATAGTCAAGCGTATTAAAATAGAACGGCTTCGCTGGCTAGGTCATGTCGAGAGAATGAATGTCGAAGCTCCAAGGAAAAAATTATTCGATTCATTACCCAGCAGCGGCCATGGCAGACGAGGAACACCGCATCTCCGTTGGAAAGTCCAGGCATTGAATAACATGACAACACTTGGAGTTTCCAACTGGCGCCAGCAAGCGCACGACAAAAGAAGCTGGCGGAAATTCTTAGACGAAGCTAAAACCGACTAACGGTTGTTAGCGCCATCTAAGTAAGTATGTAGGAAAAACAACTTAAGGGCTATGACCGGAATAATAGTTGGACATTGCAAACTAAAGAGATATAGACAAAAAATTAAACTATCAACTGATTCACTATGTAGACTAGGCATTGAGGATGAAGAAACCTCCAGAGATATTTTCACAGAATGCCCGCTCTTGTCCATGTTAGGAAGAGAAATATCGGCAGCGAGGTAGTGACATAAAGATATCGTGCTAATCTTAACCCCGAAAATATTCTACACTTAAGGAAATATGTGTTAAAATTAAATGAGATTGTATTCATATCTAAAGAACTTGTTTTTAATATAGAGCAGGGGTCTCCAAACTTTCGAGCCTAAGGGCCAGATTGAATACTCCATAAAGCCCCAAGGGCCAAGATCTAACTAGGTCATCAGATTAACATACCATTATAATTTTGAAAATTGATATAAATATATCGAGTTTTGAAAATCGCGCATATTTACATTTCGAGACTAGTCTGTTTGTGATGTATTCATGTATTTATGTATGTATGACGTCGTATGATCCGTCGTGTGAGTCCTACTATGTTTGGACATATCATATCTCGAACACATTGACGACGGCGAACAACATTCCGACATGTGTCAAATTTATATACCCTTCGTCATTTTTATCGAAATTTATAATTTTTTGATCTATTGACATGAAATTCGATATTTAAGCCGGTAATTTTCTAAGAAAATTTGATCAAGTTTGAAAATGGGTTAAATCTAATGAAAGCCAGCATATTCAAAGGGGCTTTATAAATAACAACTTAACATTGACTTATAAGCTTTGATTTAAAATGCCCACACTAAGTTTGATACGTTGAAAATTTGAATAAAAATCACATCTACCTCCAATACAAAAAACTTTCACAAATTTGACAATATTTATGTATAACAGCGTAAATTACATATATATTACAACAATTACTTGATATTTTTGAAAATAATGCATGACACACATTTGTTTTGATTTTTTAAACGTACTATCAGTTCGAATTTTGGAAAAATATGACGAAAGTTACGCCTATCCCCATAAAAAATGAAGTCATCAAAATAATAAAATCTAAGTAACTCCGGACTTTGAACGAGGCTGTAGGGGTATTTAAACATCTGCCAAGTTGAAGATTATTTCTAGATTTAACATGTATTTCTTATTGAAAAAAGCTGGATTGAATACAAAAATGTTTCACGCATTAAAATACAAGTGAAGCATTTATTCCGCAAATTTGGTCTCCATATCCCGTCGATTTCGGAATTGAAGCTCTCGGTGCTTTAAAAATAAATTTTAAGTCTCGTTTTTCTGATATTAACGCAGTTACAAATAATATCAAGATATTCCAAAATAAGTTAATCACTGGTATAGAAACCATTGTCTCACGACTTCGAATGGAAATTATTGATTTGTAATTTGTTGATATCTTTAAAAAAAAATTTCAATCTTGGTGGAATTTTATAAGATTCTTAAATTCACACAGGTTAATCAGATGTATAAATCTGCTGCTTTGCTTTTTTCTTTTTTAAAAAAATTTTCTAAAATAAAATACACAAAAACTGTACACAGATCCAAGTTAACTAAAAAGTCACAAATGTATAAATTTCATTAACTTTACCAGCATTTTAATAACTAAATTATATAGATTTTTGTATTCTTAGTTGTAACATACAACATCTCATTATTATTTTTTATGATTACCTAATGTGTTTGATTTAATTTATTAAAATAAATTAAAAGGTTGGGCCAGATGCTCGGCAAATCGAGAAAGCTGTCGCGGGCCGGATTGGCGATAATCTGCCGTAGTTTGGAGACCCCTGATAAAGAGCTTAAAACTAATTCATTTAATTTTAACACAACTGTTTTTAAAGTTAAACTCAAAACAAATTTTTAACAAAAAGTTCAAAATTACTATCACATAATTCCGTAAAGTGTGAGTGCGGAACGCTTGATTTTTTTGAAAAATTTCATAGCATATTTTTAGGCATTTTCTGTTTTGAGATTTATTGAAACTTCAAAAACTTTATATTTATACCCCCACGCGTACTGCGTAAGGGTATATTAATTTTGTCACGACGTGTGTAACACCCAAAAGGAGGCGTGGTAGGTATGGAAAAGTATATATATTCTTGATCAGCATCACCACCTGAGTTGATTTAGCCATGTCCGTCTGTCCGTCTGTCTGTCGACACGATTACAGCCGTAATTTTGAAGATATCGTAATGAAATTCGATATTTAAGCTTTTTTTTAAAAAACCAAGGTCAAGTTCGATAATGGGCTAAATCGGATGAAAACCACGCCTACCTCCGATACAACCCCAAAATTGAAATATCTATAAAGAGGCTAATATTAAAGTTACAAGACGGAAACTCGGTATTTGTGTTTTCAATGTCAAAAAGGAGGTGTGTTAGAAAAATGGGCGTCATCCACCCACTAACACGCCCACCTCCCATACAACCCCAAAATTGAACAATTTATAAAGAGGCTAATATTAAAGTTACAAGATGGAAACTCGGTATTTGTGTATTTAATGTCAAAACTGAGGTGTGTGTTATAAAAATGGGTGTCATCCACCAATTAACACGCCCACCTCCCATACAACCCCAAAATTGAAAAATCTATAAATCTATAATTCTATGTCGAAACTGAGGTATGCTAGAAAAATGGGCGTTATACACAATCTAACACGCCCACCTCCCATACAACCCCAAAATTTGAAACTTTATAAAAAGGCCAAAAAGCTCTCCAATTTAAGATTCTTCTAACCTTAAGAATCGGCCGTGGGGGTATTTTTACTTCGGCCAAGTCGAAGATATACCTTACTAGTTTTTTTTCATTTTGAAAGTTTCAGTTTTACAAAAAAATTTTAAACATATTTCGTCGTACCTACTATGGTTTCTGTTTTTACTTTGATTCCTTTAATAAGTATTTGGAACTAAAAATTATTATAGCCCGTTTCAAAAGAGAAGAACATTTTTTGGTTTCATTTTTCGATGCGCACTGAGAAATTACTTCTAAAGCTAGAAATTTTTTTTGAGCGTAATTGATTGCTCTTTATGTACTGTTTGCTGAACTTTATGTTTATTTTTTACTGTTTTTGAGATAGTACTTTAAAAACCACCGACAAATTTTAATATGTTAAAACAAAATCTGTTTTGGGTCGCCGGATATCCCAGCCGAAGCCTTAAATTCTTTTTCGAACTATATATTTAAAAATAAATTATTTTATTAAGAAAAAAATTGTGAAGTGAAATTCCGGCTGAGAAATTATTTTCTGACACAATTTTTTTTTTCAATTTTGATTGGTTGATTTTGAAAAATAAGATTCAGTACTTCCGCAGCGCAGTTGCGATGAACAACAAAATTCAGGAATATACTTTAATTTTTTTCATATATTTTGCTGCTCAGACGTTATTACGCAGAGCTGCCAGGTGGCGGGATTTTCCCCGTTTTTCGGGATTTTCCGTTCAAATGGGGATGGCGGGGAAAACATTGATATAAACGGGGAAAATAAAAATACAACGTAAAGTACCTTAATTTAAATTTTAGAGTTACCTTGTCGAAGCAAAATGTGTCATTTCTTATGTCATCTTGTAGACAATTCCTTATTGCCGCTTGCGAAGAAATTTGGGAAAGGTTTGACTTAACGAATGATAGTTTTAAAGCTATGTGCTTTAATTTACCCAATCTGTTAAAAAAAAACATTGTCATCATTTGTCCCCTTGTCCTCTTATTTTCCACACGTTTCCATGTTTAAAAAAAAAAAATTAGTTTCGTTTAGTTATTGTATTCCCCAAAGCGACATGTGCTGAAAGGGCTTTTTTCGTTGTTAATTCTCAGCAGTTATTTTGGAGAAAATTGGAAAAACCAACTAGTTTATTTCTAGTGAAATTGGAGTCAGCTTGGAACTATTACAAAAGACACTCAGCACAGAACAGTTTGAATTTATTTTTATATACTTTGTTTTTCTTGTCAGCAGGCACTAAAAAAATCAAAAAACAAAAACTCTCAAAACGTGTTGGCGCCTGTTCTTTTTTTTTAGATTTCGAACTTTTTTTAACTTTCGCAAACATATTCGATGAAAATAGTTAAGTGATAAATGGTAAATATACAGTTAAAACTATGTAATTACTAAACAATAATTAAATTAGTTATATCGTACAAACCCGTGTTTCAAATAAGGCTGATAATAGGGTTTTAAATGACCACTTCTGGACTGAATCAAAACGGACCAGTTTAAAACCATTCATAATGGAACTAGCACAGATATAGGAAAAAAAAGAATGTTTATAGGGACAATTGTCTTTTCCTATGACATCAACCCGTAAAAAGCGTCAGCTCGTTCAATGCAAAACGGTAATGTAGTGGTACCAGTATTAGCCTCTTTTGGAATTAGTTCAGAGCTATTCTTAGGTCCATTTTTCTGCAGGCTTTAAACAAAACAAAAATAAAGAACTCTCTTGATCAAAGCTCTTTATCCGAAACTCTCCACACTAAATCTTTGATGAAATTTCAAAAAGTTTTGTAATTAAAATAAATACTGAATGTTAAAGTTTTCATTATAATAATGTATATATTTCAAATAAATTTATGCAATTTTTGCAATCATTGTTAAGTTGATCTCAGACCCTTAAGGTTCTATCCCGAATATCGACAATATATCGCTTATAATTATTGTATGTTTTTTATGGAAACGTACGTATTTGATCTAAGTATTTATTTTTGTTATAATTAAATGAAATAATTTAATATTATAACATTAATAAAATGATACTTCTTTCTAAATTTAAAAACGGGGAAAAAAACGGGGAAACTCAAAATAAAAAACGGGGAAAATTTTTTTGTGTATGCAAAAATGGGGATTTATTTTTGCTGACACCTGGCAGCACTGTTATTACGTTTTATTTTTAATGTCGACCAATCAGAAGGAAGAACGCTCTCAAAATTATTTTCTTATTCTCAAACATGCGCGAAAATGTTCTTCTCTTTTGAAACAGGCTATATTTGAATAATTTAAAATTGAATAAGTGGAAACGGGCCCGTCATATTTGACGGGAAAGAACCAGTTTAAAATAAATGTTATGGCATACATTGTTCGATGGCATTTTTTAAGTTTTTACGAGTTTTTGGATTCAGCTACCCCTGGGACCCTCCGAATACCAAATCTCAACTCCATTCGACGAAGTTTGCATTTTAAATGTTTTAAATTTTAAAATAATTAATATTTATTTTAACTTATGATCGATATTTTTCAGACTAATACAATAAATTCAAAACTTGTCATTTGAATCGGAGAGCTAGTTGTTTGTTATGTCAAAAAAAGAAGAGAAAATTAAAAAAAATAAAAGGAGTTTATAATTAAAATATATTTCTTTTTGTCAGTGCATGTTTTCTGAAAAAATGAAACCCATTGAACTGCTTCAAACAAATAGATATGACATAATAGGAGCAAAAATCAGAGCTATATAAGCTATTATATCTATTTATCTATCTATCTATGATGTTAAATTAAAAAAAAAAATCCGTGTTTATTTGTAAGAGAATAAGTAAGTAAGGAATAAGTTAAGTACACAGTATATATATATAAAAGTTAATGTTATATCGAGTCTCATTAAACAGGGATATTGTATGTTTTTTGTATACCTACATGACCTCAGTTGCCATAATTCTCTGCAATTAAATAGATGCAGGTACAGCGTACCTGCGCGACATATGCCTTACTGACCTTTAGAAACTCTAATGATGTTTTAATTACCCGCTATAAAGGTGTTTAAAATGGCACAAATATGTCAAATACATTACAGTATGTTTCTGTAAAAAACCAACTATTTGAAGAAGTATCAGGAAATTCAGAACTAATGTATATTTTTTATTATAATAAAAAAGGCCTCACACAGATTAAACCGGCACACAAAAAAAAAAAAAAAAACAAAAAGACCAACCTTGGTATTTCTTTAATAAATTATCTTTATTATTATCTAAGTCCTCATTTGAACTTGTTTTTCGCCTTTAAGACCTATTGAATGAATGCAAAATTGGTTATTGAATTGAATCCAATTCAAGTTTTGATGTTTACGAATTCAATTGTTATCATGCATAGTAAAATAATGAATTAAGACAATGGATTCATAATGTTCATATTTTCAACTTGAACATGAACATGAAAACATATTCTTTTTGATATTTTGAAATCTTATATTGTTTTCTTATATCAAATGGCGGCCGTGGCCGTGCGTGCTATCTAACAATGTGGCATGCCAGCCAACGAATAACGGTAGACCCGGGTTCGAATCACCATCTGACACATAAAGTTTTTTAAAAAACATTAATTTAAGCTCGGTCGAAGGTTTTAAAGGGCTAAAATGGCCCATTTGTTTTTTTTTATTTCAAATGGGCTTTCTGAATTTCAAATGGAATTTCAATAGATTTTTTTCTGAATTTCTGAATTTTCAATTCAATGTTTTGTAATTTTGAATGGAATTTCTAAATTAAAGGATCTTTTAGGAATTTGAAATAGAAATTCTGACTTTTCATTGATTTTTCTGAATATCAATAGAACATGATGTTAAAGTTTTTGAGCCCTTTCGAGCAATACTATTTCGGAAATCCTTAAATATGAGATTTTTTAGGATAGGAAACAAATTTGTCACCTTCGAGCCATTTCTTCAAGTTTGGAAATGGGCAATAGTAGCAGGGTACCAAATTTGGAGAATATGGTCGGGGAATAGGGTGAACGATGAATGAAAGTTTGTCTTTTCGAAATGCATTACTTTTACTTAAAATAAGAGTCGAATTGATAATATACACTAACTAATAGTTTTTATCTTTTTAAGGAGATCTATATGTATGATTTGTACACTGAAACTTTAAATGATGCATAAATCATAAAAAAAACGTATGTACATTAGAGTGGGTCGAAAAAAAAAGTTTGAAAAAACCACCCCCTATTTTAAAGTTGACCTCGGGAAAATTCCGCAAACAAAAAAAATTTTTTTTTTGGACCACCGGAAAAACAGCCAAAATGGTCTTTTTTGCATAACATAAGCATTACAAGTCAGATCTTAAAGAATTATATGTCATTGAAAAGGGCTTTACGAGCACTACAATGTCTTCTTAGAATAGTTTTACTTCTGAGGTCATATTCAAATATTAAGCCCCATTAGCCCGATTTATCCCCTTAATTTTTTTTTTTTTTTCTCATACGATTAAATTCCTTCAAATTTGTTTAATTTGTGTTCAAAAAATTATTTATTAAGTTTCTTTTACAATTTTGTTTATGTTATGTAATTGTTCGTTGACTAAACTTAAAGTAAATTTTTTATAAAAAAAGGACTATATCAAATATTTGAACTATTATAACTTCTTTGTTTTTAAACTGAATAAATAATTTTTTGAACACAAATTAAACAAATTTGACGGAGTTTAATTATATGGGAAAAAAAAGAAATTTAAGGGGGATAAATCGGGCTAATGGGGCTTACTAATTGAATATGACCTCAAAAGTAAAACTATTCTAAGAAGACATTGTAGTGCTCGTAAAGCCCTTTTCAACGACATATAATTTTTTAAGATCTGACATGTAATTCTTAAGTTATGCAAAAAATACCATTTTGGCTGTTTTTCCGGTGGTCCAAAAAACAAATTTTTTTTGTTTTCGGAATCCTCTCGAGGTCAACTTTAAAATAGGGGGTGGTTTTTTCAACCTTTTTTTTTTGTATAGAGGCCGACCCACTCTAATGTACATACATTAGAGTGTATCGAAAATATGACCCCCAATTCCGGTACCAAAATTAAATATTACATGAAAAATCCTGTCGATTGGTATACTTTTTTTTATATGAACTAATTTTGGTGTCTCCCGAAATGCATTTTTGTGCATTAGTGCACTGCAGACCCATTAATGGTTGATTTAAGTAGAAAATCAAGCTTATCAATCAATTCCTTTCATATAAAAACACAGAACTGCAAATTTGATAAATTTAACGGTTTTTTTCAAAGTGAATCTACTTGATAAAACGGTTTTTTTCAACGTGAATCTACTTGTTATTTAATATTTGATATGTTTTTATTTTTTATATGAAAGTATTTTTTTTAAATTTTAGCAAGTTAAGCTCGTCACAGTGGCAGCTGCTTCTGCAGAACGAAGAAAAGGAATAATGTTTTCTATAATGGAGGGCCGTTCAAAAAGGCCGAAATTCGAAACAAAAAGGGTTGTTTAGTCCTTTACAGGGTCTAAAAAAAATTGTTGTTATTATTTGGTTAACTGTAATAGTTTAAAAAAATACGTTACTTTTGCATTAAGCAATCAAAAACAAAAAAAAAAAGTTTAAAAATACTTTCATACAATAAATAAAAACATATCAAATATTAAATAACAAGTAGATTCACTTTGAAAAAACTGTTATATCTCGTCAGAGCATTTGTCAACAGGGATGAAAATTTGCAGTTCTGTGTTTTTATATGAAAGGAATTAATTGATAAGCTTGATTTTTTTTTTTTAATCAACCATTTATGGGTCTCCAGTACACAAGTTGATAAAAAATGCACAAAACTGCATTTCGGGGGACGCCAAAATTGGTTCAAATAAAAAAAAAGTACACCAATCGATAGGATTTTTCATGTACTATTTAATTTTGGTACCGGAATCGGGAGTCAGATTTTTCCCATACAAGTCGATACACTCTAATGTACATGGATTTTGCGTTCACTGCTCATGTGCACTTGTACATAAACTCCAAGAAATTATACATAGCTTGAGTGAATTATACACAAAGCCCTGTAAAATACAAGAAAATCGTATGTAAACGACTAATAATGTTCACAAACCTGTTGTGCATAAAATTTCTGAACGCAAACACTGTCTTTGAAAACGTATTTACGATGCATGAGGTCATGAATGAGCACACTTTTTCAATGTAGTGTTCGACCGAATATTCTCTATATATTTTATATCTTTATATATAAAATTCTTCTGTACATGGCTTTGTCACTGAACTTCTCCTAAACGGCTGGACCGATTTGGATGAAATTTGGTGAGTACATGCGCCTGGGTCTGTAGATGGTTTGTATCTAAAGTTGGAACCGGTAGGTGGCGCTGTTGTTGTTGTGGGAGTGTTTGAAGGGGTATTTCGGATTATAGCTCAGAAACGAATTGAGAAATCGTCATGATTCTTTCACTACACCGTTTTTTTTATGCATACAAAATTACAAAAATGCAAAATTAATAAAAATAAACAAACAAAAAAATCTTAAATTTTTATGATGTAAGGCTTGATTTTTCGATCGTATAAACCTTTTTTAAATTTTAACGATAGAAACTTTAAACAAACCCTACATTTATGCATATCATATTAAAGAACATTAAAAAATCAATTTTTGGTTTTAAATAGTTTTTGAACAACAATTATTTTTATCAAAGATTTTTGCGAAATAAAGAAATTCGTAAGGTTTTTTTTGGAAAATTATAAAAATTAGAAGGAAAACGAAAATGAAAAAAAAGAGAATTGATTGGATGGAAAATTTATCAAAATTTTAAACAAAAAAGAAATGAATGGAATCGTTTGTAATATGACCGAGTTATTCACTTTCAAAGTCAACACTTTCATATTCTATATATTATATTGGTTTAAGCCAAAGTTGTCAATTAATTTTTTGTTTTCTCCGCAGAAGTTCTGAAAATTACCCGATTTTTCATAATATTCCCAACCAAAAAAATATTTAATTAATTTATTTATTTGTTTTTTATTTAAACACATACGTATACCTAAAAAAATACTTAAGTAAAGCTAACGAAAAACTTATGTTAGTTTACACAGGGGCTTCGACAATTTGGTGCAAAAGCCAACTTTTTGAACTTTTTTAATTTACATTCTGTTTTTTCTTTCGGTGTAACAATAATTAAGGAAAGATACATTATAAATTTATTTTGAAATTATAAGAAAGAAAACGTATTAAAACTTAAAAATTTAAACTTTGAAGCTACAATATGGCAATGGCCCAAAAATCGAATTAGCATACTTAAGGCTAATTCGATTTTTCATGAAAAATCAAATTCCCCGCTAATATTAGATAAAATTCCCCACAAATAACCATTAAAACTTAGATGAATTATAAAATTTCCCCGGAAATATGAGCCCATTTCCCGATTCCCCGATCAACTTTAAATTCCCCGCAAATCTGGGAATACCCCACCAGTTGGCATCCCTGGTTTCGGCCCTATTAATCAGTTTCTGCTATTCGGCATCAATAATGGCGAAACTGAATATTCGGTTAATTTATTTCAATCGTAGATATGAGATTGCTTTCATCAAAATTTTTAATGATGTTAAGTAAAACAAAAACGTGAAATTCACAGTCATTTGATTGACCGTATGAGTTGGGCCCAGCACAAACCATGAAAACTACATATCACTGAGGGAAATATGTGTTAAAATTAAATGAAATTGTGTTCATTTTAAATGAATTTGTTTTTGAAATAGAGCTTGAAACAAATTCATTTATATTAAACACAACTGTTCTTAAAGTTAAATTTAAAACAAGGGTTTTTGTTTTTATAACAATGTTTTTAAATAAGAAAACAAATTTAAAACAAAAATTTTTAAATTTAAAACAAATGTTTTAAAGCATAATTTTTTCGATGGCATTTTTTAATTTTTTCCGAGTTTGTGATGACAGATTCGTAATCAGCGACCCTTGGGACCCGCCGAATACCGAATCTCAACTAAACATCTGCATGAATTTATTCACACAATGAATGCACAACATGTTTCACAACGTGTTGCTTGTTACCTTGCTAACCCATCGTCGTTGAATGAACGTTTATGAATGCAGCCACTAAAGTTGTGTGAGTTTCGGTTGTGTCCAGGGTTGCCACAGCTTAAAACTTTCTTTTACCAAAATTCCCAAAAATATTGCACATTTAAGAAAAAAATTTCACATCCACAAAAAAAATATCAAATATGTGTGATCAATAAAAAAAAACGAAATATTTTTACTTTTTTGCATATATTTCATCCAATATAATTGTAATAACAAAAGCTGTGTTTGATGACTTCTCTAGATTTAGATTCCTTACTACAGATCAGTAAAAACTGTTTATTGAGGACATTTTTCTCTTTTTACCTCCTCTTACTTGATATTGCTCTTTGTTTTTTGAAGTTGCTCTAAGTTACGCTCTCAGCTGTTTTGTACGCTTATATTTTTTTGTGTTGTAAGTAAGAGTAACATTTAAATAAATCAAGTATTTTGGATCTTGTTGAAAAATTCGAAAAATTGAAAGAGCATTAAATAGGTTCTTTGCTTACCTATTTCAACAGTTTAATGAAAACAAGTAATTTTTCTGGCTTATTTCTTAATTTGTTTACTTTTGGCACTGAGTATTTGTCATCGAACATAACTAATAGTGTTGTATACCAGTATTCATGTATTTCGGTTTCAAATATTTTAAAACATGTAGCAGATATCATGGTTCAACGAGAAATTTCCAATGATTTTTCTTAACAGTGTTTGGAACTTAAAATTCAACTTCTGAAAAGCGCTTTATTTTTGTTGCGATGATATTGAAGAAAACGAGTAATATTGAGTTTGAGTTTTACGGTCTTTGGTACTACCCCATTTTTATATTTTAAATACCTGTTTTTAATGTCACTGTCTGGAGAATCTGAATCTTGTTTTTGTGCATGACACGTAACCGCGACTCTAATCCTTTAACCTTAAAATGTAATTAAATTATTAAGTATTACGATAGTACAAATTTAAAACTGTTCTTTCCAATATGATGAAGGCCAATAATTTTAATACGTTTTTAAAACTAATTGGAGTTCGATAGTGGCCGAAATTCAACCTTTTCACTTTCATTCTCTCGATACAAAATTAATGTGAAAAACAAATATTCTTCAGAAAAAATTTGGCAAAAAAATTTTTCAAAAAATAGTCGGTGCACTCGATCTCCGCACTTTGATTCATTTAAAAGAAATTAATCAAAATTGGCTAGAAACACGTGAGAAAATGGTTTTTTTTTTATTTTCCCAACGCCTATTTATATATAGATAAAAAAAGAGACGATCATTTAAGGGCGGTAAGGTTTTTAACCATTTTTTATATGAATGCTCAACATCTCTAGAACATTGTGTCAAAATTTTAAGTCAATCCGAGTAAAACTAACGGAGGTACAAATTTTTAAGTAAGTGTACCTCGAACGTACAAATGTACGTGTACAAAACTTTAAAGTAGTTTTCCCACAAGTTGTGTTTTCAAAGTCCGTGTTCATTGCCAGTCTTTTAGAAACTACTTGACCGACTCATCTCAAACTTGGTACACATTTTCTTCATATAATACATTCCTCCAACGTTGACTAAATTTTAATGGTTTTTGATTTCAGATATTTTCCGACCGAGACATAGTGAACACCACAAATTGCTATTTTTCCTAAACGCTCTGGGAAAAGCTCTGTCACCAGCTTGTGTTTCAATATTTCCGGAAGAAAACGAGTATTGTTAAAAGTACACTCAATAATGTACAAAAGATTTTAATAAATTTGCTCAATCCATACTCTTAAAAAAATTCACAAAAAAAGTGTTTTTTACGCTGAAACCCTTACTTCGCCCTTAAGCTTTTGAGAAATTTTCATAGAAATATTTTTCGTTTTCACTAGAAATTTTACCAAAATGAAACTTAATTTCACATTTTCACATCGAAAAAAAAAATTACCAGTTTTGGTAAATTTTTCACATTCTGGCAACGCTGGTTGTGTCTTGTTTGCCGAAAGACTGCATTAATTCGTTTCGTACAATTAGCCGAAGCGCTCTAATTTTTGTCACCAACAATGAGAAGAAGAGCCACCAAACACTAGCCGTAGAGAGTAACGATGAGCATTTTAATGTTATTCTGTCTATTCTACTAAACGCTGTAAGCAAAGAGAATAGCACATGTGCATTCGAATTTTTCAACTTATTCGAGTTATTCGAGTTGATCGAAACAATTTATTAAGGAAAAGCACATGCTTTATACGTTCTACAATGTGTTGCAGTTTATATGTTAATTGATACATTAAGAACTCTTTAGTTATTATTTTATGGGTATATTAATTTTGTTACGCCCATAAGAAGGCGTGGCAAGTATATAAAAGTATATATTTTCTTGATCGATATTTCAACTTGAGTCCATCAAGCCATGTCTGTTTGCCTTGATTTTAAGCAGGCTCTTATAAAAGTTGATTTTGAGCAGGCTCTTCGTAACCTTGCTTAATTTGTAATTTAAAAACATTTTTTATCATTTTTTTCAAATCTTTTACAAAAATCAAGAAATCTTTAACATTAAGCGTAAAATATGTCGTTTTTGACGCAAGTTCTGCCAAGAACCGTTGCTTAAATTTTATTTAAATGCAATTTGCGACGATTAAAGGCTGCGAAAAGTGCAGATGTTAAATAAGCTGCAACCATCTTTATGAATAAAAATGTGCTTTTTTAAAAATGCTTAAAGTTACTAAGCCTCTAAAATGATTTTATGTACGAGTATAAGGCTGTTAATGTTTAAATTCATATATGCAAAAAAAAAAAATAAAAAACCTGAACAGGTAATGGCGTAGGTAGCTTTGTGCAAACGTTTATGGCGCAGAAAAATAAGCCAGCCCGGTACAGAAAATTATATACATATATACTTCATTACCGCGTGAGCTGATTTAGACCTGTCCGTCCATAGGTGTGAGGTGTCTGTAAACACAAAATATGAAGAAGTTGAGATAACTGCATGAAAAATGTTACACTTGGTTATGTAGACCCAAGGATTTGTGATATTTTTTTGGAATCCGCCTAATACACGCCCACTTCCCACACAACCCCAAAGTTGATTGCTTTACATAAAGGCTTGTATTTAAGATATAGGGATTGAATTTGGTTGCATACATTTAACATCTTAACTGAATTGAAATGCAATTCTTCTGGCCATGGATACGCTTACCTCCCATACAATATGTTAAAGCTGGAACTCTACAAAGAGCTCTTTATTTGAACTATATGAATAAAACCTATATATATAAAAAGCAAAGTCGTAAGATGTGTTTGAAATTCCATAACTCGAGAATGGAGCGTCCAATTTGGTTTGGTTCGGTTTGAATTTCAGGGTACGTTAGAGATGGTCTGTAAACGGTTAATGTGACGGTATGTACGAAATTGGTTCAGTGATTCCGGAGTGGTAAAAATTAAATTTTTTTAGCAGCTGCACAACGTTCATGCAACAGCAACACGAAAACTGTGTAAGAAAATAGCCCCTAAACGGCTGTACAACAGGCGCTTGCAGGACAGTTTGGCTGTACATATGCTGAATATCCATATGCTGGTCAAAATGTCTTGCAAGCGCCTGTTGTACAGCCTTTCTACGGCTTTTAGCTTGCTGAGTTTCATGTTTGCCTATTGTTCGAACATTGTACAGCTTTGGCTAAATAATTTTAATTTTTGCTTGGGATGGCATCCCATATCTTTATAAATAAAATTCTTCTCATAAAAAAGCAGCACCAAACTCGAGCTAGTTTATTAAATATCGAGGATATAATCAGCTAGTTTATTAAATGTGTACTAGCACAAAAACTAATATTTTAAAATATGAATTACATCCGCCCACGGGCACGCCCAACCACAACACAACACACAAAAGTAAAAACTTTCAAAACACTTATAAAAATACAAGCTCTTTAAAGCATATGTAACGTTTTCTATGACATTCAAATAAAATAAAAGAGTTCTAACAAATTATGTGGTCTTTCCTTCACAAATTTTGATCAAACAATTCGAGTTATTCGAATGTGCAATTCTAATTCATGAAGTTTGGACAAGAACACGTCTCATTCGTACCATCGTGTTTTAGCACAACATTGATTCATGTCACATACGAATGAACAGCGTTTACCGAGCTGTTCTGATTGTTGTTCGTGAATTGAACGATTGCACGAGACCAACGAACTTGCTGCTCTCAAGTTCTACGTAATTCATGTCTCTTTTTCAATTATTCTTTGCTTCTCACTGCGACAGAATTGAATGAGTTTTTGTTGTTAATTTTGGTGAGCGTCTCATGAGTAGCTTTTTTTGCATACCGAATCTCAACTCCTTTCAATGAAGTTTGCATTTTAAATATTTCAGTATTGAAAAACTGAATTAGTTTTTATTTTATTTTATGTTCGATATTTTTCAAACCAATGAAAATTCAAAATTCAAAAAATGTCAAAGAAAGTTTCAAAGAAATAATGAATAAAAAAAAATTGAAAGGAGTGTATAGTTGAAATTTAAACACAATTGTTTTAAATTTTGTTTTATAGCAACGCAAAGGCGTTAAATTTATATTTTAAAAATTTTTGTTTAATTTTAAAGTATGTTTTTTTTTTCTCAGTGTATGGTGTTTAAAAAAAAATCTTTTCGAAAATGACGAAATATCACTTTTTGTGGTCTCAAAAGAGTTTGTGAAGACCAAAAAATTTTAAAATTTTTTTTAACTTTTTTGCATATCTTGGGAATGCGATCCGAAGAAAAAAAACTTATATGCAAAAAACTTGACTTTTTGGGCCAAAAAAGGGGTTCAGGAAAACTAAAACAGCATCATGGGAATTTCGCCTATCCAAAAAAAAAAAAAATGATGCACAAATAGTTTTTAAGAGTCTCCATTACTTTTGAGTCGGTATCCGGCTGAATTTTAACCTCCAAACAAAATCGATCCGGCTTATTATACTTGTCTTATTATTATTCATGATATTGATATGAAATATTCATGAGCTCGTGTTGTTTTTTTTCTTTTGTGTTTTTTTTGTACTGTTTGATATTACTCATGAATAGTTCATGTGATAGTTTAATGTATGTGACCCATGTTATTGCTTGTATGACCAAAATTCATGAGTGCGATTCATGGAGATCATGTTTTCATAATTATTGTGTTCTTTGTTGTACTTTTGTACTTACAGCGCGAATCACCTCGATTATCATCCGAATGGATTGCTTTAACTCGTCCAAATTTGTGTGCTTTGATCAAAAGGGTTCATGTTTGCAATTATCTCACAAGAAAATATCGGGTGCAGTAAGGACAGGTGACCAACGGAATGTAGAGTTTCGTGATATCAGCTTATAAGGAAATTTTCGTAGCAATTCTGTCATAACAGCCCTGGTTATGTGACAAGTTGTGCCATCTTGTTGAAATTAAACAGAGCTGCCGAATTCTCTTTCGGCAGCTGCGTAATTCTGGAAAGGAAAACTCTTTCAACAGTACGGTGTGAAAAATTATTGCCATGTGCACAATTGCTATAAGTGAGCATTATTGTCATAGAGTTAAATTTAAAAATTCTTAGCATGCGACTTATTGCCATAAAAATGTGCATTATTTCCAGCAAATTGGATATGGCAATAATTCACAAGACATAAGAAATTCACGCCATGTGTAATGGCAATAATGCACACCACCATGTGCATTATTGCCATGAGAATTTTTTGTGCCAATTTATGGCACGAATAATTAATACATGGCATAATACCTTTTGTCATGTGAATTATTGCCATCAAGAATTTGGTTGATATGAAAATTAACATGGTATTAATTCTCTACCTAATGTGAATTATTGCCATGACCAATTTAATACACAGCGCCAACAGTACAATCGTTTTCTTCATAAAAGGTAAGGCCTGACATTGAATCTTGAAGAAACTGCACACCACACTGTGGCGCGACTTGGAGGCAATTGCATCTCATGGAGTACCTGTGGTTTTGCATCACTCCATATTCGAGAATTTTGTTTATTAGTAATGCCGTTTAGGTCAAAGTGGACTTCGTCAGACATAAGAATTCAGTCAAAGATGTTTCGTCCCTTTGCGCTATTTGAATCATCTTTTCGCACAATTCCTAGAGCACAGGAAAGTCCGCTGCATTAATTTTGTTTGTTAATTGAATTTTCTATGAAAATATAGGGGTATTCTCGCAGTATGGCAAAGATGCAAAATTTGTGAAAATGCAACCTTGCAATACTGAAATATGCAACATTGCATTTCTATTAAAAGAAATGCCGCGAACAGGCGAAAACAAAAAATTTAAATCCTTGTCACAAACAAATTTGTCTCAATCAGAGTGCACGGTTGTACGTCCACTCAAAACATGGGTATCACTGTTGCACAGATTGCACGAATTGCAAAACTTTTATCGCTTGTATTTTGTTGTTGTGTCGTTTCACGGGTTGCAAGATTCTGCAACTTTTGCAATTCTTACACCTTGCAAGGGTTTTGCAAGACAGCGAGAATACCCCTTATGTTCAAATCTGTGTACATAATTATCTGCAGTGACTGTCCGCTGATACCCATTTGAGCAGATAAGCTCTTTTTCGAAACTTGAGGGAGGGCGTGTATGGCCTGTGTCCGAACTGAGGGATCTCGATGGTATAGCCTTCTTTTGATTGTCCCACACTGAGAAAAAAACACATACCTTGCTCCGGTAAAAAATTTCTCTATTTTCGATATAGAAATTTTCTCTTTTTCAAATAAAATTTTCTTAAATTAGAATAAATTTTCACATTTTCGAAGAAATATTTCTTTACTTCTAGGAAATGGAAATATTTCAATGTCTCTAATAACGATAAGTATTTTTCTCGCACAAAAATTTCTCATTTATAGAGAAAAATTTAGTGAAAATGAAAAACTTTTCTTATATTTTGATAAAAAATTCACTAAGAGAAGTATTTTCTTCAATAAAAACAAATTTTTTCTCAAAAATAAAAAGTTTTTTCTCAAAAAACGATATATTTTTCTTTTTCATGGAAGTTTGTTACCATTTTTAGAGAATTTTTATTATCGAAATTAGAGAATAGCATTCTCTGGAGCAAAGTCTATACCATTTTTCTCTAAATATGATGCCTTTTTTATCATATTCCGATAAGCTTTTTTCTGAGTGCACGCTCTGCAAAATTATTAACCAGACACATTATAGTTCTTTTGTAAGGAGGAGCGCCGCCAAACGTGCGCCTGTACTACCTTTGGACGGAAACTACAGATACGTGAAAGCGCCGCAATATACAAATTCGCTTTTTGCCGTCTGAATTCTACATTTTTAATAAATCTTACGAACAATCTATAAATCAGACAGAAAAAAAATTATTACGTTGTTTTTTTTTTGTAACAGCTTTCATCAGCCACCCTGTAGTACTTCAAAAATATCAGTTAGAATAAACGAGTACTTTTATGCCAATAAAAAATGTAAACCTGTCAACCGATTTTTAACATATGCGTAATTAAAAAACAAAAACTTTTAACCCTTTAAGCCCAAAATGCCCCCATCATGAAATTTTACGTACTACTTAATTCAGCAACAGACTGTAAGTAACAAGTTAAGTAAACACCAAAAAAAAAAAAAAAAAAAAAAAAAACTAAAGAGTGGCAAATTTAAGCAAATATTTAAAAAAACCAAAAATTATCAGAGAACAGGCATAAAAGTCAAAATCCCAACAATAACAACAACAAAAACAACAGCAGCAATCATGCAAACGACATATCATAATAAAAATTTTATTGAGTAAGTAAACAAACGCGTGCTACCAACAGCAACAACAACAGCAACAACAAAAACAACAACAACAACAAAAACAACAACAACAACAACATTAACAGCTATATATAGCAAATACTACAAAGAAACTTAAATATGAAGGCACAACAAAGAACAACTCAGCGATGACAACCACCAAAATATCTACAACAACCACACTGCAAAATCATCAAATGCCCAAATTATAAATTTTGGCAAAAATAAAAACAAAATGAAAAAAAAAACACAAAATCTCAAGAGGTAACATGTAGCTAGGTTGTATACGTTGCGGCGTAGCTGTGCGTATGCAATGGCAGAAGTTCAATGTGTGCGTAAAATATTCTAAAAACACATACACCTAAACACGTTGTCTCACATACACATACATGAACAACAGCTACAAGACTGGTGTGAGCTTTTGCAAAATTTCATTCTATACTTTAGACGCAGACTGCGACGTTGCTGTCGCTGTGCTGTTGCAGCTGCTGTAAACGCTACAGCGCTGTCGCGTCGCTGTGTGGGCAACGCTTTAGAACAAACGGCTGCGACTTGTTTTAGCTGCTGCTGTTGACTGTCGGTGGCAGCACTGCGACCAGTATTATTTCTCAATCGACGGGCAACGCGGTAACAACCAAGAACGTCCTCAATCCAGACGCGGCTGGCAGAGAATTAAAATAATTAATGCAAAAATTGCCAAAAAAAGCTAATAAAAAATAAAACAACTTAACTAATTTTTGGGCAGTTAGTGAAGTGAAAAAACGTTTAAGACACAGACGTTTATGAGTGATTAAAAACACAGCTAATTAACTGCTAGATGCAAAAGATACAAAAGATACACAAAGCAGTTCAATGAACGTTAAACAAGTCAAGTCAAAAAGGTTAAAAACGTACTTAGTGCAAAATATAGTGTTAAAGAAGTTATAATAAATATAAAATTTGTTAAAAACTAGTCTACATGCAGACAGAATTAGTGAAAAGCGCAAAAATTGTATAAAACAGTGATGAAAACCAACAAATAGCTGCTATAGATACAGTATCTGAGCACAAAATCATTGTGAAAATTAATAAAATAAATAAAAATAACAAATACACATAAACTTATAAGCAAATAAGGCAATTTTAGCAAAGTATCTTGCAGATACATTTTACAAAAACTGTATCTAATATATGAGAATACGCAGTAAAACGCAATTTCTTTGGAAATTACCAAAGCAAAGGCCAGAAGCTAAGCGACAAAAATTAAAATAACTCAATTTTGCCTAAAATATTAAGTAAAAATTTTAAAGAAAATTTAAATAATTTAAAATAGATAAAAAAAAAAGTTGAACTATAGTTAAAGTGCTAAAATTTTAAGCTTATTAAAATAAAAGCTATAGCTGTACAGATAAGTTAAAGTATAGAATTAAAGCTGCTGCCCCCATCAGCGCTCCTACAGCACAACAAGCTTGTATCTAAGCGTACATATACTATAGCTAGAGCTAAGCTATAAAAACATTTGCTGCGGCAACAATGGAAACCTAGGTCAATATTGTTTATAGTGACATAAGCCAAAGCTGGAGCAACAACAACAACAACAAAAACAACAACGCAAAATTTGCCAAGCAAAAAAAAAACAAAAAAGAAATACACACAGTATCTAATAAAATCAAATAATATACTATAAAAACTTCAGACGCACAAAAGCACCTACAAGCTTTTTTTTTTCATCCACAGAGCGTCTGTGTATATGTGAAAGAGAGTCTATTTAGAATAACATAATCAAAAACAACAACAACAACAACAACAACAACAACAACAACATTGACCAGCGACAAAGAACTTGAAATTCGCAACAGCAAAAAAAAATTATACGTTACAATACATACACCATAAGACCATAAAAAGCTGCCCCCACCAAGTGCGCCTGTGTGGGTGAGCAAGCTAGCGAGCAATAACAGCTAAGCGGCTTCTAAAACAAGCTCACAACTAATTTCTGACGCCATACGCTCTTTCTCTCTCTGAATCAAAAGCTTTTTATTTAACTTTATTTCAATAAACAACAAAGCACTAATAAATCATAAAACGTTAATAAGTTGTGCTATAAATTTCTACAAACTATAAAAAAAAAAAATTTTATCAACTAACTTGTTGCTTTTTACAAGTTGGTAAAAACCGTTTGACACTCATTCATTCATTCATTGATACTTTGAACAATATTAATCGATCGTTTGTACGTTAGTTTGTTCGGGCTAAAAGTAAGTTGGACGCGCCTTCTAGTTGCTCTGAACTTTTGATCGTAACGTGTGTCATAATAACAGCCGGAAGTCTGTGCTTTACGTGGCTTTTAAGCTTCAGAACTTTTTTGAAGGACTCTATTAATAACAGCTGGCCAGCAGTCTCAATTCAAAATCTCATCAATTGCTGTGATATCAACAGTATTTATCAATTGTTTTGGCTTAACGCAGTTTTATGGTAAGTTTTTTGCTTGGCAACTAGCTAAACTTAAAAGCTTTCAAATATTTTATAACAATGCAAACAGCTAAACTTTACAGCTTTCAAATCATTATATCAATGCAAACAGCTGAACTTTAAAGCTTTCAAATATTTTATATCAATGCAAACAGCTGAACTTTAAAGCTTTCAAATATGTTACATCAATGCAAACAGCTGAACTTTAAAGCTTTAAAAAATTGTATATCAATACAAAAAGTTAAAATTCTCTTCAATCTGTCTCAATTGCTTTATAGCAGTTCTAAACATCTTAACACTATAAAGTTGTTTTAGAACAACTTCAGCTGATTTTATGTACATGTTCTCTAAGCTATAATTTATAAACTGTTCTTAAGTTTTATTTAAAATAATTTTTTTTTATAAACTAATCAAATTATTTGAATTTGAATATTAAAAATAACATATAATAAGCTTCAAAAGATTTTTTTCTTATTCTACTGCTAACAAAAAAAAAGCTGAACTGAAATATCTGACAAAGCTTTTAACAAAATTTCGCCAGACTTGGGCAAATTGAAGAGCTTTCTTTTGAAAATTTTTCTAGTCTCTGTCTAAAATTATATTTGTTTTCATCTCTATTTCACGCATTTTGAGGCCGGTTTGGATTTTTTTGTTTACTTTAATCTAAATAACATCCAACGATGACGTCATTATTTTAAAAATCAAATTTTTATGCGGAGTATTTCTTGACAGTGCATGACTGTTGTTTTTATTTTACGATAAAGAAACATGTTTAGATTAACAAAACAAAACAACAAAAAATTTTATGATGAATCAGCGTTCGTATATTAGAAGTGCTCCAAATTTTGTACAAATTTTGGGTGTTTTTTAAAATTTTATAAAAAACAAACTACGAATATTTTTACAAATTTTGGTTGTTTTTTAAATTCAATAAAAAACAAACTAAGAACATTTTTACCAGCCATTTTTTTATAAAATATTTATTGATATTTTAACAATACATACAAAAAAAAAAAATTAAAAAAACATTTTTAAATTAAAAAATTACTAGCTGGAAAAGTGAAGGGGTGAAAAATAAGAATGTGGCCTTCTTGACAGGATTTTAGTCCTTCTGATGATCTAAAGAAGAAAAACGATTCTTTATACGTCAGAATGTCGCTTTCAGTGGCGTAGATAGCTTTTGGTTATGGGAGGGGTCCAAAAAGAAATAATGCCCTGTAATACGCTAAGCTAAGTACAGACATACTTGTAAGAGTACTCATAAAATGCATAGAATTTTCAAAAGTGACAATTGTTTTTCGCTTCCCGCAAACTTTCCTAGAGAATGGGTGGGTGCTACAAGAAAATGAGATCTGCAAAAATATACTTGATCTGGTCACTTTTGAGTTTTAACTTAAAAATAAAAACTTTTTAACAAAAAAAAAAACCTACTTCAAAATCACTTCAAAGTAAAAAATAATTTTAAATTACTTTTACTATTTATTTCTTCGTCAAACTTGATAATTTATTTATATTCATTATTATATTGGAAATCTTATGATATCAATTATTGTGAATTTTTTTATTTTTATCATAAATATATTAATTTTTTATGATTATAAAAGGTTCTAGTCAGCGCTAATCATTGCCATAAAATCATGATATTTTTGCCATCCCTACTCTATTTAAGACTTTTTTATTTGTGAATATCCTGCTTAGGTGACGCTGTATTAATTTGTAATCTTAATTTTTCTTAAATCTTAATAAAAATGCTATAAGTGTGTTGCAGCTGCACAAGAAATCTGATTATATTAGCGCCGACTTCGAAGCTTTTATTATCATAAAAAATTAATATATTTATGATGAAAATAAAAAAAATTCACAATAATTGATATCATGAGATTTCCAATATAATAATGAATATAAATAAATTATCAAGTTTGAGAAAGAAATAAATAGTAAAATAATTTAAAATTATTTTTTACTTTGTAGTGATTTTGAAGTAGGTTTCTTTTTTTGTTAAAAAGTTTTTATTTCTTACTTTTTAGAGAAAATGATATATATTAAAATAGTGTATAAATTAATTAAACACCAATTATTTATGCTCATTCTGTTCTTTGTCAGTATCTTTATCAGTACCTACTCTTGTATTTTTATCAGTACCCCAATGTAAATATTGACTGAAATATAGTGTGTTTGTAATAGTGACAAGCCTCTTTGTCAAGAATATCACACTCTTTGTAATAGTGTTTTCAATAGTTCTACCCATTCTAACAATGAATTTTATCACTCTTAAGTCAATATTATACAGTTTTTTTACACACTGCCACACCCCTTAGTCGAATAACGCCCAATTCCTCGGTAGTATTTTGTAATAATTGTGCCTACGTCTGTACTTTTTCAGTTAGTAGCGTCAGTATTCGATTTAGTGTTTTCTAATATTGCCACACCTCTTTGTCGAATGACGCCCACTTTATTGACAATTACTTGTTATAAGTGTGCCTACCTTTGTACTAAATATCAGTTCTCTAGTGTCAATATTATTCGAGATACAATGTGTTTTATATATTGCCACACCCCTTTATCAAACAACGCTCACTTTATTGAAATTAATTTTTTATGATTGTGCCTACCTCTGTAGTCAACTTTAGTACTGTAGTGTCAATATTATTCGAGATACAGTGTGTTTCATAAATTGCCACACCCCTTTCTCAAACAACGCCCACTTTATTGAAATTAATTGTTTTATAACTGGCCTACCCCTGTTGTTAACTTTAGTGTCAATATTATTCGTGGTACAGAGTTTTTATAATATTGCCACACCTCTTTGACGACTAACGCCCACTTAACTGATCGTTATTTTTTATAATTGTTCCTACCCTTGCATTTTTGCTGTGAGTTTTATTGACTCTAGTACTCTAGTGTCAATATTTACAGAGATACAGTGTTTTTCTTATAGTGACACGCCCCTTTATCGAATACCGCCCGCATTACTGGCAGTTATTTGTTATATTTGTACCTACCTTTGTACTAAATTTTAGTGTCGTAGTGTCAATAGTAATTGAGATACAGTGTTTTTTTTAATATTGCCACTCCCCTTCTCGAATTACGCCCATTTTTATACCCTAAACCTGAAAGGTCAGGGTATATTAACTTTGTGCAAACGTTTGTAACGCATAGAACGAAGCGAGTCCGGTATAGAAAAGTATATATATTCTTGATCAGCGTCACCACGTGAGTCGAGCTATCTATGTCCGTCCGTCCGTCCGTCCGTCCGTCCGTCCGTCCGTCCGTCCGTCCGTCTGTGTGTTGTCCGTATACACAGGATAAGAAGAAGGAGTTGAGATAATTGGATGAAACTTGGTACACATGGTCAAATGTACCCAAGGATCTGCACTATTGAATATTTTTGGAATCCGCCCACGGACACGCCTACCTTCCATACAACGCAAAAATTTAAAACTGCATAACTCAGCTCATAATTAGTCTACAACAATAAAATTTGGTATGTGTGTGTTTTATATCAACACAAAGATGTTTTTGAAAAATGGACGTCATCCGCTCACGGACACGCCCACCTCCCATACAACCCAAAAATTGAAAACGCAATAAATAAGCCTCTGTTTAACCTACAGAGCTAAAATTTGGCACGTACGTTTTTTATAACAAAAAAAAGATGGTTTTAAAAGATGGACATCGCCCGCCCACGGACACGCCTACTTCCCATACAACGCGAAAATTGAAAACTGCATAGCTCAGCTCATAATTAGCCTACAACAATAAAATTTGATATGAATGTGTTTCATACCAACACAAATATGTCTTCGGAAAATGGACGTCATCCGATCACGGACACGCCTACCTCCCATACAATCCAACAATTGAAAACGCAATAAATAAGCATGTGTTTAACCTACAGAGCTAAAATTTGGCACTTATGTTTTTTATGACAAGACAAAGATGGTTTGGAAAAATGGGCTTCATCCGCCCACGGACACGCCCATTTACAATAAATTTTTTTTTTGTTTTTTTAAAAGTGGGTTTAGGGTATTTCATAGTCGGCTTAGACCGACTTTAGACTTTCTTTACTTGTTTTTAACAAAAATTTGTATTAATTTTTCCTACCGTTGTAATAAATTTCTGTACCCTAGTATCAATATTATTCGAGACACAGTAATTCTCTTATATTGCCACACCCCTTTCTCGAATTACGTCTACTTTTTTTATAGTAATTTTTAATAATTGTGCCTACCTCTGTACTTAATTTCAGTACTCTAGTGTCAATTTTCTTTGAGATACATAGTTTTTACAATATTGACACACCTTTTTTTAGAATTACGCCCACTTAAGTGTTCGTCATTTTAAATATTTGTGCTTGCCCTTGTAATTTTACTGTGAATTTTATTACGGTAGTGTCAATATTTACTGAGATACAGTGTTTTTCTTATAGAGACACGCCCCTTTTCCGAATACCGCCCCCTTTCATAGACGGACACCTCCGCGTTGATAATTTCTATATGTTGACAAAAAATTACGGCTATCGGGCAAGTACTTTAGGAGTAATCGATGTACATACATTCACAAAAAAAAAAAAAAAAAAAAAAACAGAGAAACCAACCAACTTGTGAACCTCCTCCTTTTTGAAGTCGGTTAATTACTCAATACACACATGAAACGCATAAAACGACCACACAAGTTGTTATGCAAAATTTATCGGTAAAGATTTTTTGGTTCTCACTTTTCCTCTTAATCATGTCGGTTAAAAGGTCAATCTAAAATTTTTTTAAAAACTTAAGTCAATTTGAGTGAGGAAAAAACACAATTGGAAATTAAACAAAAAATTTTAAAATGAAAGTTTCATGTGTTTTTTGCGTTTTTCTAAAACAAAATTTAAATCGCTTTTTAAATTTTTTTTTTGTATTGTTAATATATTAATAAATATCTTATAAAAAAAATGACCCCTAAATTATTCTTAGTTTTTCTTATCGAATTTTAGAAAATCACAAAAAATGTACTCCTAGACTAAACTACATACATAGTCTGTATGTTTTTTTTCATTTTAACCTTGATATGAGCTTGAAATTACCCTTATACAGACAAACTAAACTTGAATTCAGAATAAGCGACCCAAAAAACAAATATATCAGGAAGTTGGACATCGTATCTCTGTTTATTTTCACTTTGGCCTTGGAATACTCTTAAAATTACCTTAATACAGACAAATTAAACCCATTTAGAAGGGCTTATTGCAAAAATATGATATGCCACACTGCTTTAAAAGTTCATATTTCATGTTCATTATCAATATCCAATGAAAATATTGCTACCATTACAAGATCAATTTTGGCCGTGTACGTAATAGTTGTTGTAAGCATTTTAATTATTTCATACAAATATACATTTTTTAAAATCTTTAAGGTCGATTATTTCGAAATATTTTTTATGTGACATATCATGTTTTTACAATAAGCCCTTTATATCTTTGGCATTTTATCATTTGACCTTGGAATGACCTTGAAGTGACCTAAATGCTGATAAACTGACCTCGAATTCATAATCAGCGATCCAAAAAACTTAAATATCAGGAAGTTGGACATCGCATCTCTGTTTTTTTCCCACATTTTGACCTTGAAATTACATTTATGTATATAGATCAACTGACCTGGGATTCGGAATTAACGATCCAAAAAACGTGTATACCAGAAAAATGGAAGGCTTAAAATAGACAAACTGACTTTAAATTCGGATTCATTGACCATAAAATTTATGTGTATGTATTGAACCAAGGTTCTAGAATACATGAGGGGGCCGAAAACCAGCCTCGTATTGAACCTAGTCTTTTGTCAGAATAAGTAAAATTTGGGACCAATAGTGGTATCAACGTACATATTAGTTTAAAATTCGAATGTTCAGAATTAAGGGAGTCTCTAGACAAAAGCGCTCAAAGTAAGACATATATATTTTAAAATAAGCTTTCTTAAAACATGTATTACAAGGAGAAAACAAAATGAGATAAAATCAAGCTCAAAGCGTTCGTAACTGAATTCAGCTCAATAGAATTCAAAATCATCTCAAACTTGTTCGCAGTTTATGCCAGAAATTGGGCTTGAACATTTTTTTGGTAAACACGTCAATTTGTGCTAAATACGTGTAATCTTGGGCTTGTTTGTCAAAAAAATTAATTTTGTTGTTTTGTATGCATATAAAAAATATTAGTAACCAAACGATGTAAGTCTCAATTGATTGTTATTCCTGTTTGTATAAAAGTGCATAGAATAAATTAATAAATTATATTCTCCTGTCCTTATTGGATGACACATATCTAATTTGGACAGCGAAAATATGATTTATATTTTGCTTAATGTCATTTTTAATTTTTTTGTCTTTATTACTTGAGCCACTGTACATTTTGTATGAGGGCATTCCAACAGCGTTTTAATATTTTTTTTTTTGTATTTTGTTTTTTTATTTATTTTAAAATTTGGCACTTGACATATTTTGATAAAAAATTCCTTGACTTGGGCATATTCATATTTTTTACTATCAATCCATAAGTGGCATGCATTGAACACAAATGAACATGCTTTTAGTTGCATGCAAGGATAAAATATCATTAGATAATATTATTGTTTTCTTATAAGTATAATTTTTTAGTACAGTCAACTTTTTTATTTTTAGAGATATTTTATATTTTAAGTGTCATTGAAAAGAAAATTAAATAAATTACAAGATTTATTATGAAGAACAAAAATTTATTTTCTTACATAAAATTCTGAGAAATTTGGACTCAAGTTGAAATTTAGTTGTTTCCACCGATTGATTTCATCTTCAGACGAGCACAGCTCAGGAAGGGTTAAGTCGGTGGGCTTTGTTGTTATACCGTTAGAAAGGTGATTTTATTGCCTTTACAATGAGCAATTTGAATCAAAATCGTGAAATACTAACTAACCCTGTAGCTCCTAAGAATGTGAAAATAGACCCCCCTCCAATACGATTTTTTGCTCAACTCGACATTACCTTTCACTGCCGTAAATAGTTGCACTCAGTTGCGGGACACCCTGTATCATGCATGTATTAAGCAATTATTATGTTTCTTACGATGACTCGCATTTAGGCTCAATGTATTCTAACTCAATATTGCATACTGATTCATATATGAATCACTGCGATTAATACAGTTTTTAAATTTTTAATACTCATAAAAGTGCATGAGTAAATTATTTTATCATATTTCATATGTCATGCATCATAGTCTTAAAATGTCGGACCAACAAACAACTGATAAACAATGTTCTACTGCAATGAAATAGCCAAAATACATTTCCGGAGGAAATTCAACTAAAAATATGTTAAATTCAAATCATCAAAAATGGTCCTTATCATATTTTTTTTTTTGAATAATAAAAATTTATTTATTCCCAATGAGTCAAATGTTTAAAAGCGGAAATTTTTCGTATTTTTGCCATAAAAAACAGTCGAAATTTGGACTGACCAAAACAAAATGACCTAATCTTTGAATCACTGCAGCAGTAGGTATGACATTTTTAATATAAAAATTATGTTTTAATTAGAAAACCTTGGAAACTTTTTACTGAGATTGTCATGAGAACAAAATTCTCTATGGCACAGACTCACAAGTGCTTCATCGTGATTGACTTTAAAATATATTTAATAAATATTAAAGCAATCAGTATATAAATAAATTGTTCAATTTAAGTTAAAAAAACTGGTTGTTTTACAAATTAACTGACTTTCGTGAATTTTAGAAAAAAGAACGGATTCATCTAAATAGAATTCATCTAATAAAAGACAAACGCCATGCCTCGCACCTATTATTGTTCAAACCAGTTATTTCTTGCTATTACAGTGCTTGTCAAGCCTTAACTTATACCCAACTTAACTTATCCCAAAAATTAATGAGCCTGAAAGTATGCACAGAAATTTTTTTTGTCCAAAAAGTGTTGTGTACAAATTGAATACATTTTTTCTGGATTTTTTTAGTCTAAATGGTTTCAACCCATTATTTTTTTTGTCTAAATGGTTTCAACCCATCATATATTATACTATTACCTGATTATTTTTCTCAAGTTAAGCATGTTTATATTCTAAAATATGTAAACTTCAAAAACGTTTTTTTATAGAACTTTTTAAAAATATAGATTTTTTTTAGAAACTTCCTAAAATATTAATTATTTGATAGTAAAAACTTATTTTCATCAATTGAATAATGAACAAAGACATAATCTCAGCGCAAAAGTGACAACAAAAAGCTTCAGTGAACATGCAAAATTGAGCAGTAAAAATATTTTGACAATTATTTAGAATTTTTTTATGTATAATTCGATAATTATTGCGCACATTTTCAATGTTAAATTTTTTTGTTGCTAATGCTTTCAAGCATTTTTTAGTCAGCTTATTTTAAGCAAACGTTTCCATTAAATTCAATCGTTCTAATAGCCAAAAAAAAAAAAAAACAAAAAAAAAAATAACAATTATAAATATTGAAAAGCGAAAAAAACATATGATAAAAAAACACAAAAAGCTCTGTCTGAAGGTCATGTATATTTCGCAGTAAATAATACATATGATAAAAAACACAAAAACATTAAGTTTTGGCAAATGAATGATTATGAGATTATTGTAGTTGTTTTTTTTTATTTCAACATTTGTAGTTGTTAACAGTGTTATTATGTTTGTGAATATTTTTGTTGGTCTAGTCTTTGTTCTAGTCGTTGTTAGATTTGCTGTTATATATTAAGTTAATATTTTCCAGCATTTTGTGTTGGTTTTTTTTTTTTTGTGCCTGTTTGCTAATTTTACTATAATTGCTTTATAATTTATGGCACATTTTTATGTTAAAACGTAAAAGTTTAACAATCAGTTATAAACTTTAAACATATTTTATTTGATGCTCGGTCTTTGGTGACTTGTGGCGAACACTCTTGCCAATTAACAGCTCATTCGTTTTGTTGAAATTAAAAACAGATGTTTGTTTTTTATTTAACAAATTTTGATAATAGAATAAAATAAATATTATTACTACCTCAACAAAAAATTCTATAACTTAGGCTATACGCACTTTTGCGTGGGTTAGACATGCTTAACAAACAAATGAGCTTTTATAAGTTTTGTCTAGCATGCTTAAGTTCTTATTTCAGTTTAACATACAAACAGTTATGGAAAAATAAATAGCACATTTTTTATTTAATATGCACGAAGACCTTGCAATGTTGTTAAGATAAGACTTTGTTCTCATTGATTCAAAATGACGCAGTTCTACTCTCGTTTTAGCTGAAAACCAAAACATATATTTAGACTCGAAATTTGTTGGCAAGGGATTTGGTATAACGAGTAAGAAGAATCATGAAAAATTTTAAATAAATATCTCAAAGTTAAAAAACTTCCCAAAAGTATGCAATAAACATTTCTGCAGATAAGTACTTATTAAATGACTATTTATTTAATAATAATAACTTTTTAATTTAAGACTTACAATTAAATTTGTATGCATAAAATAAAGCTTTTAACAAAACATTTCCAATGTGACTTATAGTGAAATTTTTAAAGAAAAAATTTGGTTTTAATTTGTTTTTTTAATTTATTCAAATAAGACCCATAAATAGGGCCAAAAGTGTTTAAGTACATTTAAAAAATTTTTCTCCTGAAATTATGCTATGATAATTTCGATGCTCTGCTAACAGTGTAGTCAAAGATCATATAATATTATATGATTATATGAATATGATTATATGAGTATTATATGATCTTTGGTTAATTAATATGCAACTCGCTTTCCTTCGTAAAACTCATCCTGAATTCTCTAATTTTCGGCCGCTATGAACTTAGTTCTTGGTATTCATGTTCTTCTGGGACAATTTGACCTTCAAAATCTTTGGATTTTTAACAGTTTACTTGAATTGCCGAGACTCAATTTCGTCTTAATACATAGAAGACAAACATCATGCTTCGCACCTTATATTGCTGAAACTGTAATTATTTGCTGCTATTACAGTGCAATTCAAACTTTTGAATTTGTGCTGTGCCAAAAAATGTACAGCCTGAAAGTATGCACAGCAAATTTAATATATATAAAAAGTTATGTGTAGATATTGAATTAATTTTTTGTCATATTATTTACTCTAAATGGTTCCAACAAGTACAAGGATAAGTATCAAAATAATTTGGACATGCGTGGGGACAAAACACCGGAACACGGATTAAGAGAAATATTGGGATAATGAGTAGAAGATGGGTCGGTACAAGTACTGATACCATGGATTAAGGTAAGTAGTGGACTAGAATAAGCATAAAGATAACGAAAAGCAACAGGACAAGGATAAGGATACAAATAAAGACATAGCTTTGGACAAGAACAAGGACAAATCCAGTATTGAGGAAAGAATAAGAACAAGAATAAATACAAGGATTATAACAAGGAAAAACAAAATGACCTAGACATGTATGTGGATAATGAATAGTACAATAATATGGATATGGACTAGGACAATAATTAGGACATGAGTCGGGACAATGTTTGGGATTAAATTGGCATATAGATGAGTGGTGACCGTGGTATGCAGGTTAAGTGTGTGGCTTAGCATGCTCGGAGCCCGGGTTCGATCCCCAGCCGCGGCGAAGAGTTTTATTCAATAAAAAATTTTTCTGATCGGTCACCACCTCTCTGCAGACAATGGCAAACCTCAGAGAGTAAATAATGCCATGTAAAGCTTCTTGAGAACATGAACTTTAGCCGTTCGGAGTCGGCATAAAACATGTAGGTCCAGTTCTCGGTCAATTGTGTGCAAACATTTAATAACACACACAACACAATTGATCATAAGACGCTCGGTCAAAGTCCTTTCAAGGGCTGAAATGGCCAATTTGTTTTTTTTTTTTTTTTTTTTATAGATGAGAACATGTGTTGCTTCACATACTGGGACAAGGACTAACGAAAGTTTTTGACAAGAATACAGATAAAGATAACGCCAAGACACAAACAGAACAAGGACTAGGGTAAAAATTACAACAAAACTTGGGACAGGGACAAGAACAAGAAAAAAAATAACGACAGTTATTGGGGGAAGAATTAAAACAAGAAAAAAGACAAGAATTAGGTCAAGGATTTGGATATCGATTAGGACAAATATTGCGACAAAGATAAAAATAAGTAGTGGAACAAGGCTTAGTATCAGATTTAAGGTATGGATTGAAGAATAAAAACACAGATTAGTACAGCGATACAGATAAGGATAATGGCAATGATAGGCGTAAAATTATGATAAAGCTAGTAAATATTATAAGAAAAAAACAATGTCTAGGATAAAAAAAAGAACATATTTTATAGATTATAAATATTTTATAGATGAATGTCATTCTCCCAACTTTTGGATTTAAGATTTTAAAAGTTTACCGAAAGTTGAAAATTAATAGGTAACAAAAAATGTTGGAAAAAGGAAAAATAATATAAGAAATTTAAAAAAATAAATTATTTCGAAAAATAATTCTGATACACTCAGGGAAATATGTGTTAAAATTAAATGAAATTGTGTTCATATTAAACGAATTTGTTCTTGAAATAAATTCATTAAAATTGAATACAACTGTTTTTTAAGTTAAATTCAAAACGAAAGTTTTTGTTTATAAAACATTGTTATTGTTATAAAAAAACAATTTAAAACAAAAATTTAAAAATTTAAAATAAATATTTTAAAGCATAATTTCCATGCCATTTTTTAGTTGTTCCGAGTTTTTGGCATCAGATTCATAATCAGCTTCCTCCGGGACCCTCCAAATATCAAATGTTAACTCCATTCGATGAAGCTTGCATTTGATATATTTCAATATTAGTTAATATTAGTTAATATTAGTTTTTAATTCATCATATGGTCTACTATATTTGTCAAAACAATTCAAAAATTGTCATTAGGTCTGTTCCCGTACTTTTTGGGCTAAAAATGGTAAAACTGTCAAAAGTCTGAGATTAAGAAACAATCTCTCGAAAATAGAGAAAAACACAAAAAAGTACGGGAACGCATTTCGGACTAAAATTGTAAAAACTGTCAAATAAGAATGTTTGTCCGGCGTTGGCTTGATGTGGAGCATCGGTATTGTAGACGAAATGCCTAAGATTTTTAATAATATTGAAATTAATTCTCAAGTTTAGCATTTATATTAGTTTCTATACATTTTCCCATGTTTCTAGTTTCCATTTTATTAGTTTCAAAGAAGTTTTGATGTATCGCAATTTCTTTGCTAACTTGTTAACAGCTGATTTTATGCTGTTTGACACTTTTACCATTTTTACCCGAAGAAATATCTCTGACTAAAACTTGCAACTTTTGACAAGGAGGGGAAATGTTTTACTCTCTCGATTGCACTCTCTTTTACCATTTTTTCGAGTACGGGAACGCTTCTCGGACTAAAACTGGTAAAACCTGGTAAATTGGACTAAAACTTTAGAGTACGGGAACAGACCTATTGTATTCAGATATTTGTTTAATTTTTCAAAGAAATAATGAGAGAAAATTAAAAAAAAAGGAGTTGAACAGGTAGTTGAAAATTAAACACACTTGTTTTTAATTTTGTTTTGTAGAAACGCAAAGGCGTTAAATTGCTATTTTAAATTTAATTGCTTAATTCTCAGTACAGTAAAATAAGTAAAAATAAACAAATCTTTTTAGCTTACTTTTTTGGAATATAATAAAAAGAAATAGATATAAATTTAGTTACATATACCTTAACCACAGCTTTAAAATTAACATTTTTTGTTGTTATAAATTACCAAAATTTTTATTTTAAGTTTATGCTTCTTCCACAAAAAAACTTTTGTCACTTTGCATAAGTTCTTAAGGTTAGCAGCTTTTTACCAAGAAAAATACTTAAGTAAAATTCAAAAAACATATTTGTTATTTTAAACAAGGACTTTTTTGGTAATTTTATGTTTTATACAAGTGTCTTGTATAATTATTTTTATAGAAAGTAAGAAACAAAAGTTTTAGTTATTTTTTTTATTGTTAATAAAACATTGATAAAATGAAATTTTGTTACACACACGTTAGCTTCAATCATATATTTAACATTTTTTGTTGGTATAAATAACCTAAATAAAGTTTTTAATTTAAAATTATGATATGTCAGCTTCCCAAACTTTTTTGTCATAATGTAAAAGTTCTTAAGGTCAGCACATTTTTAATCGAGAAAAATACTTAAGTAAAATTAATAAAAACTTATGTTAATTTATACAAGGGCTTTGGCAATTTTATACCGTCAAATTTCTTGTACAGGACAACATAATTCTTTGTTGATCTAACGTACTTTAATCTTATATATTTATATATAATTTATATATAATAATTTAATATAATTAATTTATATATAATTTATATATAGTGATATACTTATATATAATTTTATACATGTGACTTGTATAATATTTTTTTGCAAAAAAAAAATATGATCAAAAAGACAGATTTTAAGTTATTTTTTTTGCTCGATATTTGAAATAATTTTGCTTGAAATTTGCAAAACGTTGATAAAATAAGATTTAGTTGCACATAGCTTAACCTCAACCTAAAGTTTTGAATCAGTAAAAGTAAAATCAACAAAAAATTTTTTAGGTTTATACATTGGTTTTGGCAATTTTATTCCTGCAACTTTCTTGGGTAGCCCAACATGGTTGATATAATGTTTTTTAAGTCAATGAAAAATAAGTGATACTAGAATCGCTTGTGGTTGAAATTTGATTTTTCTGTTTGTCTATTTATAATTGCTAGAGTTGGACAGTGGACGAAATTCGATCTTTTCAACATATGTACATTCTCTGTTTATTCGATACAAAATGAATGTGAAAAACAAATTTTCTTCATGAAAATTTTGCAAAAAAAAATCTTTTCAAAATAGACGGTGCACTCCTTCACCGCACTCTGATTCATTTAAAAAAAAAAAAAAAATCAAAATCGGTTGAGAAACACATGAGCAAATGGTTCTTAACTATTTTCCCAACGCCTATTTATATATAGATTGTTACAGATTCATTCCAGTAATAGATACATACAAGTTACTTGTATAATATTTTTTTTTATAAACAGTAAGAACAAAAAAAGGTGCTTCGTAGCTAAATTTTTTTTTTGCTTGATAATAAACCACCCATCAAATTAGATTTAGTTGCATTTACCTTAAGCTTAATCTTTAATTTTTAACAGTTTTGTAAGTATAAATTATCAAATTTTAAATTTTTAAGCTCTGTATAGCTCGAAAAAAAAAACTTTTGTCATAATGCACAAGCTCTTAAGGCCAGTACATTTTTAAACAACAAAAATACTTAAGTTAAATTAACAAAAACTTTGTGTTAATTTATACAAGGGCTTTGGCAATTTTATACCGTCAAATTTCTTGTACAGGACGACGACATAATTCTTTGTTGATCTAACGTTTTTTATGTCACTGATAAATTAGCAATTTATTTGCAGTTTCATACAAGTTGCTTGTATAATTTTTTTCGGGAAAAATATTTGAGTAAAATTAACAGAAACTTTTTGTTAATTTATACAAGGCCTTGTCAATTTTATATCTTCAAATTTCTTGGTTAGGGCAACATAATTCTTTGTTGATCTAACGTATGTTATCTCAATGATGAATTAGAAATTAATTTTCAGTTTCATACAAGTTGCTTGTATAATTTTTTTTTTTATGAAAAATATAAAGAAAAAATTTTTCTCCGCAGTTATTATTATTGCGTTATTATTGTTATTTTTATTAAATTTGAGGAATATTTTCTAACTTTTTTTTTTATTCGTACAAATTATAACATTTTTAATTTTAAAGCCAAATAAAGCTTCCATCAAAAATAAACCGTATCAATTTTGTATCGAGAAAAAATAAGTCAGCCCGACACCGACTTAAAAATTAGAAGGACTCTTAAAAACTATTTCTGCATCATATTTTTTTTGCATCACAGAAATCCCCTTAGAGTGGTTTTGGTTCTTCTGAACCCCTTTTTTGGCTCATAAATCAGGGTTTTTTGCATATAATTTTTTTTCTTCAGAATGCATATCCAAGATAGACAAAGTAAAGATTTTGATAGTCCACAAATATTGAAAAAAAAATTAGAAATTTTTTGTCTTCAGAAACTATTACGAGATCCCAAAAAGTCGATATTTCGTTATTTTTGAAAATACATTTTTAAAAACCTATAAAATATGTATTATTCATGGTATTCACATACATTTAAGCTAATTGGAAAAGTATTGAGCTCTTTTGTAAATTGGTTGTCGTATGGTGTGGTTTAATCAGAAGTGAATATCATGAAAAATACTTATTTTATAGGAGTCTAAAACAATTTTATTTTCGAAAATCATGAATTTTGTACTGGAGCGCCATCTGGCGTATAGTTTACTAAAAAACGGTTGACAGAAATCTATTTTGCGATCTAAACTTCAATACGGCTTAATGCATAACTTTTTATTGTCGCTACATTTTTGGTTATCAAAGCCAACTTGTATAATTTTACTATTTTTTGATTACCAAAGCCAACTTGCATAATTTAACTATTTTTTTTTTCTCAGCGATTTTAAATTATTAGTTAATGCACATTATCAGGGATTTGTTATAAAATCTTAAATTGTATGACCTACTTGCTGTAGAAATTCCTGCGATCATTGAGTAAAATAATCGATATTCTATTGTATTGAATTTTATTCACAATAGTTTTTTCTTGCTGAGAAAAATTGTATGCCTTTTGAATAAAGTTAACAATATCTATTTCGATTAAGAAAAAAAGCTGCCATGGCAAATTTTATTGCCGATAGACATGAATGCTGTAAATTTTCGGCATGAAATAAAGGTTTATCAATTACAATACGTATGTATTATTTTATATAAGATGTATGGATTCATATGTATATATATCAAACTTGTTTGCAAAAATCGATAATTTTTTATTTTTCGCTAAATTCCTGGAAAGTATTTCTTACGTTTTTTTTTTTTTACTACGTAAAATCATGCCATACAATTTTGTTTATTTATACTATATATGTAGTATTATAAAACCTAACCTTAAACCTAACCTTACGCAAAAAATGCATGAAAGAATACAAAATGTCCGCCGCCGCACGCATCTTCATAAACTTCTAACCTTTTCAATGTTTCTGTCGTTGTTGTAGGTATGCGATTCAATGGGTACATAAACCAAAAATACAATAAAAAGATCCCTTTGCCTACCCCATTATATTTTGTATTACACACAAAAATAAAAAGTTGGCGACAGGAGTAGAAACGGCAACAACAAGAAAATTGCTTATAAGCCGGCTCACGCACACTTGCGTAAATTGTGTGCTGCGTAATTCAAAGCTGGCAGCAGCATGGCATCGCGTCGTTGCCAAAAAATTTTGCTGCCGCTGCTGCTGCTGGCAATGTTGCTGCTGCTGCTGCTAATGTTGCTGCTGCTGCTGTTGTCGCTGCTATTAGCTACTCGGTACAGTGTTAAGCATAACTCAAACGCATTGCAAACACGTTTTCATTTCATATCTAATAGCAGCGCTTAAGAACTTTGAGGATGGTTTAAAAAAAAGCAGAACCTTGCCACAAAAAAGTATCGAAGCCAAGCGCCGCCATTTTATTTCGCCATATTGTTTAAAAATTTGCTGCTGCTGCTGCTGCTCTGTTGTTTGCTGCAGTTTGTTGATTTTACTTATTTTTTGCGGTTTGTTTATTTTATTTTTTATTTTTTATTGAAATAAGTTATCGAGTGTTGGGCGTTAAAAAGAGCAAAAAAAAAAAGTAAAAAAAATCATGTGATCATTTTTATTTCAACAGAATTGGTTTTTAATTTTTTATAATTTTATCTGTTCTGTATTATTTTTTTTTTTTTTTTTTGTTAGAATTTTGTTTTGACGTACGCTGTATTTGTACAACGTTATGACCTCGCTTAACAAATTTTTGAAGGCATCGGCTTTGTTGGTTTTTTTTTTTTGTGGTTTTTTGTTTGTGCCAAAAAAGTTTGTTTGCCGATTTTTTTGGTATTGCCAGATTTTTATAATTTTACCTTTAGCTGCTTGTGCCATAGATAAGTTATTGAATTGCGCACTTTTTTGCAAACACTGGCAACACTTTCTTTGTTATTTTTGTGCTGTACTCTTTGTATTTCAAGTTAATTTGTTCAGTAATTTGTTTTTTTTTCAATCTAACAAAACCAAATCAAGAATATTAATACAAACAAGCTTATGCATACATGTCTGCGTGTATTTTTTTTATATCTGCTGCTGCTGCTTATATTGTGCTCTGCAAGTTCAAGGATAACCGCTCTGCTTTGTTACTTTTTTTGTTTTTTTTTTGTTATTTTTTGTTTTTTTTTGTGTTTATTCTGCTTGTCTGGCATCATTTTTGTTGGTTTTTGGTGTAATTTTAACTTTTGTTTAGCTTATTTTATTAATTAATTTCATGTTATTATATTTTTAAACATTGCATTTTAATCAACAAAAAACAAAAACAATTTCATCACGGGTTTTTGCATACATTTTAATTACGGGGTTTTTTTTATGAAAATTAGCAACTCACCCTAATTTTTTGCCGTATTTTCTGGAAATAATAAAACATTAATTTATTATCAGAAATTAGTGTTAAATATAAAAATAATATTTGGCACATAATTCTTGGGTTTTTTTTATAAAAAATTTTCATGCATGTAATTCAAATAAAGTATAGTTTGTTGTTTTTTAAAGGGTGTCATTTGGCAGACAGATTATAAATATTGTTGACAAAACGTTTTTTATTCATATGTTGTGTGGGCCATTAATTCATAAGAAATCATAAATTCAAGATGGCGGCATCAACATGGTGACTTTCAGTAACTAAAAACAAATAAAAATTTTTCTGTTACTGAACTTAACCTTAAGTAACTGGGTTTTTCAACGTCAAGTTGGTGATTCTATAAAACAAAAATTAATAACTTAACTTAACATTTACTTTTTACATAAGAATCACAAAAAAAATTAAATTATTAGAAAAGAATTAAAAATAATATATAAAAAATATAAAATTAAAAAAGGAGATAACGTTCATAACATAATAACATAAAATAAGAACGTTTTGTTTTAAAATAAGAACATAAAAAGTAAAAATAAAAAAAAATAAAAATATTAAAAATAAAATAAAAAAAATAAAAAGAGGGGATAACGTTCATAAACACGCTTAAGTAAAAAGTGATAAATTTTTGTTTTAGAGAATCACCATTGTGAACATACCAACAAACATTTTATGATTCTCTCTAAAAAATATCTCTATAAAGAGTGTTTTTTATGCATGTTTTATGATGACTCGTTAAAAGGACTCATGAGTTTCTAATATGACTATTTAACAGTCATTGTTGATTGTTCAAAATTAAGACTCATAAAATATTCGTTGCAAGCACACTTCATATATGAGTCTTAAAAGAGTATCAGATATGAGTATGAAGAGAGTATCTACTAAATATGAGTCTAAAAAGAGTACTTAATATGAGTCTTTAAAGAGTATTAAATATGATGATACAACCTCATTTAGATGAGTCTTGAAAATGTCCCAGCAAACATTATGTCTCTTAAAAGACTCTTTGAAGAATCATATAAAGGAGGTTTTATCATCATTATGCGCTAAAAACAAAACCCTCTTTTACGAGTATATTTTCGTATGTAGTGACTCCCCAAAATATGATTGATAATAATAACGGTTTTATGAGTGTTTTTGGACTCATATTTAATACTCTTTTAAAACTCATATCTAGTACTCTTTTAATACTCATATTAGCATGTATACATAACGGGACAGCTACAAAGTTTTATACCATTAAAAGAAAAATATGCTCGATTAAGTTTTTATTTATTTATAAGATATGGTGCTTTTGCAATAATTCGATTCTAATCTCTCACGAAACACTCATATATAAGACTCTTTTATGAGTCTTCTTTATGATTACGCATATCTCAAACAATATATGATTCTTTTATGAGTCTTTTTGATGAACAATCATATTACCGTCATATTTAGGACTCTTTAATGAGTGTCTTTTGTGTGTACTCATAAAGCAGATACAATAATGACTCTTTTATGAGTTATATTTCTGAATAATCATATAACAATCATATTAAAGACGCTTTCATGAGTCCTTTTAATGAGTCATCATAAAACATGCATAAAACATACTCTTTTTAGAGTAATTTTTTTGCAGGGGTCTTTTAACAGTCATAATGTTTGATGGAATGAATATTTCATACTCCCATTGCTTAAAGTTCATAAAGTATGTGTACAAGTTGCATGAACCAATAAAAAATTTCGCAAATGGCATGAAAAAATAAAGGGTGATTTTTTAAGAGCTTGATAACTTTTTTTTTAAAAAAAACGCATTAAATTTGCAAAATCTCATCGGTTCTTTATTTGAAACGTTAGATTGGTCCATGACATTTACTTTTTGAAGATAATTTCATTTAAATGTTGACCGCGGCTGCGTCTTAGGTGGTCCATTCGGAAAGTCCAATTTTGGGCAACTTTTTCGAGCATTTCGGCCGGAATAGCCCGAATTTCTTCGGAAATGTTGTCTTCCAAAGCTGGAATAGTTGCTGGCTTATTTCTGTAGACTTTAGACTTGACGTAGCCCCACAAAAAATAGTCTAAAGGCGTCAAATCGCATGATCTTGGTGGCCAACTTACCGGTCCATTTCTTGAGATTAATTGTTCTCCGAAGTTTTCCCTCAAAATGGCCATAGAATCGCGAGCTGTGTGGCATGTAGCGCCATCTTGTTGAAACCACATGTCAACCAAGTTCAGTTCTTCCATTTTTGGCAACAAAAAGTTTGTTAGCATCGAACGATAGCGATCGCCATTCACCGTAACGTTGCGTCCAACAGCATCTTTGAAAAAATACGGTCCAATGATTCCACCAGCGTACAAACCACACCAAACAGTGCATTTTTCGGGATGCATGGCCAGTTCTTGAATGTTCAATAAAGTAAACTGAGTGCGAAACTTGGTCACAATCGTATTAATTGTTTGCTCACTTGGTCGATTATGTAGACCATAAATCGGACGTAAAGCGCGAAACACATTTCGAACCGAACACTGATTTTGGTAATAAAATTCAATGATTTGCAAGCGTTGCTCGTTAGTAAGTCTATTCATGATGAAATGTCAAAGCATACTGAGCATCTTTCTCTTTGACACCATGTCTGAAATCCCACGTGATCTGTCAAATACTAATGCATGAAAATCATAACCTCAAAAAAATCACCCTTTTTATAAAGGCTGTGCCGAGTTATAAACTTTTGTTTCCTGGATGATTTTCGGTTTCAGCATAAAAAATTATTAAAGAAAACAAAAAGTGGAGTCTTTTTGGGCTGGAGCTGCACTTTACCCTATCACACATTCAATTTTGTGAATTTTTTCTTAAGGAATTTCTAAGGAACAGCTAGGGTAAAAAACTTAAGTTGAGCGGATTAGACCTCGTTGGTCCGTTGTGATTACAGCTTAGCGGCATCTACACTCAGAAAAAAAATACCTATCTCTCTGTGATAAAAAATTTCTCTATTTTCGATAATAGCAATGTTCTCTTTTTCAAATAAAATGTTCTTCAATTAGAATACATTTTCACATTTTCTAAGAAATATTTCTTCACTTGTGGGAAATGGAAAGATTTCAATGTCTCTAATAATGATAAGTGTTTTCCACGCATAAAAAAATTCTCATTTAAGCCTAGGTCTCTGTTCGTTTGCGTGAAATTTCGCGGGCAACATTCATTTTTTTGTTGCGTGAAAATTCTGACACAAATTTTGTTGCGAAAAAATTGAGAAAGTCATGCTTTACTTTTCAAAATAGAGAAAAATAAATAAATAAAAACATAAACTATGACAACTGTCACTTTTCAGGAATTTTTTTTGGGGGGTTTTATCAAATGTAGAACTTATATATAAAAACAATTTTACGTAATTACAGCGGCTGAGTTGTAGCGGTTAGTGCGTTCAATTTTTGCACTAATGGTTCCTTGTTCAAACTTCAGGCATGACCAGCACCATATTTTTTTTTTTGAATTAAAACGGTCACTGTCAGAACATTCTATCCGTACAAAAGGTGAACAGCAGTCGTAGCGGTCGTTTTAAAATAAACTGGCTTCAACGTTGTTTAGGATCTTTTCGGCCAAAATATTTTGCAAACACCAGTTGTAGGCCGTTTAATGGATTTTTTTCTTGTTTGGTATTTGTACGAAGTTTATAAGGCTTGAGCTAAAATATTTTCATTTTTACTCGAGTCCCAATAAGGTCAGCAAAAATTCAATATTTTTATCCCCACATTCAGAAAAAAATACCTACCTTTCTCCGATAAAAAATTTCTCTATTTTCGATAATTAAATTAGAATAAATTTTCACATTTTCAAATAAATATTTCTTCACTTGTGGGAAATGGAAATATTTCAATGTCTCTAATAATGATAAGTATTTTTCTCACACAAAAAATTCTCATTTATAGAGAAAAATTTAAGGAAAATGAAAAATTTTTACTAAATTTTGATAAAAAATTCATTGTGCGAAGTATTTTCTTCAATAAAATTAAATCTTTTTTCAAAAATTAAAAAGTCTTATTCTCTAAAAACGATATATTTTCAATATATTTCCCTTTTTCATGGAAGCTTTTTATCATTTTAAGGGATTTTTTAGTATCACATGTAGAGAAAAGCATTCTCTGGAGAAAACTCTTTAACATATTTGAGTGCAGTGAAAATTTTTCATCCATACATCACTTCGTTGTAAAAATACCCAATTGGCTGGCACTAGCTTTAAAATTCGTCCTTTAGTGAGCACTAATTATGCTCAATTTCAAAAGTAAAAACCGCTAAATTTCTGACACCTTGGGATGAAAAACAAAGAGTCTGAATTTGAAAAAATCGTTTGGTATTACTTGTCCAATGCGCAAATGCTGACGAAATCGAAATAATATATTTTTAACGATAGGTCTTTTCTACACTTTTCCAAAATCGGTTAATGTTTGCGCAATTTTAAAGGATTTTCATGAAACTGATTTTGAAAATCCAATGGAAGATTATGAATAAGGCGTATAACTATATTATGTCACTGGATGGGCGAACAGAAGAAAAATTAAACCAACATATTTTTACCTAATAAGCCATAATTCCTTAATATCGGATAATATTTAAAAATTTAGAGAAATTTTATGAAACGGATTTTGGAAACAACGATGGAAAATAAGAAATTGTAAATTTTTTTCTCCACTTTCGGAAGTCAATCGGAATTATTTTTATAATGAATCACATGACTTCACTATAAACTTAATTCTGTAGAGTTTGTGTTATCGATGTTTAAAAAATGAATTTAAAAAAGGACGAAAAATAACAATTTAACGAGAAATTTCTTTGATTTTTTTAGTGGCGAGTAATTCAATCGATTTTCCTCAAATTTAGGCTTTTTTACTATGTCTTACTTTTGAATTAATATGTAAATATTTCAAGTTTCCTCCATGCTAGAAGTTGAAAAGATAACTTAAATCGAAGTATAACCCTTCAAGTGGTCAAAATCTTTTTAATAATAAATTTTTTTTTCTTTAGAATGCATACCCAAGATAAGCAAAAAACTAAAGATTTTCATGGTACACTAAAAAAATTTTGGAAATTTTTTGTGTTTACAAACTCTATTGAGACCCCAAAAAGTCCATATTTTCGAATTGGACATATTTTCGAAATGTATTTTCCAAGATATTCACATGAATTTAAATTTGTTGGAAAATTCTTGAGCTGTTCTTTCCATTGATATATCGTATGTTGCGGTTTAACCAAAACTAAGTGCCACAATTATATAAAATGTGAGAAATCGATATTTAAAAGCTGCCTTCAGCTCAATTATTATTTAATTGCCTTAATTACTGTTTGATTTTGGCAAAGTTTGGTGGATATTTTTTAACACTTATAAAAAACGCATTTTTCATAGTACTCAGTTTTGATTAAACAACACCATATGATACACCAAAAGAAAGAAGAGCTCAGTCCTTTTCAAATAATCTTAAATGCATTTGAATATCAAGAATAATAAATTTTTTATAGGTGTTTAAAAAAAATATTTTCTAGTTTTTAAGAGTACTTCTTACTTTTGAGTCGGTGTCCGGCTCACTATTTTTACTCCATACAAAATTGATCCGGCTTAATGTGCAGTCTGAAGGACTAAAATGTGACTAATTTAGCAGATTGATTGGTTGATGCATACCAGAATCGATTTGAAATATACATTTGGGGTTTTCACTCATTTCATAAAACGTGTGTTGCTTTTCATGTGACTCACTTTGATTGAATACTATTTTGCTTGGTACTACAATAATTTGGGGGGAGGGGGGTTTAAACCCCGAAACCCCCCCTTTGGTTGCGCTTATGAAACGGAGTATTACTTTGACGAACATGTTGTGAAAAGTTTCAAACATATTTCAAAGCTTGAGTTTTTTGTATGTAGACTCGAGCAAAATTTCACATGAAACTGAACTAAGAACTAGGTTTTAAGAGAAAAATTTATTGAAAATAAAAAAATGTTCCTATATTTTGAAAAATTCAGTATGCGGAATATTTTACTATTTTTTAATCTTCAATTAAAACTAAAAAGGTCTTCTTATCTTTTTTTATGGAAACTTTTAATAATTTTTAGGGAATTTGAGGATCACATTCAGAGAAAAGCATTCTCTGGAGCAAAGTCTATAATATTTTTCTCTAAATATGATGCCTTTTTTAACATATTTCGTTTCATACCTCTGCGCATATTCTTTGCATTGCAGAATCGCATATATTGGCTACAACAGGATAACCTAGGTCGGAGTCAATATTGACCACCGAAATGTGTTCACAACCAGCACGCTTGAACCGTGCCTGCCGTAGATCACGACATGATCAATTTTGTTTCACGTTTTTTGATCCAGGGACAGCCTGGACAGATGGCCTCATGAAAGTCGACCATGTTTCGCTCCGCGGCGCTGTGGATCCGCCTTAGAACGTTGTTCTAAGTGATCTCGTGGAGACTAAACTGACCGACAGTGGTGCCAGAGATGTCTTCTGAAGAATTTCGCCTTGATGCGAATTGTGGTAAGCCTTTCGGCCACAGGTGTGAAACGTTAAACCGTCCCCATAAAGGTGCCTTCTAGGTGCATACTAAGGTTGGCCACCAAAACCTTTCTATCCCCAGAAAGAAAGCTTATATCTTTCATCGCTATAAAAAATGGTTTTCAGATGTCCCGATCCTAAATGGGATATTATCAGTTGTTGCAAAAGGCTTAAAACATAACCATGTGGAAGAAGAAATTGAAACCTTTCTGAATTAAGCCAAAAAAGGTGTTTCTGTAAAAGTTGTAAGCAACATATGCTTACAAGAGCTTCTATTAAGCCATTGTTTATTGCGGGAGAAAATACTTGATGTAAAAAAACTGATGACTGCAATTAGTGCTTGGCAAGAAATGGAGGATTGTCGTTTTGAGTAGTACAAACAAATTTTATTCGAAACTCCTTCCACAAGTACAGAAGCTGAGGAAGCATCGGTCTTATGTTATGTTAATTAAGCATCTGTTTTATGTTCTTTTTTAATAAACTTGCCTGAAAATTCAAAAAGTCATGTAATTTTTACCCTCTCTTTTTAAAATTCCTCCAGGAATGCAAGTTAAATCGTTTTTGGCACGTTTTTCGGTATGCTGGGCATTAGGCAGAGTGTGGTCGAACCACTTCTATATTCACCGCTTTTATATTTCATGAGTAATTTTTAATAATTACTACGTGTAAGTCCAAAAGCTTGTTAAAACAAAGTTATATATCTAAACCAGATTTTTTCAATAGCTTTTCAAATAAAATAGATTTAAAAGTGACTACAAAATAGACTTCAAAGCGATTCCAAAATGATTATAAAACGACTCGAAAATGAGTAGAAAATTAGATCAATATCAAATCAAAGTTGAAAAATACTCCTCATTCGTAGTCGTGCGTAGGGTACCGTTTTCTCCCGAGAAAAGAATCTTTTTTGATCAGAAAAACAGCGCGTTTTAGATTGTTTTAATCGCTCAGAAGAGTCACAATTGACTCGAATTTGTTCATAATTTTCATGAAATGCTGAGTAGGATCAGGGGCGTACCCAGACCATGTTGGTTGCGGGAGTATTATGATATTTTGGCCGACTGAATGCCCTTAAGCCCCGACTTTTTTACAAAGTTAAATTAACTAAAATTATTCATTCTTTCGATAAATTTTATTTAGTAGTATATGTGAACATTTGCGTACTTTGTCGTACGCTTTTTTAGTATTAATAAGAACTCAACCTTCTTCTCCCAACCTTCTAAGAAAGAAATTAAATTTTTAAGAAAAAACTCACTCTTTGATCAAAATGCAATTTGGTCAATATCTAAGTCGAATTTTAACAATTTTTCAATTTTTCTAATTATTTCTAAAATGTTGTTAAATATTCCTTCAAATGTGATAAAAATCACTGTGAAGCTTGCAAAGGCGTTATTGCTTCTAAGAAACTGCTTAAATTATCTGGATTCGTTCACCAAAATCCAATGAAGGAATCGTCGTTTTTTTTATCTATGTATTCAGAAATTATATATCGGCCTAATTCTCATACGACGTAAATAAACATTTTGAAAATAATGGTTATTAGCAATTTGGATAGATTCATCAAATTAAATCTATGTCTATATTTAGTTTTTAACGTCAGTTTTTTTTTTTTTTATGAACTTCATACATATGTATAATGAACAGTTTTTTTTTCGCTTCCAAAGCATTAGATAATTTTTAATAACGTCTTGTTAGAGTTAGGCCGATGATAGGTATTAAATATTTCCGAGCAAAATATTAAAATTAATTGACTGAAGTTGGCTTGAGGCACGACTATATGTCGTAAACAAACCTACCAAGGAACGACTAAGAGGCGTTTAAAAAGATTTGGCCGACTGAATTGCACTTTAAACACTTCAAAACTTTCAACACTTTCAAACACTTTCGATGTAAGCTTTCATTCCAGGAGGTGTCTTTTAGCATTTTTTTTTGTCTCCCATATAATACGACCCACTCTAGTGCATATTCATAAATCATTGTACGTTTTTCGTTTGCGGTGGTCGTCAACGTAGTGGAGGTTCATGTCCGAGGCCAGTTTGAATTTCATTGGGCCGCTATAATTTGGTGGGAACCAAGCAACATGAAGCCCTTCCTTTCTCTACCAGGTCAACAACTGCTTCTCTGGAAACGCTTAAGAGCGGCTAACATCTTTATCTAGATACTATTCGCAACCTGTGACCCGTCGGTGGCTTGTAGCTTAACCCCCGCAGATTTCAAGTTTATTCAGTCAAGAACTCTTTATAACAGCCTTTATAACAGTTGCGCACTTTCCTTGCTTCTATAAAAGTTGTATAAACTCTCTTTAAGTTTACAAATTTTAAACAATTTCTTGATTTAGTTTCAATAGTCTTCTTAACACCCTAGTCTAAAACTATTTCCCTCACTTAAAATCTCTACAAAATCCGCATTTATCAGTTAACGCCCAAACTCAATAAACAGTTGGAGTCATGTTAAAGCTAATAAAAACGCAGTTAAGTTGGGTCAGTATTTCTCTTTTTCTCTCTTGAATTTTGTGAACTTCATCTAATACTAATACTATGATATTATGATAAGTAAGAAGGCCTGATAAACACTGAAAAGACAGCCATAGCCATTGGAATGTTTTTTCAGATCGTTTCTTTTTTTTTATCTATTGCTGTGATTAAACATACTTTGTTGTTTCTTATAAATTTTTTGGGTTATTCTTATATATTTGTTATTTTGTTTTAATGGTATTTTCTGTTTTTTTTTTTTTTTGTTATTCTTTATCTTTGTTGTTCATACACTCAGAGATATACATAATCAGAAAATTGCCGTATAAAAAAAATGTCTTGCGTTGTATTCTTTTATTAAAAAATTTCCACATAATTCTTATGTCTGCCCCTCGCCCCTCTACCCGAAATAATTGTTCGTTTTAATTTCCGTTCCGCTTTGCTGTGCGTCATGTCTTGCTTATTATTTTATATGTTGGTTGGTCTTTTTTTTTTGTAAATGCACGCATACATTTAAAACCAAATTTAAGTTGAACTGATAAAAACCTCAAAAGACTACGTTTTCCAAAAATATTTTATTGAGGTTGGTTTTGTTTTGAATTCACATTTCTTTTTCGTGCTACACCACTTCTTCGGGCAGTCTTCTTAGTAAGCTTTTGTCTTGCTTGAGCTTGTATTGCTGATGGTATAGCTGTTGTTGTTGTTTTTGCTGCTGTTGCTGGTGTACCTATCTTTACTGTGGCTCAAGTTGCTGCAGTAAAAATACTCTGGTTCATTGACCCTTTTGGGGATTGAGGTTGACGGCTTGGCTGGTCTGTTGCGGCTCGAGAGTCGATTTTTTGTTTTTTTTTGTTATTGTGCTGAAGCTTGTCTTTTTTATTACTTCTTAGTTGCTTTTATTACTTTTTGGACTCTTTTTTTTCGTTTATTTTGAGTGGCAGGTGTTCTGAAGTTGTATTCTTAAGTAAGGTCTTAATTAATATCAGGCGTTAATTTTTGCTCGAAATTTCCAGCATACTATATATATCAATATAACAATATTTTTTTTTTAATTTTATTGTTTTACCTTTTTTAGCCAAGAAAAGTTGTATAGTTTTGATGAAATAACGATAACACATACTTTTTTTGAGCTTATCTGTATATTACGTTTTTTTTTTTTAGTTTGCTTAAAATTGATGAGGAATCACTTTTTTTCTGTGATATTTTTATGTTTTTATATGTTTTTATATTTTTATATTTTTATATTTTTATATTTTTATATTTTTATATTTTTATATTTTTATATTTTTATATTTTTATATTTTTATATTTTTATATTTTTATATTTTTATATTTTTATATTTTTATATTTTTATATTTTTATATTTTTATATTTTTATATTTTTATATTTTTATATTTTTATATTTTTATATTTTTATATTTTTATATTTTTATATTTTTATATTTTTATATTTTTATATTTTTATATTTTTATATTTTTATATTTTTATATTTTTATATTTTTATATTTTTATATTTTTATATTTTTATATTTTTAAATTTTTATATTTTTATATTTTTATATTTTTATATTTTTATATTTTTATATTTTTATATTTTTATATTTTTATATTTTTATATTTTTATATTTTTATATTTTTATATTTTTATATTTTTATATTTTTATATTTTTATATTTTTATATTTTTATATTTTTATATTTTTATATTTTTATATTTTTATATTTTTATATTTTTATATTTTTATATTTTTATATTTTTATATTTTTATATTTTTATATTTTTATATTTTTATATTTTTATATTTTTATATTTTTATATTTTTATATTTTTATATTTTTATATTTTTATATTTTTATATTTTTATATTTTTATATTTTTATATTTTTATATTTTTATATTTTTATATTTTTATATTTTTATATTTTTATATTTTTATATTTTTATATTTTTATATTTTTATATTTTTATATTTTTATATTTTTATATTTTTATATTTTTATATTTTTATATTTTTATATTTTTATATTTTTATATTTTTATATTTTTATATTTTTATATTTTTATATTTTTATATTTTTATATTTTTATATTTTTATATTTTTATATTTTTATATTTTTATATTTTTATATTTTTATATTTTTATATTTTTATATTTTTATATTTTTATATTTTTATATTTTTATATTTTTATATTTTTATATTTTTATATTTTTATATTTTTATATTATTTTTATATTTTTATATTTTTATATTTTTATATTTTTATATTTTTATATTTTTATATTTTTATATTTTTATATTTTTATATTTTTATATTTTTATATTTTTATATTTTTATATTTTTATATTTTTATATTTTTATATTTTTATATTTTTATATTTTTATATTTTTATATTTTTATATTTTTATATTTTTATATTTTTATATTTTTATATTTTTATATTTTTATATTTTTATATTTTTATATTTTTATATTTTTATATTTTTATATTTTTATATTTTTATATTTTTATGTTTTTATTGATGCTGAGATATCCCACAAAAATGTGTCTGGGAGGACTAGTCTGTATGATAAAAATATTTTACGTAAAATTTCAATACAAGGGGTATAGTTTTAATTTAACCCTCTATAGCCCTGTTTTATGGATATTTACTGTTAATGTCTAAAAGATTCAAAGAAAAAAAAGGAGCTCTTCAGAATGTTGCTTTAAGAAAAACAGAAATTTAAGAAAATAACATTTTATTGGAAATTTAATATATAAGAAAAATTTGAACTTATAAATTTTTTTTGTCTAACCCATTTATTGCAATTATTAGACCGGATGTACTTTACATATTATCGAAGCTTAGCTGAAAAATATACATATTATTAAAACTTTAAATCGTAAATCGTCGAAAATAGTATTGGAAAGATACGATTTTGTAAGTTATGAAGTTTTTGCTCTGAGCCAACGAATCGAATGAAAAAAAAAAATCATAATTATTCAAAAGCTACTCGTGACTTCTTAGAAGTTTATAACGTTAAAATCTTTGTTAAAAGCAGCTTTTTCTAAAAAAAGCGATGCTCAAAAACAACGTCAAGATTCTACGGCTTCGTCTCAAGTAAAACAACCATAATGATGTACCAACAACACACACACACACGCACAAAGAAATACATATACTAACAACATAAAATATAGTCAGAAAAGCAACAACATTTCAACACATTCATGCTTACTCGACGGGCGTGCATACTACACCCAAAGACAACAAAAACAACAACAACCACAGACAATGTAAACAATGACTGAGCAGCGCTGCTGCTGCTGCTACGGCTGCTGCAGACAACAGAGCAGAACAAAATATACCGAAAACAGCACGCTAGCAGATGATGAAAAAGTCGATAAGCAGCAGCAGCAGCAGAACACAACGCCGACAACAGAGACGACTGGCAACAATAAAAACAGCAACAACAAAAAACCGACAACAAAAAACAAGCAGCAAAAATAAAAACAAAACAGCAAAACAACAGCAGCGCCACCAACTTGCAGTGAGCAGCTCATGAACTTGAACTACACGTGGCGGCGATGCAGTAGTTTTCAACACAATTTGAGCGGCAGTGCGATAGGTTCGAGCCACGAGCACGCAAACGAACGAAAAACGAGCATGCAACGAGTTTGAAATGCATACGAAATACGACAAGCAGATACAGCGTATTTTGTAATGGATGAATAGATGGGCAAGTTGGCTAGAAAGAGAGCACATTATGGCGGGCAGACGAGAGCGAGTAATAGCGCTGCAGGGACGTAGCTGTGCAGCGGTGTAAAGGGATTTGCCAAAGGGGTTCAGTTAAGTGAAATAAAGCAGCTAGCACGACGAGATTGGGATGGCATTGTTGGCGTCAGTCCAGTCAGTACGAGATACAAGGCACATGCATGCAGTGCATGTATCTCGCAGATACTGACGGCAAATTACAGCATTCTGTACGCTTTGTTGAGATGCGCTATTGTGCAGACGATGCAAAAAGTCATCAGTCAGTGGCTGTTGGTGGTGGTGCGCATTTAAAAAGTTATGGTTTTCATAACTAAATGCCAGCAAATACGAAATAGTAGCTATAAATCAAAAATAACTCGTAAATTGCTTAAGTAGCTACACATGCAAAACATTAAAATTTATTTTAAAAAGTAATAAAAACAAAAACTCAGTCAAGGCGAAATAGCTAATGTTTCACGAAATGAAACACAAGCGTAGTTTCGGCGAAAAGTGAGCATATTCGAAGCTTTATTTTAAGATACTTCGAACTAAGCCCTGAAAACATTTGGCGATATCCTAGCGTTTCGCCCAAGGGCTATTTGGTAGATCAATCGGTTTTCGATCGCCGAAACGATAAATGCGGTTTTGGCGAGAAATGTTCATAATCTTCCACCGCTCATTCCGGAGATCTCTGCAAGATGAATCGCTTTTTGATTGCCCAAGAAAAAAATTCGCGATTTAAAAAATCTCAAAATCTTACTTCGCTCATTCTGACGATCGTTGGATGATGGCTTTCCAAAAAATTTTCAAAATCTATTATTGGAATATGAAGCAGGCTTTAAAAAATCTTAAAAATAATCAAAAAGTTAAACTAAAAAAATATTTCATATGCTTTTTTACAGCTTAGAAGCAACGTCTTTAAAGTGACATAAAAAAGTTATAATGGAAAAATTATCACTTCAAATATTTAGCGAACTATTTATAATCAATATAAATGTTGTCCAGACAAGCCAATTCGTTTGCTACTTTTGTCAGCGAATCGCTTAAGACCGCTTCTACCTCTTCTTGTAGAGTCGCTAAAGACTCCTCTCGGTGATTCACTGTCGAATCGGTTCAGACCCCTCTCAGTGATTCGTTCGCGAATCGTTGGCTTCCTAGCTAATCTCCTAAGACTCCTCTCTTGCCGATTTGTTCGAGACTCTTCCTATCGAATCATTTAAGACTCCTCTCGGTGATTTGTTTGTGAATTTTCCCATCGAATCACTTAAGGCTCCTTTTGGCTGTTCGTCGGCGAATCTTCCCGGCGAATCGCCTTTATGGCCTCAGCTGCTTGCTTACAGCGATACCTGTATGACTCTCAAAAGAGCTCGTCGGTGATTGTCTCATCTTCTAAGTGATTGTTGAATCCTCAAGCGATCGAAAATATTTACAGGGAGCTTTTTCTTACGTTGTTTCTCCAGAAAATACGATACATATTAAAATAAAAATGCATCAAAACATATGTTTACACGTCAAGTGTATCATTTTTGTATACAAAATTAACTTTTTATCAAGAACTAGCATAGAAATGAATCAAAATAACATTTTGTAACTGAATTAAGAATAAATCTCGGTTTTATTTCCGAATAGATTCGGAAAAAAATATTTAATGATACTTTTTCTTGCTCAAATTGAATACAAAAATGAAACATAAATTAATCATCTTTGAAGAAGTTCTTAAGAAACCACAAGGGCAGCTTGCAATATACGCTTTTGCCTCTCAACTAGATCATATGAATTGTTGTGATACAGTCATATTTTTGGGCCACCTTAATCTTCCGAATCTTCCCGAATGAGTTTTGTCTGATGACGAGTCCTACTTTTTTCTCATAAATCGATTGCATAAGAAAGAAATTCTTCTGCTTTCAACATTTGGACCAGCACCATCCAACCCTAGTAGTCACCGTATGCTATAACAGTTTAAGCAAAAATACTCATTTCGAAAAGTCGTACAGTTTTTATTTCCATAAAAATGATTTTGAAAAATTACGTAGACTTTTTGGTAGGTCTGACTTCCAACGGATACTTAAGAATTCTCACGAAAGCATTCTTTACGGAGAAAAGAACCGTTTCAAAATCTATCACGTGATAGGTTCCAAAGTTATAGTGACCGGTACCAATTCTGACACCAACATAAGAAACCAACCGATTCCTTTAACATTGCGTTGTCATTGACAGGTACATTGACACCAGCGAGATAGCTTTGAACCAATCTTAGAACCGGTTCAAAAATGTATCGACAGGAGTCCATTGACACCTCATAGATAACTTTGAACCTAATCAGTAGTCGGTCTATTTATAAAACACGGTACACTTATATTCACGTTGTTATTGAAATTGAATCAATCTTTTGGACGTTCATGTTTAGTCCAGCTTGCTATCGTTGATGTTTAGTACTCGACTAACCTGGGTTCAATGCCCGACTAAATCACCAAAATTTGTTTTTTTTTTTTGAAACATGTACATTTTTTTCAAGATTTTAGGCAGACTACATTTTTTTTTTTTAATTAGAATTTAAATTATTAAATTAAAATTTTTGATATTTACGCAGCCAGGATACGAACCCACGCCTTCCGCATGAAAGTCTAGCAAACCTCCATTGAGGTATTGGTAACTATTAGATTAATATAGCAAAACATGTGTAAAAACTATTGGTATATCGGACCTGTCCGAACCTGACCTGTGATAGGTTAAATAAGAACTGTCACAGGACCGGCCACATTAGGATAATTGACCCTGGTTTCTACATAGGGTGTAGGATATTTCCGTTGCCTTTTTTTATGCAAAAATGTTTAACTTCTCCACACTGTCTGTCCCATATATAAGACAGAAGAACATCACGTGTTCTTCATAATGGTATAATCAAGAGCTTAATTCACTTAGGAATAAAAAAAAATAAGCCTTAACGTACATATTTGACTTCTCCGTCTTCAGCTGACCTTATCTTTTCTGAACTTTGTGAACATCTTTATGTAACTGCTATCTTGACAATATTTAAACTATGCGCATCACTGATTCGAAAAATTTCTATCAGTTCATTCATTACAAAGAGGAAATCTGATCACTAACCATCAACTCTTAAACTATCAAAAAATGTCCTCGAAATCTTTTTGCAAATTTCTCAAGTCAATCATACATTAGCCATAATAATTAACTCTATTATGAATACTTCTATTTGCTAAGAAACTCTGCTGGTTAATATATCACTCGAGGATATTTTTGGCAAGTTATGATATTTAAAGGATTTATACTCTCCTGATTCGGATGGGTAACCAGCTATAGTTCTGAAGATGTTCTCAAGCACGTTGGCTCGGTCCCCTTTTTTCAGCTCAGCATTTCATAGTCAGTTCTTTAAGTTTGGAAGGGATTGATCATAAATAAAAAAGGGCTTAGGTCGAAACGGTTCTGCATCGAGTCTGTGGAGACCGTTTGGTCTATTAAGATTCCCAAAAGTAAGAAGAAGACTTCTATTCTGTTCTGTTCTCGTTCAGTTCTGGTCTGAGCCTTCTAGATACAATGCAGTTACGTCTGAAAGCCCAGTTTGACTTGACATTATCTCTTGCTTTGAGGTCGATGCTTCTTTTGACAACGCCTATTGTAATGTACACGTGCGTAATGGTTCTATTTGTGCCTACCGTTACTCCACTTCTTGTCAACTCATCTGCTTTATCATTCCTTTAAACATTGCTATAAGTACAATAAGTACATAATAGTGGTTTCGTCGTTTTGCTTTCCAACGTTTTTATGGCCGATTGGCTATCTACAAAAATTACTTCTCTGGTGGGGGTTCGATTTTTGCTGTGAATATTCTGTGCTACTTTTTCAATCACATAGATTTTTGGCCGAAAAACACTGCAGTGATTAGGAAGTTTGCAAGACTTTTTGTTCTGTAGCGTTTCGCTGTACATAACAGATCCGTTCTCCATTTGAAGCCAGCAGTGTAGAATTGAAGATAATTATAGGGTTCTATGGTCGTAGCTTACCATTTTTGTCTGCTGGGAATGTATGTGGTGTATTTTGTTCTAAATTCCACACAAGGCATGATGCAGTCGATTGTTGCTTTCGATTCCTCATTTCCATAGAGAAATGTAGAATTGATGCATGTCCAAAAGTTTTGTTTTTCCAGGCTTATGACTCATTAATACGAATCATGCTCTTGGAGCACTAAAGGAACTTCTCTTAGGGAAGAAGGTGTAGCTACATTTTTAGACTCTCCTATGGTGTAGATCTCATGGCCTCTGTTGGGTTAAGTAGAAGCAGCAGCCTATATAATAAATAGATATATAAAATAAATATATAATAGATATATACAATAGCTCACTTAGATCTGTTTGGTATATTCTGACACCCGCAGCGCACTGGGCCTTCAATCCCTTTTGAACCACATTTTACTTTTTATAAAGCTTTCTAGGCGCCTGACACCTGGCGTTTGACAAGTCATCAACCTCATCGCAGAAGTAGAAACCGAGCTCGCTATGATGCCTTTTGGCTAGTGCTAGGCAGAAACATAGAAGATCTTCATAGAAGATCTTCTCTTCTTCACTTCTACAGCTTCTACACAAGGGGTTTCCAAAAAGGTTTAGTCGGGTAGTATTTCTACCTATTAGGTAGTGCCTGTTATGACTGCCACTGTGCTGGATAAGTCTAACCTAATCAATGAGAGCAGCGCTCTAGAGCGCTTGAGATTAAAAGACGGCCAGATAAGCCTAAAAGTCTTACAGGTAGTGAGTTCGGCCCATCTGATGTTTTTTTTAGCTTTGAACAAACGATTTCAGGTTTCAAACCTATTCAGTCAAGTCTGTCTTGGTTCGAAAATGGGGTTATAGATAAGTTGGAGAGAAAGGGATATCAAGAGAATCAAGTGTAGCATGTTGTATGTGTGGCGGAGTGCTATTTCAACATGCGAATTTGAATCTGAGTCAAGTGTTATGCCTTCACCTCAGTCACTTCGAGTTATTAAGCAATCTCATTCCACAAACATCTCTACCACCAACTACAAGCACGCTAACTACTCGACTACCGAGGCAACAACTTGAAAATAGCTAGCGTCATATCTGCTGGGTTTTGAATCACTGATGTCACCAAGGTACCGTTTCTAGCGAGCTCTCCTGACGTTTAATTGTCCCTACTGCCTTTTTGCACAGGTACCCATATTAGGTTAAATGCTAAAAAAGACATTTCCTCCAATAAAGTACGGCATTCCTTGTGGTGACCATGGCATGCAGGTAAAGTGTGTGGCTTAGCATGCTCGGAGCCCGAGTTTGATCTCCAGTCGCGGCGAAAAGTTTTTCAATAAAAAAATTTTTCTGATCGGTCATCACCGCTCTGCAGACAATGGCAATCCTCAGAGAGTAAATAATGCCATGTAAAGCTTCTTAAGAACATGAACTTTAGCCGTTCGGAGTTGGCATAAAACATGTAGGTCCAGTTCTCGGTCAATTGAGTGCTAACATTTAATAACACACACAACACATTTGATCATAAGAAGCTCGGTCAAAGTCCTTTCAAGGGCTGAAATGGCCAATTTGTTTTTTTTTTTTGTTTTATTGCTTGGCTGATTGATTATGTAACCTACTTTATTGGCATGATTTTTGCTTGGAAAACGCTTCAGTTAACTCGGGAAACCTACAGGCAAGGGAAAACCCCTAACTCCTATGAGTAGATCCCGTAGCCTGTCTTGCCATTTATATTTTATTCCACCCGTCGGTGTAGAAATATAGACACGCTCGTTTCCATGGTACACTGCGTTTCCAACTATAATCTGTTAGGGATAAGCAGATATCCTCCATATCTCCCGTCAAAGGATAGAGCGGGTTTGCAGTAGTGAGTCCGTATCGGAATAGAATTATACCTCAACAGTATAAGTGCATGGCCTGTTACTTGACATTTCCATATCCCGAGTTCTCTTGGCCTAATTGCTGAACAGGCTGCCATTTGATTAGCAGCCAGATTAAACGGTAGCAGGTGAAACATGGTCTCCAGCTTTAAGTTTGGAAAGAATTATGGCTTAGGATATGACACTTCCCTGTGAAGTGCCTCTTGTGGCTACCTTCCTTACCAAACTCAACCACATTTGTCCTTTTTTCCCTAAGGCTTTTCTTTTAGATTCCCTGTTCACATTGTTAATTGCGCCTTCGATATCTCAGAACGTTGCTAAAGTGTATTCTTTGTGATGAAGGGTTCCTTCTATGACCGAAACTATATCATGTAGTGCTGTCTTCACTGATCTACCTTTAAGGTAGGCGTGTTTTGCACTACAGATGCACTACAGGTAAGTATCGTTCAGACATTCTTTTATGTAAAAATCTATTATTCTCTCCAGCGTTTTCATCAGGAACGATAAGAGACTAATAGGCCTGTAATATTTTGGTGAGTGTGTATCGGTTTCCCTGCCTTGGGAATAAATAATACTCGCACTTCTCTCTGGATTTTTCGAACATAACCTGTATTGAGGCAACCGATGAGGATTGATTAAAGCTCATACCCTGGCTTTAATCAATCTTAATCAATCTTAATAGCTGGGAATGGCATGTAGCATCATGGTCGGCAGGGTTTCATTCCATTTGGCTCCGCTTCACAAACACTTCTAGTGTTTTAAAAATCCTATCGACCATTCCACAGCTGACCTTATGATAATGCTGTGGAGTTCCTGTAGAGGTTTTGGTACGGTTCTGTAAGAATTCTGTATCATTTCTTAGTTGGTAGTAGCTCCGTTTTCCGGATCCGCATCTTTACTAACCGAAAAATGAGTTTCCATGAGTAGCGATAGCGTTTCTTGCCTGGATTCTGTCCATGATCAGTCAAGCCGTGTAAGATATCCCGGGACCGAGACACTGTAACTTACTTTATAAAATGTTTGAACTATGAAACTTGTATTTTATAAAAAAAATACACTTATAAGAAGCTACAAAATGAAAAATCAAGTCAAATTTTCTAATACATAGTTTATATTTTATGACGGTTTTTTGTTGACTCGCTGCAAATGATCACAGTGTGCCGAGCACGTTATACCAGAAAAGTGTGCCGAATAAGGATTAACAAAGAATTATTACCAAAGTTTTTTTTGGTAACAATGTCAAGGAGCCATTTTCCCCCTCTCCCCTTGTCCAACGAAAAAATCATGCAACGCTTTTAGAATTAAGCTGAAATGGTTGCTTTTGGTAGCAATGTGTTGCTGAAACTCAAGGAAAATAAGTTCAATTCCCAGCTATGGCCTATTTTTTTTTTTTATGTGAAACTTTTTTTTGCTTGCAGCAATATTACTACATATTTAAGTTTATGTTATCAGCCGAACTGTTTTTTATATGAATTCCACTAAAATGATACTTTCTGTTCACTGGGCTGTGTTTTAAAAAATGTGCGTGAGATTTTTTTTTCTTCTATCTATTGTGATTATTTTATTGTTTGTGACCTAGGCCAATAAAAAAAATTCATTGTATATCAAGCACATATTAAATGCCCGCTCACGCATTTAATGTAGCTGCGTATGTTTTTATTACCAACGCTTCATCATAGCTTTTATTTATAAATATGTAGCAACCAACAGCTAGTTGGCTTTTTCTCTCTGATAAGTAAGTAGCAGCAGTTGGCGCGTGTGTCTCAACAAAATAACCTCAGCATCATCATCATCAGCAGCCATAAGACATTCAAAGCTGCTTTACACCCACGTAACTAAATATTTGTTAGCTTTTGGTGCTTTTATCTTTGACGCATATAAGTATGTGCTGGGCACGTGCTGTTATGTTGCTTAAGATAATTAGAATAGTCGCCACATTTGTTGATATATACACAAAAATAATATTCATAACAGAAAATTTTAACAAAAATATTTCGTAGAATTCTTTTGGGTTTTATTTTACACAAATGTAAAAAAAGCTTTTATATACAAACAAGCAGCTTTTGTTACGAACAACTTATCGCTCACAAGTTCTGTGCTATGAACTGTAACACGGACAACATAAAAGGAAAAATAAAAACAAAAAAATCCAAAAAAATAATTCAACACCAATAAAAACTTGGCAACAACAACAACAATAAATACTTAATTCTACGATGTGTTCATTGACCTCTGTTAGCAGCGTATAGCGATCGCGGTGAGGCGTATGTTTTACAAAAGCAATTTCTGTTTTTTTTGAATTAACTTGATACAGTTCTTTTTGTTGCTGTCAGTTGTTATGTAGCATGTTTTATGCTTTGTTTTTATTTTTATTTTTGTTTTTTTTACTAAAAAGCTCTCTTAAAATTTTGTTGTGGCTTTTAGTTTTTCGTGGCATTATCTTGTTTGCCTGTGTTTACGTGAGTCATTGCGGCATAAAAACTTTATTGAAACGATGATACTTCAAAAATTTCTTGAACTGTCGAACAAATACTCTTTGATTACATTTCACACACTTTTCATTTGTATTTTACTTTTTAATAAGATTTGATAATTCCATTTGAAATTCAGAATAGTTGAATTCAGAAAAAAAAGCATTTGATAGTCAGAAAATATCAATTGAAATTCAGAAAAGACGTATTGCAACTCAGAATTTTCATTTGAATAAATGGAAAGGTAATGGTATGCTGACGGATGGTATGGTAAAAGTACAGGTAACCCTCCTACAACGTGGGAGTTAGGTTCCTAAGGAATGTCGCGTTGTAGCATATATTAGCTCCATACAAAAATCAGAGTTTGGTTCCAAATTTAAAAATTTGATTTTTTATAGTATCTATATTTTTATAGTAAATCGTGTTTTTTGTTTGATGCTCTTACTTGCAAAGGCGACAGCAAACTAACATAAGACTTACTGCATACATCAAATGAGAGCAGCATAAATCGCCAGTTACATATTCGATCACAAAAATTAAAAGAGATTTTTCCCCCGCGGTTCTTACATTGTATGATGATGATGATAGTTTGAAAAAAATTCCATAACATAAAAAATGTTCGTCGAAATCGCGTTGTAGGAGGCGCGTTGTAAGAAAATTTCCGCATTTTGGTAACCGCGTTGGAGCGAAAACGCGTTATAGGAACACGCGTTGTAAGAGGTTTACCTTTATAGTGATGGTAAGGCGATGACATGGTGCTGGTAAGGTAATTGTAAAGTAATTGTAGGGCGATGGTATGGTGATGGTAAGGAGATGATATGGTGATGGTAAAGTGATGGTATGGTTATGTTAAGGTGATGGTAAGGTAAAGTGATGTTTAGGTGCTGATAAGGTGATGGCATGGCTATGGTATTATGACGGTACGGTGATGTATGGTAATGGGTTGATGGTGTATAGTGATGGTATGGCATGGGATGGTTTGTTGGTGGTATGGTAATAGTATGGTGATGGTAAGGTGATTATATTGTAATTGTAAGGTAATAATATGGTGATGGTATGGTCAAAGTTTGCCATCGTGGTTTTAAGTTATATCTTGTGCGTTGTCAACTCTTTATTTGGCAAAATTTTACATCCAAAATGCAAGTTCCTTAGCGTCGCCATCATCCTGTAAAAATTATGGAAACCCACTTCTCTGCGGTAAGCTGAGAGAGTGCGTTTATGCGAGTTAGCGAGGCCTTGTTCAAATACCCAGCAAAATCTTCGCTTACATGTAATGAAAAAAGTAATCTAGAAAATTTCAGTCATCGCTTTTCTTCTTGCTTACAGAACCCATTATTTTTATGCAGGCATGTCATTCGAGATAATCAAAAACGCTGTCACTTAAAACGATTAAGCGCTAAAAACCGTTGGTCAATAACTGATTTCCCGAAATTAATACTTGGATAACAACTTTCAAGTTGATGGTGAAGACATTGCCATCAATTTATTATAGATTAAATTTAAATTCTTGCATTAGAATTTATGTAATGTATTTTAGAATCGAATAAAAAATAAGGCAAAACGAAAAATTTTGCTCGGTACTCCGGCATACTCTCTCGTTACGTTACTCAGCTTTTATCATCTTTTCTTGCTCCATCCGAACTACCCGTGAGTGTCGGCTCTGTTGACTGAATAAATGGATTGTTGGAATGGCCTTAAAATAATATAGCAGCTAGATTGGCTGCGAACAATACAATTCCGTCAATTGTGCAAAGACCGCTACTGAAGTCTATCTTCATCTGCAAATTGGCTGCTTCTGCGTCTGTGAATGATATCATGTCCTTATTAAAATTCTTTAAAATTCTACACCTATCATTTGGTATCATTTTTCAAACTTTTAATTAGTTGAAAATTTGAACTTCACATCTATAGTATCGGCTAGTTTTTGGCCACCTGGTACTATGTTACTATGGTAGTAAGATTATGAAATAATAATTTTTACAGAAACTTGTTTCGTAAAGATCGCTGTTCATTAATTTCGGGGCTTTCTCGTGGAGATGGAGTTCTAATTGCTATAAACAACTCATTCTCCTGTAACAAGTTTGCGCCTCTTCAAAATAATGCTGCTCTGACGGCTGTCTGATATTGATAAGATTATCATTAAACTTTTTGTGGATCGTGCATTCAAACCTGAAATGTCAGGGTATATTAACTTAGTGCGAACGTTGTAACACCTATAAATAATCGAGTTTGGTTTAGAAAAGTGTATATATTCTTGATCAGAGTCACCTCGAGAGTCGATTTAGCCCTATCCGTCTGTCCGTCCGTCCGTCTGTCTGTCCGTCCGTTTGTCTGAGTGTTGACCGTAAGCACAGGATAAAAAGAAGAAGTTAAAAAAATTGTATCAAACTTTGTAAAAATGTTCACATGAACCCAAGGATCTGCACTATTGAATATTTTTGGAATCCGTCCACGGACACGCCTACCTCCCATACAACCAAAGAATTGAAATCACTGTATAGAGTTTTTTAAAGCTACAGAAATAAAATTTAATATGTACATATGTATTTCTTACAAAAACTAAGACATGTACAAAAAATGTGCGTGATCCGCTCACAATCACGCCCTCCTCCCATACAACCCACATTGTTGAAAATACCATAAAAAGCTTTAAATATGACCTACATGGAATAATCTTGATATGGGAGAATTTTTGTTGTGCACTCAAAATGGGAGTCACCCGCTCACGAACACGCTCTCCTTCCTTACAATTCACAATATTGAAATAACATAATGTCAAAACTACATAGGTGTGTACTCAAATTGGCGTCACCCGCGCACGAACACGCCTCCTCCCTTACATATCACAATATTGAAAATACCATAAAAAGGTTTATGTATAACGGAGATTAAACCTGGTATGCGAGAATTTTAAATCAAAACTGAAGTGTACACTCAAAGTGGGCCTCACCCACCCACAAACACATGCTCTTTCCATACATGTTACAATATTAAAAATACCATAAAAAGGTTTATATATGACCTACAGTGATTAAACTTTGTATGGGAGGATTTTATATCAAAACTAAGGTGCGCATACAAAATAGACGTCTTCCGCCCACGAATCCATACATGAATTTAAAAAAAAATAGAAGTCATTTATATTTGTTTGAGTATATCATAATATATTTATATGATAGGAGCTATAGTATTCCATAGTCGGGCTAAGCCGACTTGAGAGTTTCCTTACTTATAATTATTGCGAATTATATTCCACTTGTAATTTTCCCAAGAGCTGTAAGCTGTTCATTTCGAAAATTGTCGTTTCGTTCGCGATAATCTTTTTTTTAAATTCTCCTGTTTCACCTATATTCCAGTATACTTCATAATCATCAGCCCATTTTAATTGAATTTTAATCTTATCAATATCAAAAACTGATCTATAATGAGGACTTCTCGTTAAATTTTAAAAATGCGGATTTTAATGCGATGAATTGATGTTGTTTTCAATCTCATGGAGTTCTGTCCTTAATAATACTCCCGGATGGTCTCGTTCAGCCTGACCTTATTTTCAAGTAACGCATCGTTCAACTCGTTCAACTCGGGTTCTATTCGGGAAAAAATCTACTGGGAAAATGGTCAATCAGTTCAATCGACTCAGTAGTCAACATTAATGTATCTATTAATACAGTGCAACTTCCCTAACTCGAACTTCTCTATCTCGAAATTCTCCATAACTATAAGTACTATTCGTGATTTTTCGATGCATTTTTTTAGTTTTCAAACTTTTTTTTTAACTCAAAGTGAAATTGCGGTCCCGTGACGTTTCGAGTTAGGGAATTTTATATTGTACAACCACGTTCATTTTTAGTACAGTTGCCTAACATAAGCATATAAACTAAATTATCAAATTTAATGCTAATTCGACAAAACCTGTCGGAAATTTGCCATTTTTATTGGTTTATAGGAGGTAAAAAGGGGAGTGATAACTTTTTTGTCTAAACAAAAATATCATACTTGAAGAAAATCTAGGGCAAATATTTTCAGCTAATCGGTCCAGCAGTCAATTTTAATGAATTTTGAAAAAGCGGACGTAGATATAGTCTAACCACGCCCATTTTTTTGTCGAGAGTGAAGTTACGTAGCAAATCGCCAAATTAAAGTCTAATACGATAAAATTAAAAATATAGCATTTTCATTGATGTGAGAGTGATAAGTGGGGGCGTGGAAACCCGTTTTAAGACCAGAACTCTCTTAAATATAGCATTTTTATTATATTATTTGGACTGTTCTTTTGAATTTCAATTGGAAAATCGACAATAATAAAAGGTTTCTTGTAGACTTATGTACATCATGATCTGCTTATAAATCATGTTCTGTCATAATACACGAATAACTGTAGAATTGATGAAACTCAAAGAAAACAACCGAAAAGCAAACGCATAGCCAGCACTTCTTTTCATATTAATACCGCCGTGCTTACATGCTCAGCGCAACTATTTACTTCATAAACAAATACATTGTTTTTCCAACACCATCACCATCAACAACAACAACATAGTTCTCCGACCCTATCGAAGAAGTTAAAACTGGAAGTGGCACAAAAGTTCATTAACATTTAGCATGTTGAACAGCATGTTGAATTTTTGTCCATCAGCAGCAACTCGACGTTTTGGATTTTAATTTTATTTATTTTCTGGTTGTTGTTTTTCGTTTATATCGAAATCAGCTTCGTGTTGTTGTTTTTGTTATTTAACTTTGAAATATAAACTAATGAGTTTCAGTTCTACAGTTCAACGCGGTTTAGTTTTCGTTTGTGATAAAGTGCCGTTACTTTGTTGGGATAGCTCAAAAATTGTATAGCTTTATTGGTTTGTGTTTTTGTTTTTTTTTTTTTTCTTTGCTGCAGGTCGTTTGTTTGGTGACTAAAACTGGTTTTTTGTTGCGGTAGTTTTATTATTTTTTGGGGTTTAGCTGAAATTTGAGTTGAGGTTGGTTCAAGTTGAATGCGAGGGCCATTTCTTTTTTGTTGTTATTTTTTTGCTTTAAACTTTTTGTTCGGTTTGAACTTAACGCAGAGTGCGTAGGTATAGTTTTTTAGGTACGCCCCATAAACCAATTCATTCTTCTAAAAGAATCTAAGAAAACTGAATTTTTGGAGAAAGGCTTGTTTTTTTTTAATAAGTCTTCTTTTGGCTGTAGAGAACAAAAGTTTCAATAAAATTCATTGTAGGAATTTTAAATTAAGTCAATTTCCTTAAAATGTTGTAAAATTTCTGATGTTATTTTATTTTTCTAAATTTAACAGAAAAATTTCCCCATTGGGAAATTTTTAAATAAATTAATTTTTAAACATCACTTATGTCTAGTTATTCAATAAATGCCCTTTTGAATATTGGTATAGTTGGCTTTTGGGAAATTTTAAAATATTTGGGAAATTCATATGAAAATCTCTGATATGATTCACTCATTTTAAGCATTGAAAAATTTTAGAAGGTTTTCATAGCCCTATAGACTAAGTACAGGAAATTTCCTTCTTTTGGGAATTTCATTGCATAAATTTAAAAATGCTTAATCAGATTTAATTAAACACAATTAAATATTAAAAATAAATTAAAACTTTTCGAATTGAATTTAGTGGTTTTTTTATATAAAGCAAACAAATTTTCTTGGATTTGGGAAATTTTGCGAAAACTACGAAAAAAAATTTTGAGAACAAAACTTTATTAGATTTAAAAAATGTGTCTCACATTTGAGAGTCGGAAATTTTTTTCTTTAGGGAAATTTAAAAAAAACGCAATTAAAAGTCCTTATTTCTCTATGAACCAAAAATTAACTCACATTTCACAGTGGGAAATTTATTTTGCATAGGGAAATTTAAAAACATAATTTAATATCCTTTTTTATCTTCGAACTACAAAATTTAATTTATTTAGGCTATTTTAGTATACAAATTTTATTATTTTTATACTGTTTTTAATGTTGGGAAATTTCTTAGCATTTGGGATATTTTTATAAAAAAAATTTCGAAAAGAATTTCAATATTTTGATAACAAAACTGTAATAGATGTACAAAATCTCAAAAAATATGTCTCATATTTGGGAAGGGGATTTTATTTTCTTTAGGGAAATTTAGCCGACACACTTTTTAATGTCCTTATTTATCTGCGAACTTAAAAATTTCATGTGTTTTGAGTATTTTAGTAAAAACATTTCATTGTATTTACACTTTTTTAAGTTTGAGAAATTTTTTTTCATTTGGGAAATTTTTATAAAAAAATTTGAATTTGCAAATTTGAATGGTGTTTGAAATTTTGAGTGTGCAAAATTTTTATTTCAGCATATTTTAAAGTATGGGAAATTTTCTTGCTTATGGGAAATTGTCACAAAAATGTCAAAAAGAATGGGTATGTATTGAAAATACATTAAATTTTTAAATTTTTAAATTTTTAAATTTTTAAATTTTTAAATTTTTAAATTTTTAAATTTTTAAATTTTTAAATTTTTAAATTTTTAAATTTTTAAATTTTTAAATTTTTATATTTTGAAATTTTTATATTTTTAAATTTTTAAATTTTTAAATTTTTACATTTTTAAATTTTTACATTTTTTAAATTTTTAAATTTAAATTTAAAATTAAAGAAGTATTCTTATTTTACATTTAACAAAACTTAATAAATTTTAAAAATTTTCGTTTTTTTTTTGTGTGGAAAATGAAGGTTTAAATTTTTAATCTTATGTGCCAACTATTTTAAAAATTTATAAATCTTTCTAAAATTTAAAAAATTTCTTTTTCTTTCAGAAATTTTTCAATTGTTTAATTTATTTTTTTTTTTAAACGAAAACCTTGTCAACGCTTTATTATTTTTGCTTGTTTCTAAAGAACCCGCCTGCCTTAAAGTCTAAATCTGAAAATAGTTAATTTCTTTGCTAAAAGCAAATTTAATTAAAATAATTTTGTGTAAAAAACACATTTTTTTTATATCATTTGTTTCTAAAATCAAATTAAATGCATATAAAAATATTTTAAAAATGTATTTAAAAATGTATTTAAGTTAACTTTAACTCATGTTGTACTTTCAAACACATGTTCAAAAATCTATGTAAAATTCCCTTAGTTACAAAAAAATTTCCTTAATATCTAAACTATTGTCTATGCCTATAAATTATTGATTGTGCAAGTTGAAAACTAAACACACGATAATAACGAGTCATTCTATTTTCAAATTAAGACCTCAAAATAACGTTTACATATTAGTTGAGTAAAAGAAATATCCCTCCAACAAGCACACAGACTTTCTCACAATCTCTCTATGATAAAAAAAATGCCGAAAATTCTTATTGTATTTTTGCCGTTATGCGTGACTTTTCCAAAAACCGGCAGCATTATAGAAGTTTTGAGAGAGTTTTATGGGATTTTTTTCATGTCAAACTCTTATAAGAATTTTTCAAAAGTTATACATCAACTCTTACTTTTCTTTGCTACTCACTTGCTTAGACCTGCACTAGTCTCTCTCTCAATAGCTCTTATAAGAAAATACTCGACATTTTGTCGCTGAGTTTATTTTTTCTATTGTCTGGGTCTAGTTTTGACTTTTGGCAAATCCTATAGGAAAATATTTTGAACATGTTGGAAAACCGGTTGTCGAACTGATACTCTCTGAGACGCACATTAAATCCTCTTACCACCACTTTTTCTCCCTCCCATTCTCTTCACATTTCTATTATTTTTCTATGATTCTGTATATTTTTGGTCACTTTTGAAAATGCTTTTAGAACATTTTTGACATGTACCAACACCGGCACTCAAACTACTATCAATACTCACTCAAACTCTCTGCTCTCCTCTGACATTTCCACTACTTTTACATCCCCTGCTTCACAGGCATACCCACACTCTTCGTCATTTTTCCATTTTCCCCTTCTTGATATTTTTATGCATCCATTTTACGGCTTTTGGAATTATCAAGCCTGTGCCTGCCTATAGCTTTTAGTAATCTTTTAGATATTTTTGGGAAATTTTTTATGGTTTGAGTGAAGTTTAGAATTTTCGTTGGTTAGAAGTATATCTTTTGGATACTCGAACATTAGTTGAAAGCGCGCTTCCAAACGTTCAAGCCGTAAACCGCGGATATTTAGAAAACTGCAAATGAACTTATATGAAAAACTTCAAAAATCTAACAGACAAAACAAAAACAGTGTGTAGAGAAAAGAAGTGGAGACAAGAAAAAATATTAGAGCTGCGAAAATGTAAAGGTTTTTCTAGCGGTTTTTTGTTTTCTTCCGTGCTGCAGCAAAAACTTTGTGTTGAACTATGAAAAAGATTTTGAAATCTATGCGAAAAATGCGCATGAATAAAAAATTGCCTGTAACAAAATCGAAAAAACAGACGAAGGATTTGAAAAAATTGCTAAGAATAATAAAAAAATACGTTATCAAAGAAAAAATAATGAAGAAAACTAAAATTTTACTCTGAACAAGCTTAAGTTTTTATAGATTAATGTTAAAGAACATAAAAAAAACATGACATAAACTAAGAAAATATAAAAGAAAATTGATTTTAAAACAACAACAAAAGAAAAAAAAACTAATAATTATAACTAAAAATTTAAGCCGAGACTGAATATTGATTAAAATTAACCAACGAATATTGCACTGAAAAATTTTGTAATGAAAATATTTTATACAGAACGGAAAGTAAGCATTAGAAACATAGCTATAATGAACATATAAAAAGTTTTATATGGCATACACCTAAAGAATTGTAAAATAAAATCTTTTTCCTGGAAGCATTCAAGAACAACTCAACTGTCAAACGAATGACGTCAGTTAGAAAAGCTTTCAACAGATTATAACATTTTTTTCAAATGAAAGTATTATGTTACATTGATTTGAAATCAAAATTTCAAAATTATAAAAAGAAATTTGAAAAAAAAGTTCAAAATATACTTCAGTCATGACCAAACAGTAGAATAAGCAGAGCACTGTTGAGCAAATAAACACAGTCGTTGTCTGGAAAAGCTCTATTTGAAGACACTTTGAAGACAAAGTGGCAAGTCTGAGGATTAACGGTTATATAGATACTGATGGTAAAGCAATGTTTAACTGTACGGCAGACAACACAAAAAATGAAGTCTGAGTACGAAAAGCTTTTTTAGCAGAACAAACTAATGGAAGTGCAGTTTGTAAAATCTTTTTGCAACTAAATGAAATATATTTTAAACTAAAAGCTTTTAAGACTGATGCTTAATTAACAACAACAACAATAAGAATAACAACAACCACAACATTGTCAGTAACTAAGACTGATTATTGTAAAATAAAAGACTGAAAATCTAACAAAACAATCACTACTACATCAATTAACGGCATCTCATTTAACTTAAGAGAATTTGTTTTTCGTTCAAAAAAACCAAAAAAAAATGACTGAAAGTGGCAATAAAAAGACTTGGACTACAAAACAAAATTGGATTAAAGAAGTATTGTCAAAATCTGGCACCGAACTGATGGAAATAACAACAACAACAACCACGAGTAACAGCAAAAATGGAACTGTTAAACGTGGTGTTAATGCAAAAACGGGCAAAGGTAAGTGCATGGAATTTAAAAAGCTTTTTTAGACGAGAAAAAACATTTTTTCAAAAGCATATTTCAAGCTTATGCATAGAAAAAACCTTAAAAAGTGCCTTCATAATTTTGGACACAACAACCCCAAAAACCTTAACGAAACTGCTGAGAGTGTCATTCGTATAGTTATTGAGCATTTTCTCTGTGTTCAAAAGCTCATAGAAAGAAAGCTTTGCAATGTTGTGTTGCATGATTTTGCCAACACTGCCATTTTTTGTTATATCAAGAAGTAAAAGCTTTAAGCTTTCTTATATATAAATGCAGGTTTTTCGAATGTGTTAAAGGTATATAAAGACAGAGTTCAATGAACTCGGTTTATTCCAATGACGTAGTGGAGTTTTATCAATATTCCAAAACTTCTGAACACTTTATATATATACATTTGTATACATATATATAACTTATATCTATATTATATGTAGATATAGTATGTGTCAATATAATGACAAAAAATTAATTTTGGATTGTCCTCATCTTAACTGCAAATATGTTTGCACTACTTTGGTGCATATTTTTTTTTAATTTTTTGAACGGTGACGAAAATTATTTGTGTTTTAAAGCCCAAAAAGCATTAAGGGTATTCACAATGTGCTGTGCATTTGTAAAATAATTTTCATAAATAAATTTGTAATAATTGAATGTAATTTTGATATTTGTCAAGATATAATTCGTTTCAGAAAAATAAAGTTGCTTTGAAGAATTTATTTCAAATTGTTATTTTTCATGTAAAAAAAAAACCCCCAACGGGAAAAAGCTCCGAAAGTACTTTTTGAGTGTCTGCGAGTGAGCTGAAAGCACTGAACCCACGTTTTACACACAATTGTTATTTGAACAATGCTTAGCGTATCATTGAAAAACAGCACTTCTTCAATTAAGCTTACTTTTGAACTGCGTCATAAGGCCTCTATTGGAAAGCTTTGAGTCAGCAGTTCATTTCATACTTTGCAGTTTTGCTTACCTCTACGAGAAATTTAGAGAGCTAAAGAAGGAGATAGATAGAATAGAAAGAGAGAACTTTTTTAAAATTTCTTTGAAAGTTTCTTCGTGTACAACAAAATAAATGCTGACTTTTTGGACCACAGACAAGCTGCTGACATGCCGGCAAGTTGGGAAGGTACTTCCAATATAATATTTGGTGTACAAAAAAATTTGAAAGAACTTTTTTCATATTTGACGATGTACTGTGATAAATTTGTTACAAATTAATTTTGCAAGGTATTGACCATGGCTAGCCGCTACTTTTGCCCATCTTTCTTGCAATTGTTCGAATACCATGTCGAAAAAACGACGCGTCTTTTGTTGATATCCACAAATCGTTGCAATTTTGGAGTTCTTCAAAAGAGCGAAAATGCTGATCCTCAAGGGCATGCATCATAGACAAAAACAAATAGTAGTCGGAAGTGACGCAATGTCTGGGCTATACAGCGAGAGGGGTAAAATGAACCCATTTCCCATCACTAGTCATAATACGATGCAAAAATTAATTTCTTGTTTGCCGTTGGAGCAGCTGTTCACAAGTGAAAAAACGTTGTTCAAATTCTCTTGGCTTCAATTCAAACGGCACCCAATATCCAACTTTTTGGATCATTCTTACACGGTTAAAAATTTTGGACTAGTTTTTAGTCCAAAATTTGGTTTAAAGGAATTTTTAATCCTAAAAGTACTATTTTTTATTCCATATTTTAGTTTAATTTTTTTTAATCCGAAAAAGTTTAAGTTTAAACTCCTAAAATGAGGAACTCTATAACATTCTCTTACTGATGACTCTTTTTGGTAGTAAGTTTCCACAATAAATAAACGTTGTTCAGGAATAAGTCTATTCATAATTGAGCCGTAATTAAATACTGAAATACGTCATATTGACAAGCCATTTGACATATAAGAGCTGTCAAAACAACTCAGTTGAGAAAGGGATCGCGAATTGGATCACGCATTATTGCAACCTATTTCAAAAAATTTTAAAACATGTCAAAACATTTCAAAATATTGAACCTAAAAATAATAAGTGACAATTTTTTCAGAGCAGAAAGTAGATTAAAAGAATCTTTTGACTATTTGAATATCGAAATATTGATAAAATTGTTATAAATAAACAAAAAAAATTATTGAAGTTATCAAATTCACAAACCAATATCTAGCATAGTGCCCACTTCAAATTGGAAGTGTTTCTCTCTTAACAACTTCAAAATTAGAAGTGTTCCTCTCTTAACAAAAGAGAACATTTTAATGAATAACAAGACTTGAAAAGGCATTTAACTCTACAAAGCTTTTTTACTATTGAAAATTTTAAAGTTATTTTAAGATATTTTTATAAATAAAATCTTAAATTTTTTATTTTGTTAATATATTTTTTTTTTTTTTTTTTTTTTAAATTAGTTTTATATATTTCAAGATAACAGGGCTTACCAGTCGAATATGACTTGAGAAGTCCAAACGATCTAAGAAAAAATAAAGTATTTTTTAATTGTACATTATCGCACATTAAAAGCACATTAGTTAGATAAGTTCTAGAAAAATATAATTTTTCCGAGATTTTGTTTACAATTGTCGCGAAATCATTTTAAAAAAATGTTGCATTTGAAAATATTATTCAACACACTTCATTGTACATTAGGCCGAGTTGATCGCCATAAGATTTACTAAATTTCCGGTTAATTTTGTTTCCCGGGAGATTGGAACTTTTTTTATGCTCCTGGGAATCCCGGGCAAAATTTCACGGAATAAAATACATTTTTTGGGGGAATTATTTCCCAGTTCATCCCGCCAAATAAACCAAAGTTACCAAACAAAACATCTGTTTGATAAACTCGATCTAAAATATTTTTTTACTCATTGTACTCATTGTAGTACTCTCCATGTGGTGACCGTGGCATGCAGGTTAAGTGTGTGGCTTAGCATGCTCGAAGGCCGGGTTCGATCCCCAGCCGCGGCGAAAAGTTTTTTCAAATAAAAAATTTTTCTAATCGGTCACCACCTCTCTGCAGACAATGGCAAAACTCAGAGAGTAAATAATGTCATGTAAAGCTTCTTGAGAACATGAACTTTAGCCAGTTCTCGGTCAATTGTCAGCAAACATTTAATAACACACACAACACAATTGATCATAAGAAGCTCGGTCAAAGTCCTTTCAAGGGCTGAAATGGCCAAATTTTTTTTTTTGTTTTTTTTTTAGTACTCTCCACAAAACGATTTCGCGATGATTTAACGCTTAGACTAACTGCAATTTTTTGATAAAAGTATGAATTTCGGATAAGAACGACGAAAGAAACAAAATTTCTCAAAATTTTTTATGCTGAAAGTAATCAATTATTTGTTTCATTTTTTTGTTTTTTTGATAATTCTGAGAAACAAAAAACTTGCCCATGCAAAAAAAAGTTCTTTATTTTTTGGTCACAAAATTCACTTTATGTCAAAAATTCCACGAATCGTAAGGGTGAACACAACGCGAAATCAACCGGAATCAGATTGATCAATCAGTACGGAGGATGGGTACGACAATGAGGTAAAGAATATCTTAAGCCAAGATTATCAACAACTTTTTTTCGACGCGGCCTGCAGATATATTCATTTTGTAGAACGTTCTGTACTGAAAAGACTTTTGGTTCGGTATTAAGATTTGAAAATGTGAACTTTTTAGAACAAACCAAACAAAGCAGTAAGTTTTCGGGGATGTAAAAGCATCATGAGCGTCTCATGAAGATTCTGTTTATTTCAAAAATTGCAAATTTAGGTGTTAAATGACATACCTATTAAACTAGAAATGAACTGTTTCGACGAATATATTTTGAAAATGATTTGATTTTCAGCCCATTCTACGAACGTACAATGCAAACTATGATACATTGGCTTTTATAATGCAAAAAATACTGTATGATAGATATGAAGTTTATGCATGATTGAATAATTTATTTCCAAAAAACAAAAGGGTTGAAAAATTTTAAAATTTTACCTCTTTTGGGCTGAAAAGGGTTAAGCATGACAAATGTTTAAAATTTTCGACGATATTTTCACAATTAAATCTGCTTTACAAATTGTCATAAGTTGTATTAGACATTCAAAACTATTTTTAAAACCCGTTCAAAGCCCAGTTCACCTCCCAGTAGAAAGTCATTATCATTATCAAACAGTAACTAAATTCTGAGTTAAAAAGTTCTTTGATTTATACTTCTTTAGCTATTCTGTATTGAAAATTTGACTTGTTTGAGCCGAGCCACATATCCTTGTCCACTGCCACTTTTAGTCAATGTGCTGTGACTGCTTTTCAAAGCTACTTAATATAAAAAATTTTTCTTGTATGGGCTGAGCCAAACCCCGAGTCCAATTTCCATTCTACCTTCTGCGCAGCAGGACATCATCAAATCAACTTTCGTTCTGTATTTAAATATTCTATGACTTTTACTTCTAGCTAACCATTCTGTATTGATAATTTTACTTGTATGGGCGGCCCCTGGTCCTTTTTCTTATACCCGTGTCAGTTTTCCAGTAGAAAGACCAGTAGCAAAGTGATCACTTAATAACTTTGCACTGAATTTAATTGTGATACGATATTTAGTTCCAAAGCTTTTCGATATCAAAAATTTAAGTTGTATGGTAGGTGCCACGCCCCTTTAAAATTATGCCTTAATTTCGGCAGTCGAAAGACACGACAAAATATAAAGTTTTTACAGAGTTTCATTGATGTGAGATTTATAGTTGGAAAGTTATACCGAAAGTGTGAGCTCTTAAAAATGCCCCTCACCCAAACCCTATAAAATGTCAAAAGTGAAACGCCACATTTAAATTGAGGTCAAATACCGAGGTTGTGTGGCCTATAGTTCCAAAGTAACTCAATATCACAAGTTTGGGTTGCAAATGAGTTGCCACGCCCCTTATCAAAAGAAAATAAACATAAGTTCATGAATATTAGACTATTTTAAATTTTAATTTTATTTTGAATTTTTTATTTCATAATTTTTACTTGAATTTTTAAAATTTTCGTATTTCTACTCAGTTTTCAAAGTTTTTCTTTTATTTGAACCAAAGGCATTCTTCATCTTTTTAAATCTTTAAGAATTAAAATCAAATAATTTTGTAATTGTTGATCTTATCATTAAAAATATATTTATAAATTAAATTTTTAACTATTTTTTCAATTTTTTTACTTTATTTTTTATTAAATATTTCAAAACAATATAATAATTATAAGACATTTTTCAAAAAAGCTCAATTTAAAACTTTTCCCTCCACCTTTTTTTTTCGACCCCCCTCATTCACCCATCACATCTACACAGTGGCATACGCCATTTTGTTGTATTTACAAAACAAAATGTCGGCTTTTTGAATTCAAGCTTTTCTAAATATTTACAAACACCAAAAGCTCTTATGCAAAACACCGTAAGAAACGGAAAAATAAATAAAATAAAACAAATACAAAGCAAAACATAAAGTAGGCAAGGTAATAAACGGGAAAAAGGGAAATTTTGGGAAACTTATTCCATAGCAAAACAGCCTACAACATGCACCTTCATTGAACTGGGGTGTTGGGCTCTGCTAAAGCTGTTCTGCTATAGTAAAAGTTCATTTTCATATGCATAAGGGTGAAAGTAGAAAGATTTTTTTCTTCTAAAACAAGCCGCAAAAACCTAGAAAACAAAAATAATAATAGACACACGACTACGACACATCGAAGATAACAAAAAATATATATAAAAACGACAACGACGACAACTGCTGGCAAAACTGGCATGCAAACTTTATGCAGGTTGAGGTGTTGTGTGTGGTGTGGTGTAGGTATGTAAGTGTGAAGGGTTGTTTTCCCCTCATTAAAATTTTACTAGGCTTGCCTTAAAGCCGCTTCGTGCATTGCGTTGCTCTACGATTTTTCACTAGAGTATCTAATGCGTAGCACTTTTCCGCATTTTCACTTTCTAGCGCTTTATTACGCCGCATACGCCAAATGACGACGAAGTTGGTACATAAGGGTAGACAAAAAAGCCAAAACTTTAGGGGTGAGTTCCAGTGAAAATGAAAGCATTTTTTTTTCAACAAGGCAGAAGCTTCTAAGGCCTTGCGCTGAAAGTGAGCGTGTTGAATGAGAAGAACATGGTTGGGATTTTTATGAATGGAAAGGTTGTGCTATTGTTGTTGTTGTAAAAACTTGTGCTTGAGAAGTACTTGTATTATTTTTGTGTTGAGCATGGGCGAGGGTTTTTTTTTTTTTTGGTTGGTATTATGGTTTTTGTTTTTGCGCTTGTTGTGCAACTGGAAGTTATTGAAACATGAAAAACTAGTTTTATGTTGACTACTTGTGGCTATTGTTAAGGCACAATTTTATCTTTGGGAAATTGGTAATGCGCACTTTTTATGAATTTTTTAATAAAAATCAAGATTTTTCATTGCGTTAGAAAAATAGGAAAATTATTTTTAGTTATATAAAAATATAACTTAAAGTTATACAAAAATAGTTATATAACAACTTCAAGTAGAAGTCGCACTTAGAGATTAACTCAAAGTCGAAACCGAAGTCGAAGGCGAAACCGAAGTCGAAGTCATATTCGAATTCGAAGTCGAAGTCGAAGTCGAAGTCGAAGTCGAAGTCGAAGTCGAAGTCGAAGTCGAAGTCGAAGTCGAAGTCGAAGTCGAAGTGGAAGTCGAAGTCAAAATTGGAAGTCGAAGTCGAAGTCGAAGTCGAAGTCGAAGTCGAAGTCGAAGTCGAAGTCGAAGTCGAAGTCGAAGTCGAAGTCGAAGTTGAAGTCGAAGTTGAAGTCGAAGTCGAAGTCGAAGTCGAACTCGAAGCCAAAGTCAAAGTCAAAGTCAAAGTCAAAGTCAAAGTCAAAGTCAAAGTCAAAGTCAAAGTCAAAGTCAAAGTCAAAGTCAAAGTCAAAGTCAAAGTCAAAGTCAAAGTCAAAGTCAAAGTCAAAGTCAAAGTCAAAGTCAAAGTCAAAGTCAAAGTCAAAGTCAAAGTCAAAGTCAAAGTCAAAGTCAAAGTCAAAGTCAAAGTCAAAGTCAAAGTCAAAGTCAAAGTCAAAGTCAAAGTCAAAGTCAAAGTCAAAGTCAAAGTCAAAGTCAAAGTCAAAGTCAAAGTCAAAGTCAAAGTCAAAGTCAAAGTCACAGTCAAAGTCAAAGTCAAAGTCAAAGTCAAAGTCAAAGTCAAAGTCAAAGTCAAAGTCAAAGTCAAAGTCAAAGTCAAAGTCAAAGTCAAAGTCAAAGTCAAAGTCAAAGTCAAAGTCAAAATCAAAATCAAAATTAAAATCAAAGTCAAAGTCAGACAAAGTCGAAGTCTAGGTCGATGTTGAAGTCGAACTTGAATTCGAACTCGACCTCGAAGTCGAAGTCGAAATCGCAGTCGCAGTCGCAGTCGAAGTCGAATTCGAATTCAAAGTTTAGCTTGAAGTTGTAGCTAGAAGTCGAGCTAGTTGTAGAAGTCGAAGTCGAAATCGAAATCGAAGTCGCAGTCGAAGTCGAAGTCAAAGTTCAGCTTGAAGTTGAAGTTGAAGTTGAAGTTGAAGTTGAAGTTGAAGTTCAAAAGTTTTTCATTGCAGTCGAAATAGAAGCCAAAGTCAATGTCAGAGCAAGAGTCAACTAGAACTAGAACTAGAACTAGAACCGAAACGAGGACCTAGAACCATAACTAGAACTAGAACTACAACTAGAACTAGAACTAGAACTAGAAATAGAGCTAGAACTGGAACTAGAACTATATATAAATTATATATTTAGTGGAGGCGGTTCCCAACCTTCTAAACGAGAAATAAAATTTTTGTAAAAAGACTTGGGACTCTCTGGTTGGGAGAGAGCTTTTGAGTTGTTTGAATTTTAGTTATCCACAAAAAAAAAATGTAGTTTTATGCACACACCAACTGTCAAAACTTTTTACAAAAAGGTGTTTTTAATTGAAAATTTTGACTTCCCTTGTCAATATCTTAGTCGAATTTCAACCGTTTTCCAAGTTTTCTAATAATATCTCAAGGTTTGTTAAATTTTCTTTCAAATGTGACAACAATCGCTGTAAAGCTCGGACTAAAAGTATTTTTAATAATTTTTTTAATATTGTCTTTAATTATCTAGCGTGTACTTCAAATAAATGTCAAGAGAGAGAGAAAAAAAGCTGTCCTAAATTGAAAGTTCTTAATTGGGAAGTTAATATCTCTACCATCTTTAAACAGATCACATTTATTTATTTTTTTGTATTTTAGTCTGATTAGTTACTTAAAACTTAAACTTAAAAAAATTTATACAAATTTTACCGTAACTCTTTTGTTTATATTTCAATTATGCCTTTTCAAAAGAGACCACAAAATTTGATCTTTTCTCAAAATATGGTGTAAAAATGAGTTTTATTGTAAAAAGAGAAATTCAAATTTAAGTTTTTAAAAATTAACAAAATTAAAAAACAATTTATTTGATGGATTTAACTTTATATCTCCAATAAATTAAAAGTTATAATCTCGAACTTATTTTTTGTTTTAATATTCCATAAATACTCAAAATTTCGGATTTCTTTTCTTACAGAATCCCCCAGCAAAATGGTCTACTATCAGTCCATGCCATTAATTGTAAAAACCGAACAGCCCAGTCAAGCGCAGTTCTGCACACCGTTTGGCAATGGATCCGTAACGGCAACTACAACCACGGCAACAATACCAGCCAACATTGCACAATCACAACATCACCTGCAACAACAGCACCAGCAACAACATCAGCTTAATTTTGCACATAACTTCAGCATGAATAGCAATATATCAGCTGTTGTTATGCAACAACAACAACAACAGCAGCAGCAGCAACAACACCACCCATCACACCAGCAATCACCAAGTATTAGCAACAGCAGCAATCTATCATCGCTCAGTAGCAGCAGCTATTTGACAGCAAACATCAAAACGGAACACTTACCACCTGGCCTTACGATATTTTCTGGCATTGGTGGTACTGGTGCCGGCAATGCTACCACCACTTCACCAGCAATATCAATTGTTAGCACAACGACAGCAGCAGCAGCAGCAGTGGCAGCAACAACCGCTGCACGCAAACCAGCCGTCAATAAGCCGAAATTTAAATGTGCCGAATGTGGCATGACTTTTGGCAGTAAATCGGCTCATACCTCGCATACAAAATCTCATGCCAAGAGCGGCGACAAAATGTTGCAGGATATGGTCGTCGATATGCCATTGGGTATACCAAAGAAACCGCTAATAAAAGCCAACTATGGTGGCGGTGATCCATATCGTTGCAATGTCTGTCAGAAGACATTTGCAGTGCCAGCAAGACTGGTGAGTTCAAAAACAATCTTTTAAAAATTAATAAGCTTTGTTGTTGATAACTTGATGCTGTGAAGTCGAAGTCGAAGTCGAAGTCGAAGTCGAAGTCGAAGTCGAAGTCGAAGTCGAAGTCGAAGTCGAAGTCGAAGTCGAAGTCGAAGTCGAAGTCGAAGTCGAAGTCGAAGTCGAAGTCGAAGTCGAAGTCGAAGTCGAAGTCGAAGTCGAAGTCGAAGTCGAAGTCGAAGTCGAAGTCGAAGTCGAAGTCGAAGTCGAAGTCGAAGTCGAAGTCGAAGTCGAAGTCGAAGTCGAAGTCGAAGTCGAAGTCGAAGTGGAAGTCGAAGTCGAAGTCGAAGTCGAAGTCGAAGTCGAAGTCGAAGTCGAAGTCGAAGTCGAAGTCGAAGTCAAAGTCGAAGTCGAAGTCGTAGTCGAAGTCGAAGTCGAATTCGAAGTCGAAGACAAAGTCGAAGTCGAAGTCGAAGTCGAGTTCGAAGTCGAAGTCGAAGTCATAGTCGAAGTCATAGTCGAAGTCGAAGTCGAAGTTGCAATCGAAATCGAAATCGAAGTCAAAGTCGAAGTTGAAGTCAAAGTAAAAGTCAAAGTTAAAGTCAAAGTCAAAGTCAAAGTCAAAGTCAAAGTCAAAGTCAAAGTCAAAGTCAAAGTCAAAGTCAAAGTCAAAGTCAAAGTCAAAGTCAAAGTCAAAGTCAAAGTCAAAGTCAAAGTCAAAGTCAAAGTCAAAGTCAAAGTCAAAGTCAAAGTCAAAGTCAAAGTCAAAGTCAAAGTCAAAGTCAAAGTCAAAGTCAAAGTCAAAGTCAAAGTCAAAGTCAAAGTCAAAGTCAAAGTCAAAGTCAAAGTCAAAGTCAAAGTCAAAGTCAAAGTCAAAGTCAAAGTCAAAGTCAAAGTCAAAGTCAAAGTCAAAGTCAAAGTCAAAGTCAAAGTCAAAGTCAAAGTCAAAGTCAAAGTCAAAGTCAAAGTCAAAGTCAAAGTCAAAGTCAAAGTCAAAGTCAAAGTCAAAGTCAAAGTCAAAGTCAAAGTCAAAGTCAAAGTCAAAGTCAAAGTCAAAGTCAAAGTCAAAGTCAAAGTCAAAGTCAAAGTCAAAGTCAAAGTCAAAGTCAAAGTCACAGTCAAAGTCAAAGTCAAAGTCAAAGTCAAAGTCAAAGTCAAAGTCAAAGTCAAAGTCAAAGTCAAAGTCAAAGTCAAAGTCAAAGTCAAAGTCAAAGTCAAAGCAAAAGTCAAAGTCAAAGTCAAAGTCAAAGTCAAAGTCAAAGTCAAAGTCAAAGTCAAAGTCAAAGTCAAAGTCAAAGTCAAAGTCAAAGTCAATATCAATGTCAATGTCAATGTCAATGGCAATGTCAATGTCAGTGTCGAGTTCGATGTCGATGTCGATGCCGATGTCATTTGTGTGTCGAATTTTCTTTGAATTTTATTTTCTTTAATAAGCGGTTTTTTCCAAATTCTGTTTCAGATTCGCCATTATCGCACCCACACCGGAGAACGGCCTTTTGAGTGCGAGTGGTGTCACAAACTCTTCAGCGTCAAAGAGAATCTACAGGTTCATCGTCGCATACACACCAAAGAGCGTCCCTATCAGTGCAAGGTTTGCGATCGGGCTTTTGAGCATTCAGGCAAGCTACATCGCCACAATCGAATTCACACGGGCGAGCGACCGCATGGTTGCACACTGTGTGACAAAACATTCATACAATCCGGACAACTGGTCATACACATGCGCACGCATACCGGCGAGAAACCCTATAAGTGCCCCGTTGAGGGTTGCGGCAAAGGTTTTACCTGCTCCAAACAGCTAAAAGTGCACTCGCGCACACATACCGGTGAAAAACCTTACCGCTGCGATATCTGTCAACGTGAGTTTGGCTACAATCATGTGCTTAAGCTGCATCGCATGCAGCATTATGGTTCAAAGTGCTATAAGTGCACCATCTGCGACGATACGTTCAAGAACAAAAAAGAAATGGAAGCACACATAAAAGGACACGCCAACGAGCTGCCCGATGAGGCACGCAAAGAAGCTGCAGCTAGCAGTGCACATGGCAGCATGAATGGCTCACCCGCACCAGGTTCACCACAAATACCAACGACCAGTGGACAGCAACAAGCAGTCATGGTGCAACAAAAGAAGAGCAGAGGCAAAAAGAGCGCAACAGCTGTTACTTTGGCTCCACTATCGCCCAGCTCAACAGCATCTACACGTTCGCCGGCGACAGTGCGTGCTGCAACAGCATCACCAAGCATCACATCAGCATCGACATCACCAACAATGACACTTTTATATGAGACTGAAGAGACTAGCAACATTAGCAGCCACAGCAGCAGTAATACTCAGCACTATGTTGCTGCTATGCAGTCGGCAATGGAGACTGACGATTATGCAGCGGCTTTAGATGAGCTGCCAACAGATTTGCGTGTGTTGCAACAGCAGCAGCAGCAACACTCACCCATTAGCTACAGCAACAATGACAATATATTTCAACAGCAGCAGCAGCAACATGCAGCTACCTATACATTTATGTTGCACTCACCAACACCAAGCCAAACAGGTAGCGAGCAGGAGCAACAACAACAACAGCATAAACAATTGCAGCAGCAAATTTTGGCTGCTGCGCCTACAATTAATCCGGCTCTGCTTGAGGCAGCAAGCATTGCCACGCGCATGTCACAGGTTAATATTGCTGATGAGGAAGACGCAGAGACGCAAGCGGCTTTGCAAATTATGCAGCTACATCGATCGCAACAACATCATCAACAGCAACATCATCAACAACAGCACTACGATTACGACGATACTCAGGAGGCAAATCAGCTGATAGAGCACTATAAACGTGGTGAGCTGGCCAGGCATGGCATACATAAAGGATACGCGGCACCAGTGCCAAAATTCGAGTGAGTACTCAGAGTTTAATACAAATTATTAAAAGCTCTCTTTAACATATGTGTTTTTTTTTTTTAGATCTTCGCTGCTAAATAATGAGATAATTGTGCGTCAGGTTGAAGCCGCCATTGCACCACTACGTTCATCGACTGAATCACCCGAACGTGCATCATCGCCCGAAAGCGATTCCAATATGATGATGGCTGATCGTGACGTCATGACTTTGCCATTGCGCAAGCGTAAAGTTTATATGAACGAAGGACCCCGTCCAGCAACACCAACAACAAACAATGCTTCGTCTGTTACCAGCAATGGCGCAAATGGCGCAGCAGCAACAATGGGTAGCAATGTGATGCGCATGTCTTCTGTTATACAATTTGCCAAAGCTTCGTAAGGAGAGCTTCATAGACTTCTAACTACAATAGGTTAGAGCAAAGCAAAAGCTTTTAGTGAGAATGAACTGTTTTAATGGGAGTGGTAAAAGCTTTTAATACTTATATTGCAATTAAGTATAGAAATTATGTTAGCCTAAAAGTGTTTGCGTCGCAGGTAAAAAAATAAATGTCTTAAAGCTTACAAGCTTTTTGAGCTTTTGACAAACTTTAAGTGCTTTTTTCACAACAAAACTAAAACACTTTTTAAACAAAAAAAGTAATAGAAGTATTGTTTCATATGAAAGTTTTCACTTGAATACAGCTTTTTCTTAACAAAATTTGCATATTAAAAGCTTGAGAGTTTTATTGAATTTTTTTTAAACAACAAAATCAAATCTTTTTGTAACAAAAATAAAAGGTTCTGTATCATAAAAAAGGTTTTCAAAATTAAGCTTTTTTCTTTACATAAAAATTTACAAGAAAAACTTTTACTTTCAATAAACTTTCACATAAGATTTCTCTTTTAAAAAAAACTTTTTGAAACAAAGTAAAAATACATTACTTTGAGTGCTTTTACAAACTTTTCTTAAAATTTCTTTTTATTTAAGAGACCATTTTGCAGAGTACAGATTTTCCGTTGAAATCTTTTATAATTTTTAATGTTGTTTGTGCTTTTTAAAGCATTTTTTGAGCTAAAGCTTTTAGCCAATAAAAAACAAATTAAATTTGATGTCTGCAAAAGCTTACATGATATATTGCCCACAATTAAGAAATTCTTGTACTTGTTTTTTAGTTTTTTTAAATAAAACTTTTTCTGTAAAAGCTTTTACATTTTTCAAAAATTGTTGTGCTTTTTAAAGCATTGTTTAAGTAACACCTTAACTTAAAAATGCTTAAAAAAGCACAAATATTTTTAATAATAATAAATTAAATTTATTTTAATGTGTGCAAAAGCATAAAAGCTTTGCATATTTGCTTACAATTAAGAAATTCTGGTGTTTGTTTTATAATTCTGCCAAATACAACATTTTCTGTAGAAAGCTTGCAAATTTTTTTATAGATAGTTGTGCTTTTTAAAACAATCTCTTAAAGTGCAAAAGCTCTTGCAAATAAAATTTAAATTAATTTTTGTGTTTGTAAAAGCTGTCATGTCATATTTGCTCACAATTAAGAAATTCATGTTTTGTTAATTCTAAAAACCAGTCTTGAACATCAAAAATTTAAGCTTTTTCGCAAAAGTTCCTATAAACTCTCAAACAAGATCTCTCTGTGCGAATTGAAAGCTTTCAACTCCAAACAAATTTCAACAAGCAATAATCGAAGCTCTATGACCAAAATAAGTTATTTTGTTTTTATTATGTGAACGCTTTTAAGGCAACACGATGCATGCTTAACATAAAGTTTAACCTTGAAAGATTGCCCATCAGAAAAATTTTTCTACATTTACAATTTGAAAAATTGTTTACCTATAGTGCTATGTGGTTTTAAAAATTGATTTTATAAGCTTTACAAAAACAACATGTAACACTATGAACACTGTAATTTTTATGAAAATTTTGTATAAAAGCTTTCAAAAGTTTTTAAGAAAGCTTTCAAAGTGTTTATAAAAATGTCAATATTTTTTATAAAATGATTTAAAAATCAATTCATAAAAGCTTTATAAAAAAGCTTTCTGAAAAACTTTGAAAAACTATTAAAAACTTAAACAAAAAGCTTTTATGTTAAAAATATCATAAATATATGTCTCATACATTTTAAAACCTTGAGCTTTTTCAAAGCTTTTATAAAAATTATAAAGCTCTCTTGAAAACTTAGAGAGCTTATATAAAAATCTTAAACAAGCATTTATAAAAAATTTTTAAAACTTTGAAAAGCTTTTATAAAAAATGCTTGAAAGCTTTTATGAACTCAATTGAAAGCTTTTACAAAAACTTGTGAAAGCTTTAACATAAACTTTTTAAAGCTTTTCAAAATGTTAACATGAAACACTTTTGAAAACTTCTTCGAAAAGCTTTCTTGCAAACTTTTAACACTCTCAAAATCTTTTATCAACACTTTTAAATATTTAGTAAAGCATTTACAAAACAATTTAACGCTGTTCTGAAAACTTGCCTTAAACCTTTTGTACCACAGTTTGAAACTTTTAAAAGCTTAATAAAAATTTTTTAAAGCTTTACTAAACACTTTTTAAAGCTTTAAAAACTTTTTCAAGCTTTAATAAAAACTTTGTCAATGCTTAAACAAAATCTTTTTCAAAGCATTAACTAAAACTTTTTTAGGCTACAATAAAAACTTTTTAAAACTTTTATGAAAGCTTTACTAAATACTTTTTCAAACCTTTTGTACGTTGAGAACTGTTATAAAAACTCTCAAAACTTTTGTAAAAAATTGTAAAAGCTTTTATTAAAACTTCTTTGAAAAAGCATATTAAAAAATTTGAAAAATTTGTGCTTTTGAAAGATTTTATAATAGCTTTCGAAAGCTTTTAAGCTGTTAACATTAAGCCCTTTTGAAAATTTTTACAAAAACAAATTTTTACAAACATTTAAAAAATGTTAAACCTGTTCTCAAAACTTTTGAATCTTCAATAAAAACTTTTGAAAGATTTGCCAAAACTTTGAAAATTATTCTGATAATTTATATCGATCCATTTGAAAGCTTTAAAAGATATTCTGAAAACTTGTTGACACCTTTATGCAAACTTTTGAAAGCTTTAGTAAAGACTTTTTAAAGATTTTTGAAAGCTTTTATTTAAACTTTTTAAAGCTTTTATAAAATCTTTTATTAAAACTTTGAAAACTGTTCTTAAACTTTAGAATTTGTAAAAATTTATACAAAAAATGTTTAACTTTTCTGAAAATGTTTATTAAAAAAATTTGACAGTTTTTAGAAAAACTTTTCAAAGCTTTTTAAAATTTTAACATAAAATATTTTCAAAAATTTTTGAAGTTTTTGCAGAAAGCTTTTTATAAACTTAAAAAATGTTTAGAAAAATTGTTTATATCTGCTGTCAAACCTTTTGAATCTTTAATAAAAGCTTATAAAGACTTTAAAAATGTTCTGTAAAAGAAGCACTTGAAGCTTTTAAAGCTGCTGCTCTGTAAACTTTTAAACCCTTTTATGAAATCTTTCGAAAGCTTTTATAAGGAATTGTTCAAAGCTTTTTAAAAACTTTTGAAAGCTTTTATGAACATTTTAATAGCTCTTATGAAAATTGTAAAAGCATTTATAAAACTTTTTAAAAGCTTTTTTAACAAATATTAAAAAAAAATTTAATAAAATAATTGAAAATTTTTTACAATACATTTTAAAAGATTTTACAAAATCTTTTTTGAAAAAGTTTGGTAAAAATTTTTTTGGAAAGCCTTTAAACAAGCTTGAGAAAGATTTAATATAAGCATTAAAAAGCTTTTATAATACATTTTGAAAACTTTAACACAAAAACTTTTTAAAATGTTAACATAAACACTTTCCAACAACTTTCAAAAATTTTTCAACAACTTTTAAAAAAAAAATTAAGAAAAACTTTTTAAATCTATAATCAAAACTTCAATTTTATAATCTATCTCAATCTATTAAATTAATATCTTTTAAATCTGAGAACTTGCATAGAGCCATTTGAAAGCTTTTAAAGCTACTCTGAAAACTTTTAACCATCTTTCATGAAAGTTTAAACAAAGAATTTTTCAAAGTTTTTATAAAAAATTTTGTGAGCTTTTGATTAACATTTTAAGAAGCTTTTAAAAGCTTTTACATAATATTTTTAAAACCTTTCTGAAAACGTTCGTAAAAATTTTGAAAAATTTTATTAAAAACTTTTTATAAAATTTAGATGATATTTATAAAACATGTTAAAAGCATGTACAAAAATTCGCAAACGCTTCTACAAAAACTTTTAAAAGTTTTGTTAAAACTTATGAAAGCTTTTAAGTAAACATTTTTTAAAACTTTTGAAAGCCTTTAAAAAAATTTCAAAGGCTTTAATACAAAACTTTCAAATCTTTTCTTAATATTTTCAAAGCTTTTCTAAACAAATTTATAAAACTTGTTTAAGCTTTAAAAAATTTTGTTAAAATTTTACAGTTCAAAATGTAAGCTCTTTTATGTAAACTTTAATTTCGAAATAAAAGCTTATCTAAGAACCTCAAATACTTACTTTAAGGCACTCACTAGCAGAAAAGCTCTGAATCACTTCAAGAAGACTGTTAAATGAAAGTACGAAAGCGATATAAATTTTTAAATATATGTAAGCGAGCTTCAACTTATACAAAGCTCTTTTAAGCTTTGGTTGTGGTTATCGCAAAGTTTGTATGAGAAAATTTTATTAAGTAAAAAGTTAATGCCAAAAGTATTAGTTCTCGCTAGTTGAGTAACATTGTTTTTTTTTTCAAGGTTTTTGGCAAGATTTAGAAAACAAATCAAAAAAATCATCACAGACCAGACAATGCTAACTAACATTTTATTCATACCTCAATAAATAAGTTTATTTTAATTGCTGATAAACGAAATAATCGCAAAAATAATAAAAATAAATAAAATTATATTTATATTTAAAATCATAAAAAATTTCTCAAAATAAATGAAAAATTATTTCTTTTGAAAATATGTCAAAACAAAAGCTATGCAAGCGCATAAGAATCTTGATAACCAAAATAAATTCTAAAATATTAAAATAAAAATAAAATTTAAAAAAAACTTTTTATAGCATACATATATGCCGATTCGTTACAACAAAAATGTCTGATTTTAAAAAAAAATATAAAAATACAACATTTTATTACAACTAAATAAAGCTTTGGTTTAAGTTATATGACAAAAAAAAAATTGAAGAGTAGCGGGAGAAAATCATGAATGTCAAATTTTACTCAAAACATCAAAATATTAAATATTGTTACTTATTTATTTGTAATATTTATTACATTTTATGTATTTAAAATTAATGTTTCTGCCCACAAGGAAAACATATTGTCTTAACAAAGAAAACTCAAAATTTTTTTATATACATAAATTATTATTGCTTCCCTAAGATTTTAACTTAAGTTTTTGTTAAGCAGCGAGCTTTTAAAAAGCACGCAATATTGTTATTAAAACATGTTTTCCAAATATTATAAATATAAACGCTACATTAACACACATCATATTTGGAAAGACTTTATTTATTTTTTCAACTTTTTTTTAACTAGCCCAAGCTTTGAAAAAGCTTTTAGTTTTATTTTAAGTTTTATAACTTTTTGACATATTAAAAACCTTATCATTTTGTTTGGCATATTTTGTGATTTTCTCCAACTATTCCGCTAACATAACTTTGCATTAATTATAAACTTAATTTTATAAAAAGCAAGAAAAAATATTAAAATATTTTTTGTTTAATAACAAAATTTATGTTTAAATTTTACAAAGTTTATGAAGTGACTTGAAAATATGTTTTAAGATTTTTTTTTTTTATAACAGCGCATGTAAAACTTAAAAGTTTTTCTAAGCTTTTTAAGTCTGCTACAAAGTTTTCTGCTTGCAAATAAATTTTATGAAAAAAGTTTATAAAAAAATATTTTAGTTAAAATATTTAAACTTAATCAAAGCTGTTGATACTGTTTATTTCTAACAGCTTTTGTCAACAATTTAAAATAATTATAAAAAAAAATTTGCAAAGTAGTAGCGAAATTTTGTTAAACATTGTAAATTTAATTTTTTTTTTTCTTATTTTATTTCTCATTTTAAATTTTTCTTTAAAAAGTTCATGTTACAAAATTTTTATGAACTTAACGCATATTAGCTTAAAATTTTGAAACAAACTATATACATTTTTTTTAATGCAATAAAACTCTTAACATTAAGCTAAAAACAATATTAAAATATATTTAATTCAAACATTTTTAAAAAGAGGGCAGTTCAATTTTATACGCATTTAATATAAAATTTTTAACAACAAATTCAATTTTGTTGTGCCCGTTAAAGTAAAACAAAATGTCATTAAAATCTGTAACAATTTATTAAGCAACGCATGTTCATGAAGATTAGTATAATTATTTGAAAAACAAAAATACTTGTGAGCAGCATAAAATTAATGAAATTTTACACTGAACTGATAAACGAATGTAATTAAGTTAATTCTAATAACATTATTTTTTGTAATTGAAAAAATTAAAAAAAAAACAAAATAAAAAACACAAAAACATAAATATTATATTATTAAAGTAATAAATTTAAGCATACTTTAATGTCATCTGATATGAAATGAAACAATATTTAAATACATATTAACAAAAAACATGAAAAATGTTGTTTTTAATTCGAATTCAATTTGAGGAAAGAGTAATTCAAACTAACTTTTTTAAAAAACCAAAACTCTTTACATTAAAAAATTGATATTAAATAAAATCTTGTTATAAAAACATTTTACTTGAATATTGACGATGTCATCGTTAATCTTGAGCTTTTGCTAAGCTCATTTTCAATATAATTTTATTGTATTCAGATTTTAAACAATTACTGTACTAAACAATATTTTATCAACTCTTGCGGCGTCTGAAACAAAATCTTCAAAGCTATAAACCTGTTTCATTGCAGCCCTGTACAACTAAACGAGTTTCGACAAGCTTTGAAGCGCTCTCTGGTGTCTGTTAGTATAATAACACTAGCGCAATGTTAACGGAAACTATTCACAGCAATCTCAACGAATTCATGGTTTGTGTCTTCACTTAACCACAGACAGATATTCGTTCAATAAAAACTTTTACAATAATTGTAATAGATTGATAGCATCTAAAATGGAGCGTGTCAGAGATGCATTGGAATGTATTTTCGCACTATTTACATTAGGGGTATTCACGATTCAGTGCACTTGCCAGCAGCGTTGTCAGATGAATATAGCTCAAAAATTACCTTTTTCGCAAATTTAATACTTACAAATTATCACTTGTCACAAATACCTCAAAATCGCGAAAATTACTACAAAATATGGGAAGTCGATGAAATACCTCAAAGTTGCTTAAAATATCACATTAAGCGTTGTTTATTGTAAAGTATGAAATTTTTTAACCAAAGTAGACCTTAATTGCAACATATTAACTAACATCAATTAGTAAAACAATTATTTTCATAATACTTCAGTTCTAATTTTTTATTTTAAAATTTAAAATAATTATTTTATTTTTGACTTTGGTATCAGAAATTGCTAATACCATGTTCACACTGATATCAAATTAGGTAATTTCGTGAGATAATTTCGGAATTGTACAAAAGTGTTCACACTGGGCTTATACTATGTACACACTGAAATCAAATTAGGTAATTTCGAGCTTTTGTGTGATATCGACTGAAATGATCTAAAAACTATGGTAATTTCGCATACAATTTGTTGATTTGGAAATTACCTCAAACAAGGTAGTTTCGTTTAAATTACTCACGAAATTAGGCGAAATCTTATCTATATCAATGTCAATCTATACGAAATCTTGCTGATTGTATTAATTATAAGAGCAAATTTCCACATTTTTGTTTTTTTATTGTATTACCGTTTAGAGCTGTTAAGTGGTTGTGCTGCTGCCTCGGCTCTCTGAAAATTTTGCTGTGCGTTTAAATCGTCATCGTCTTTATTAGCATTCGATTAAGTTACTTGTTACAAAGTTTATACTCGGAATTCAATATTAGTTATATTTTTAAAATGTGTTTTATCAGTGTTTCTTATACATAATTTATTTTTTATTATGTTTTGCTCTTTTGCAAATGCTCTTTTGCTCTTCTGCAACCCTGAAATCTGAATATGGTGTGATTTGAACACACCCTTTTTTGACTTAATAACAATCTTGCTATCCATTCCAGCTAAGCCGAAAAAATTATACATGACACATGATAATGGTCACATTCAGATATTAACCTGTTTTGAACCTTCGGGTAGCAACTCATTCAGTGAAACTAAGATGAGCGATGTTTTCAATGAATTAAAATTGTACAATTGATAAGATGTACGGATATGAGCGAAATGATTTTGCAAACTTACTTTGAGTAAGAATTTTCCATTTTTAATTGAACATTTAAGTTGGCAACTGTTGAGTATGCTGAATGTGGCCAATAATGAATTGACAAAAAAATACACATACGTATCTGAATGTGGCCATTACCATATGTCATGTATAATTTTGACGGATCAGTTGGAATGGATAGCAAGATTGTTAAGAAGTCAAAAAAAGGATGTGTTTAATTCACACTTTATTCAGATTTCAGGGTTGCAGAGCATTTTTGCCTATTTTCGTGAGTAATTTAAACGAAATTACATTGTTTGAGGTAATTTCCAAATAACCAAATTGTATGGGAAATTATCATAGTTCTTATTTTTTTTTTTTATTTTGTTGATAAATATCGAAAACAGTTTAAACACAAACAAACTACTAACAAGAATGCACATGAAGAATGCATCAACAAGCGCATTCAGTCAGTTAAGCTTTTCTGTACACATTTCGTTCACGCGTATTACTACCACGACAGGTAGAAATCTCCTTTCGGTAATGTGTGGTATTTTGTGGTAATTTTAGGTACTTTCTATCTCTCGCTTGGGAAATATCGCACAGAATTTTTCTCACATAAAGCGATTATTTAACTTACTCCCGCAGCATATCGCAAGAGCTCAAAAAATACCGAAAGCACTATTTATCGTGCAAAACTGGTAACGCTGCTTGCCAGCGTAGTTGCGGACTTGAGGACTTATGCAGTTGTCCAGTTAGATTTTCGTGAACACACAACACTTTGAACTCAAATTAATATTATGATTTTTATTGAGATTATTATTATAATTTGAATGGGATTATTATATATCAAGTATTTGGTACTTAGAATCTTAAATGTTGCATCACTATTTCAAAGCTGTCAAATTTTTCAGTGTACACAACTGCTCAAGTTTAAGGCTATAGTAGAAATATAGTTGTGTGTATTTTTGATGTGCATATATTTTGTTTTTGTAAAGTGCACAAGTGCACAAGTCCTCAAATCCTCAACTACACTGGCAACTACACTGAATCGTGAATACCCCTATTGTTTTTACTTTTCGAGTTTGAAGTTAAAACAGTTAACTCTAATTCTTTTTTTATTTTGGAATATTATTTGTTTATTTATTTCAGTCCACTGATTTAAAATAATAGCTTTATTCAATGACTGCTCTGGATTAAGATTTCCATATCAGAAGAAAGTGTTCGATGAGCACCTTTTTCTGTTCTAACCAGCTCTTACTAGCTTTTGATCTTTAGAAAGTTACACTTTCTACTCTTTTCTACGCTTATATATTTTACGGTGTGAGCTGGAGCAGCAAATAAATAAATCAAATGATTTGGTTATTATCCACCCAGCATTTGGAAGACTGTTTTGTTTGTAATCCTAAACTTGTTTTTTTCGACATGTTTTAATGATCAAAAACTTAATGATCTCTTACATGATCGAAAAGAGACTCGAATATGACACGTTCTGTCATATTCCACACGTGTTTGGAAAAAAAACTAAACAAACAAAATGTACAACTATCGTTTTTTGCTCTTCCGCACGTTTCAAAACCAGTTATTATATTATTTTCCTTATTTTTTTAAAAAAAAAGTATATCAATCAAAGCGTAGTGTGTGAATTTAAAAAAATGAGAAAAAATAATTTCTGAATCTTCCCTCTAAAATGTTAAGGATTTGGTGAATACTATCAAAACAATGATGAAAACCTGTAACAATTTGTATGTTTATTTACCTGGTTAAAAATGTTTGTTTCAATTTTAATTTTGTTTAAGAAACTATTTATTGCAAAGACTGGTGATGAAAACAAAACTCAATTTATTCAAGCAGCCTTTCGAAAATTATTTTGGGATGAATTGGCTAGTGCTTGCAGCTAAAAAGGGGCCAGAGAAAAGTCAGTAACGTTTTCTTGTAGCAATACTTAATAATATAATAATAATAAAATACTTAAAAGTAAGAATAAAATACTAAAATAAAATATTAAAAATATAAAACTAATGTTTTTCCTCTTAGATAAGTGTCATCTCAAATACAAATACGCTGAATAATGTGCTGCAAAAGCATTTTGTGAATGCTAAAGACCTCATGAACAAAAGTTCACGTAGAGTTAAAGTTTTCTTTTAATTATTAATAATTGATTGTTGTTATTTTTTCTTAATTTGTGAATGAATTGATATTGTTATATAAAATGTGTTGTTAATAAATTACTTTTTAATACATTTATTGAAAAAATTTTTATTTTATACAAAATGTAACTTAAATCTGACTTCAAAGTAATTGGAAAACATGCTTAAAAGCGTTGTAAGCCCAAAACAAAACTTTTTGTTCTGACGCCTTGGAAATTTTCGAAATAAAACTGTTTCATTATTTACAGAGTTTAATGAGAGTCCGCTGACTAGAAACTTTTTGCCGTGAAGCTAAATGCTTTTTTCCTGTAATTGAACGCAGTTTCATATGAATTTATACAACAAAGGAATAGAAAATCATGGGCAAGAAAATTACTGAAGAAAATATATATAATGATGTATTGATTGAAGAGGTGAAAAAAGGCCACCACTTTACTTTAAAGTTTTAAATGAATATTCAAACATCAATATATAAAAGAAGTTAAAGATGGAGGCAACCAAAATATTGTTCTTAAATATTTGGAGTGATTTAACTCAGACAGAAAATAAGCCAATAAAATGAACTTAGTATAAGTCAGACAGAAGTAAGCCAATGCTTTACTCCAAATGGGATGAACCCAGTATTTTTTATGTTTTCTGTTTTTACGTGTGACCAAAATGCACAAACCAACCTTTTTCTTATAATCCATGCTTTAAAATTAATTATGATAATATGCTTTCTGACAAAACAATTTGTCGTAGTGAACGCACTTATAATGAACACTTCATCAAAACACAAAACTGTTTCCAAACTGTTTTGTCGCAGTTAGTCACTAGCCTTAATCGCACGGTTTCTCACATACGTATAATATGTCGCTTATATAGTTTGTCACATGAAATCGCAGGTGTGAAAGCCACTTAAAAAATTTTTCAGCTATTTGACATGCAACCGTGCAGAACTGAACGATGTCGTTAAAAAAATATATATTTTACAAGAACTTGAGCATGCTCTGACGGCTGGTAGTGTACTATCAGTACGATAATGTTAACATGGAAAATTAACGAATGCATGGCTTGTGCCTATGCTAAGCTGTGGTCTGACATGGGTCTGGGCTTCGTCCAATTATATATTAATTGTAATAGATCATTTGTCCGTTTAAAATTTAATGCATTTTTATTTATAGCAGCACTTTTTTTATACTTCCAATTGCGCCAATGATTTATTTTGTTGTTACAATACTTTTGAAATGTTTTATTAAAACATGAAACAAACATTTTTTGTACACATTTTAAATAATTTCAGATTATCATAGCGCTGTGCTTTGCCAGAAATACCGTTAAAAATCGTTGACTTTGCATTTCGTTCAAATCGAAACGCTGCTTCACGTCGTCAAGTTTTTCGCCATTCGCAGAAATTTCTTCGTCAATTTTGTAGTTGCCGGCCGATTTCCGTTGTTTCTGTGCTTGTCGTGGTTCTTCTAGCTACATATAATTGAAAATTATTTTTAAATTAAATATAGTTGAATTAATACTTAAATTTATTTTGTTTTTAATAACAAACAACTGACCGCAGCGCAGTATTAAGTTGATTAAAATAAGAGTTACATAAAGTAGAAGCTGCCAGAGTGAGCCTTAAATATTTAAATATACCAAAATATAATTGTAATTGAATAAATTGGTAAGTTTTTTAATTATTTATTTTACTATTAATATGTAAGAACTCATCTAAACTCAGCTAAATGTTGTGCATTTGTGAAATAAATATGCTTATCTTGTTTGTGCTGCTTGTATCCAATTGCGATTTCAAGGCTGTATTAAAGTTCCGTTACCTGATGCCTGCATATGACCACAGACTTGGCAACAACACCAACAAGTGTGCAAATTTGGCTGATCAAAAAAAATAACGTGCTTGCTTCTTGTTTCAGCATTTTTTTTGTTAATATTTCTATTTAAGTTCATTTGTTTTTAAATTTTTTAAATGTTCCACGATTTCTTCAGCAAATTTTTGGAGTATATTTTCATGGCAATTGATTTGCTGGAACAAGTGAAGAATAATGGAAATGGTCTTTTTTCTTTTTTTTTTTTTAAAAAATGCGTGTTTTGAGCTAAGTAATTGAATGGTGAAAAAATTAAGCGTCGCTCTCAAGTGGTTTAGAAGTTATAGGGGTCAACGTTTATGAAAATGGGGTTAAAAACCTGTGTTTTTTTGTTGTTGTTTTCGAACATAAGTAAACGTAATGGATATCAAAAGAAAGGTTATGCTAAAACCTTTTTAATGAGCATTCAATCATAAAAATCTATGCATTATTTTGGATGATATAACTGTTTTTGTACTCAAAGAATTTGAGGTGTGCTAATTTTGGTTGTCCTTTTGAAGTGTTTGTCTTTGAGACTAGAAATATAAATGGTTTCATAGAAGTATGTTATTTATTGTTATTTCGTAAAAGGGTGAACAGTCAAGTGTGCACAATATATTAAGTTTTATATTTTAACAATTAATGCAAGTACTTTTCAAGTTTGTTGTACACTTACATATAGTATATTGAGACGAAAAAAAGCGCCGCAGGCGAAAAATTGTTATAAAAAATCGCGCGATTTTTTATAACAATTTTTCATTTTTGGATAGTTAGCAATAAATGGATTTTTTATAATTAATACCTAACTGAATGGTATGACCTTTTGCTACCCATATTGCTTAAATTTTATTAAAAAAAATCGAAAAACAGGCAAATGTGTAGTAATTTTTCAACTTTTGATCCCTATAACTTCTAAACCACTTGAGAGCGACTGTTAATTTTTTCAGAATCGAACTTAGGAGCCCCAAATCCATATAATTACATGTAAAAAAACACAAATTTTGCATTTCCATTATTCTTCAATTATGCCAAAAACAATTTCGCTTATTTCTACACAAATCAATATATAGAGATATTTGTGTCGACAAGGAATAGGAGGTAGTTATTTTCAGGTGAATATTTTAAAGATTAAAATAGCTATCTAAAATCAGGGAACCCCTGACTTGCTGTTTAGATTTTATGACCTCAAACTAAAAATTTACATACGAGCTCGACTTTACAGTTATTCCTTCTCGACATATATATTAACTTTTTAATAATTTTCAACAATAGGTTTTAATTTTATAAAAAAACGCTTTGGAGTCTTCCTGATTAGTTTAAGCCGCTTCGGAAATGCTGGGAAATGTCTAAAAAGAAATGTTTTCTAATTCGTCTGATTTAAAAATTAGCTTCAAATGAATACTGCCACCTACCCGGTTAACAATTAAATCGTTCCATAAAAATGTTTTTGGAATATTTAACCAATCATTGTTCGATCAAAATGATTTTCAAATGTATTTTTTATTTTTCTAACTTCCCGATGCAACATTTTTCAATTTCATTAGAAACGTTTCATGTATTCATTTTTACAAAATAGAAAAAAGTATTGCAATTTTTATAATTTATGAACAAATTCGATTTAATTTTAACTCTTCTAACAATCGAAAACGAGCGCTATTTCTGATCAAAAAAGACTCTTTTGTCGGGAAAAAATGGTTCACTACGCACGAGTACCAATAAAGAGTCTTTTTAACTGGGTTTTTAAATAAGTTTTGAATATATGTTGATTTAATTTTGAATAATTTTCGAGTCATTTTCAAATCATATATTAATCTCTTTTAAGTCTATTTTATAGTCACTTGAGTCGATTTTAAACATATTTTGAGTCGTTTTCTAATCAAATTGGAATTGCTTTTAAGTCTATTTAATAGTCACTTTTGAGTCTCTTTTAAACATATTTTCCAGATACTTTCGAGTAGAATTTAAGTCATATTTTGTATACTCTAAAATGTTTTATTTTTCGATAAATATATTAAAAAAAGTAATTATTAATATATTAGTGATTGTTAATTACTTGTTAATTATTTAGTAATTATTAATTACTTATTAATTATTTAGTAATTATTTATTAATTATTAATTACTTATTAATTATTTAGTAATTATTAATATAATTATTTTAAAATCAATTTATTCAAAAATTTAGAAAAAAAACAACACAATTATTTATTAAAAAAAACTTAGTCTACGTGACATTTTGCTCACGCGGTCTTTAATATTTACAAAATGCTTTTGCAGCACAGTGTTCATGTCTTTGTCAGCGCATTTGTATTTTAGATGAAATATATCTAAGTAGAAAAACATTAGTTTTATTTTTTAACAATATTATTTTGTTCTTACTCTTGATTATTGCTACAAGAAAGTATTTCTCGGCGCTTTGATTTTCACTGCTCCCTTTCCAGCTAGTCGAATGAATTGAGTTTTGCTTTTACAAGTCTTTGCCATAAATAGTTTCTAAAACAAAATAAAAATTACAACAAATATTTTTAGTTAAGTAAATATACTACATACAAATTATTCCAGGTTTTCATCATTGTTTTTTTAAGTCTTCATCAAAAGACTCAAAATCCTTAATATTGCAAAAGGGAAGTTCTTGATTTTTTTTATTTTTGAAACGTTTTGATTCGCACACTACGGATATACTTTTTCTTAAAAAAAAAAAAAATATGGAATAATATATTAGCCGTTTTGTATAGCCTGTTTCAAAAGAGAAGAACAATTTCGCGCATGTTTGAGAATAAGAAAATAATTTGGAGAGTGTTCTTCATTCTGATTGGTCGACATTAAAAATAAAATTGAATATTCTCTGAGCAGAAAAATAAATGAAAAAAATGAATGTATATTCCTGAATTTTGTTGATCATCGCAACTGCGCTGCGGAAGTACTGAATTTTATTTTTCAAAATCAACCAATCAAAATTAAAAAAAAAATGGGCGTTAAAAATAATTTGTTAGCCAAAATTTCACTTCACAATTTTTTCTTGAGAAAATAATATATTTTTTATGTAATTTTTTTTTTATTTCTATCAAGATGCAGGTTACTGCAGGCCGTGCAACACCGCACTTGTGCGATCATTTGATCTAAATGTTAGCGCATTTAAATATTAAGAAAAACAGTAAAAAAACATTCAAAAACAGCATAAAGTTCAGCGAACAGAACAAAAAGAGCAAGAAACTACGCTCTAAAAAATTTTCTAGCTTTAGAAATAATTTCTCACTGCGCATCGAAAAATGAAACTATGAAATGTTCTTTTCTTTTGAAACGAGCTATAACGTTTTTTTTTAATTTTTCCATTCACTTTTCAAGCGTAAAAACGTCTCATATTCGAGTCCCTTTTTATCATGTAAGAGATAAATAAGTTTTTGATCGTTAAAACGTGTCGAAAAATACAAGTTTAGGTGATTGAAAACAAAACAGTCTTCCAAATGCTGGGTGGGAATAAGCTATTTCTTAAAAATTTCAAAGAAAATCCAAGCTATTGTTTAGGTTTAATTCATTATGCACAATGACTTTTGTACAAGTCGGATTCGCAGCTACTTTGGAATATAACGTATAAAGTCAGCCCTTTTCCAGATGTGGCACTCAAATTTTTGGCTTAAATTCATCTTCAGAAGCAAATATGATCTTAGTAGTAGCCACACGTTCAGTTTCCGTAGGTGTCCGAAGGTCCCCAAAAGTTACGGTTAATTTGAGGATTATGGCCTGAACACATTACCTAATACATGCGACGAACGGCATGTCTGTCTATGTTGGGGGACTTATTTATAATAAACACGACAGCAGCAAACATCAGAAGCATGTGTTTTTAAAATTTCATAATCAGCCTTGGCCAAAAGTATGAGGCACCCCTAATTTACTGAATACTGCGTCTTTGAAGGTAAGGAAATTGTAGTTGAGTTATAGTAATATAATCGTTGAGTTGAGTTAAAACCAGTGCTCGTGATCGTTGATTTGTGGTATTTTTGGTCCTGTTGAAATTTGACTACATCTAAGTTAATGTCGACAAAAATATGGGTTAATGATTGCAAAAGTGCAGTTTTTGCACATTAATGTTGGGATGTCCATACGACCTTCGCAAGTGAACATTTCGCCAACCCCATCAGCAGCCATGCAGCCGCAAATCATTATCCTGCCTCCTCCATGCTTAAGGCCACGTTCATAGTGAACGCTGAAGCTAAAACTTTTAACAGCTGCTGAAAAACGCTTTATGCATAATCATATAAAAAAAGCGCAAACTGTTCATAGTTCACGCTTAAATTCAAAGTCACGCCATTTTTGAGGCTTTACAATGCTTTTTCTTCCATCTCGTTTGGCTTCACAGCGTTGATTTTTTGTTTCCTGTCGTACTTATTTATGCTTTGTTGTTTCATACTTTTCAACGCTTTTTTTGCTTTTATTTCGTTTTTTGGCATAATTCGGCTGTTTTATGTTATTTCTTGTTTATGTTTTGATATGCAGCTTATTTAAACATGCTTTTGAGTAATTTTTTTCTTATCAAAGCATCTTAACTAGCTCAAAAAGTGCCTAAAAGTGCGAGCAAAAAGCGCCCACTATGAACAGCAATAAAAAAGTGTCATGATATCGCTTGCAAAAGCTAACCAGCTTCAGCTTAATTTTTAATAGTAGAAGCTCCTCCCATGTGATATCTAACCGTGCGTTTAGACCGCCTGAACGAACGAGGAATTCATTGCGAAGAATTTATTGCGATAAAAACGTCGTTCGGCGTACTGTCTACACCGGACGAACATCAATCGCGAACGAACATTATCCGCCATCTTGTATGTTCAGGCGGTCTAAACAGAAAATAATGCATTCGGCGAACATGAATAAATGCAGGGTTGATAGCTATTTATTTATATATTAGTAGTAAAACTTGTAGTAGTAAAACCACAAATTCGTCTATTGAGTAACAAATAATCGCGATTTTATTTTAATATTTCAATTTATTAATTTATTAAATAAACTATTAGCTATTGTATGAAAGAACTATATAATTATTATTATTATAATATTGAACTTACAACAATTAAATTCCAGCGAAAATTAGCAGAACACGTTCAAAAACATAAACAAATCTTGAACAGTGGTGCTTTGCGTTGTTTTGAAGTTAAAGTTACTACGAATTTTGGTACTTTCCGTGATTTTTTCTTTGAAGATACTCCTTTTTGCTACTTTTTTGTTTTTAAGAACAGCGCAACACTGGATTCGCCCAAAAAGATTGAGCGACGGCCAAACAGTCCGAACGAAAGAATTCTCGTTCGTTCGCCCTAATTTACCGTCTACACCGGGCGAACAGCGTTTGCGATGAATTTGTAGCGAACGCTGTTCGTTCGGGCTAAGTCTTTACACCGAGCGAACGAACGAGGTTTCTTTCGTTCGTTCAGGCGGTCTAAACGCACGGTAAAATAGATTTTGTTCGATTCCTTGTTATGAGTTAGGTTGCGGTTATAGTGAGCGCCGAGTCAGACAGGCAGGCAGGCATTGTGAACAAGCGAGATAGATAGCTATCTGCATCTCGTTTTTTCACACAGATTTCAGCCTGCCTGCCTGTCTGAATCGCGTTCACTATAAACGCAGCCTTAGAGAGTGATATTTGATGAGAGTAGATAATATAATTCTGAACATAATGCACCATTGGCGAGTTTCATAACGAAAAACAAAAATCGGTAGAAAAAAAATAAACTAAAAGGAAACTAAATTTCGTGCGTACAAGGAATGCGAATTACATTTTTTGAGAATTAAGGAACAGCTAGAGGCGTAGTCAAAATTGGAGACGCCTGCTGTTTTTTTTTTTGCTTTTTTCTCCATGATTGCCATTTTAAGTTGCCAGGATTGTTGAAGAATCCAACAGAATGGCTTTACAAGACAACATCAAGAGGCCAGTCAATATTATGCGAAACGAATGGAAAAATTCGTTGGTATGTTTATGTTCATGGCATTATTGAAGTTGCTTTCTAATAGACGTTATTGGAAGTCTCACCTTGATCAGATTTTCGCTCATGACTTGGCGAGAAGAGGTGAGAAGAAATAAGGCGCTTTTTCCATTTTGCGTATAATGATAACTTTGTAAAAAATGGTCGACTGGGCACAACAAGCTTTTACATCAAATTTGTTTGTAAAATACTTTTTTAATTTTTCTATTATTCATTAATAACTTGTATATAATAGACATTGAAGTTTGTTTATTTTTTTACTTAAAAATTTAAAATAAAATATAAAATGGAAACTACCTTTGTTGGATAAAACGCCCTATATGGCAATTATTTTTTAATTTGCAAAAGCTGTAATACATGTGTTTCCAGAAAACGGACCTTCTTTAAAAAAAAAATGCTATTTGGTAATCTAATTATACCATTTAAAATATAGGTCCACCAAAAAAATGTGTTTTTTTATGAACTTTTATTTAAAAAAAAAATGTGTTTGGCAAACACACGGTAGAAGTGAAACCTTCAGAATATGACTGGGTCATATCTTGTTCTTAATTTTTATAAATTCACTCTTCTCGTAAAAATTCTCTAGTCAGCAAATCGCGTTTGCAGATGATATGGCTTGCACACTTATGTTGGATCCGGTTCTTGTTCCACAAACTGCTTTCTTATTGAGTGTGTAAAGAGTTTTAAATACCTAGGATTAATTATTGATTGGAAACTAAATTGGATCGATCATACAACTGCTCTTAAAAGTATTTAATAGCAGCAACAAGGCAGATGTATCATTTAAAAAATTGTTGTTCGGAAAAATTGCTAACCTGTATTTACTATGGCATTTTCCATTCGAAATTATAATATGGTTTGCTATGTTTTGGAGGTTCACATAACAAAAAAGTTTTTCCACTACAAACTGCACAAAAACATGTCGTTCGTATTATATGTAAAAGCAAACGTCTAGAAAGTAGCTTACCACTATTTAAACAAACTAATATTTTACCCGTGAAACATTTGTTTTTCTACAAGGTGTTGAAAATATTTTTTATAAGCTGTTCAAATTATAACTTGAGAATAAATCACCTTAACATGGCTCATGTTCCACCACATAGCTTGCAATACTTGTTGTCTTTTTATACGTCTATAGCGCCCAGACTGTTCAATTGCCTTCCAAGTAATTTAAGGTGCCTTCGTAATAAATTTGCTTTTCTTAAACAGATGAAATCGTGGCTTCTTAATTTGTCCTATCATGATGTCAATACTCTTCTTAATATAGTTATTTAATAACCAAATACATAAATCTAATATGTCAACTTGTATTTTCTATTTTATAAGAATTAAATTTGTACTTATTGATTTTGAATGACCCATGTTATCTATAAAATGTTAATTGTGAACTGCATTCGCCTCTAATTCCTCGAAAATTTCAGAATGCAGCCTTTAAAATTACTTTACATTTATATATGGGCATTTCGATGGTGTCGAACGTGACTGTTGTACACATTTCAAGTGAAAACTCGTAAGGTATATCTTCGACTTGGCCGAAGTAAAAATACCCCCACGGCCGATTCTTAAGGGTGCAAGAATCTTAAATTGGAGAGCTTTTTGTATGAGCTTTTGAGAGATATTATTATTTTTATGTGTCTAAAATACATACATATCAAATTGTTTTCCTGTAGCTTAAATAAAAGCCTTTTTATAAAGTTTTAAACTTTGGGGTTGTATGGGAGAAGGGCGTGTTAGATTGTGTATGACGCTCATTTTTCTAACATACCTCAGTTTCGACATAGAATACACAAATACCGAGTTTCTGTCTTGTAACTTTAATATTAGCCTCTTTATAGATTGTTCAACTTTGGGGTTGTATGGGAGGTGGGCGTGTTAGTGGGTGGATGACGCCCATTTTTCTAACACACCTCAGTTTTGACATTGAATACACAACTACCGAGTTTCCGTCTTGTAACTTTAATATTAGCCTCTTTACAGATTTTTCAATTTTGGGGCTGTATGGGAGGTGGGCGTGTTAGTCGGTGGATGACGCCCATTTTTCTAAGACATCTCAGTTTTGACATAGAATACACATATACCAAATTTCAGTATTGTAGCTTTAATATTAGCTTCTTTGTTTAGTTTTCAATTTTGGGGTTGTATGGGAGGTAGGCGTGGTTTTCATCCGATTTAGCCCATTCTCGAACTTGACCTTAGTTTTTTTAAAAAAAGCTTAAATATCGAATTTCATTACGATATCTTCAAAATTACGGCTGTAATCGTGTCGACAGACGGACAGACAGACGGACATGGCTAAATCAACTCAGGTGGTTATAATATGATAAGTAACAAATCTTTTGTAGTTTCAAATCAAAATAAAGTCAGCTCAAAAAAGTTTAACATTACCAATGGACTCCAACAAGGAACAGTTAATTCACCAATTCTTTTTAACTTATTTATTCTAGACCTACTTAATAGGGTTGAAAATATCATTGGTTTTGCCGATATTATTATATACCATGCCGATAATAAAATTGAAAATATCAATAGTGGATTGAAAACTAAATTTAATATTGTGGAAAAATATGCCATTGATTGGAAAATGAAAATAAATATTAACAAATGTGAAACCGTTCTTTTTCGACCCCCTATAGGGAAATGTAATTATAATATTAAAAAACACTGGAAATCCTTTGGTTTGTTTTCCGATTACACTAATATACAAATTCCAAATACACAAACTGCCAAATATCTAGGGATACATTTAGATAAATTTTTATACTTCAATATCCATATAAAAGAGCAACTTATTAAAGCGAAAAATGCTTTTTTTTATATAAATCCTTGTTCTACTCTAGATATTTACAACCTAGAGTTAAAGTTATCATGTATCAATCTTTAGTTCGTCCAATTATTACATATGGTTGTCCTATCTGGTTCAACATTTCACCCTCCTACATGGAAAGAATACGCATATTCGAGAGAAAATGTCTGCGAGCCTGCACAAAACTTTATAGGTCTCACGAAAGTGATTACTTAAAGTATGTATCTAATAAAAAACTGTATGATACATCACAAATAATTCGAATTGACAATTTTATTATTCAATTAACTAGAAACCATATTTCAAAATGTGTGTCTTGTAATATAAACAATCTCATATTGGCTCCTTATTATACAAATGAAAACTATATAAAGACAGCAATTAAAAATGGATTTGTCCCCCCTGAGGCCTTTCTATACCTTGATAGTAAGGGATACATTCAGTCAGAGAATTGCGTCCCAATATTTTATCATCTATATAGACGCGCTAATGATAAAAGCATTCAATGCAACCTAATTGATAATAATGAACTTAGATTTGAAACAAGTATTTCTGAAAAAGATTTAAAAATAAGGGCAAACATGAATCTCGAAAAATATTGGTGGCTTAGTTAGTTAATCTTCCGTTTTATTCTTAGCTCTAAGTTTTTATCATATAAATGTTTATATAAGTAAGGTTTTTTGATTGTTATTTTTCTTTACATTCAATGATATACATTAAACACTGGAAAATTATGTAAATATATAACCTTCTAAAAAAAGGCTGGATTTAGTATTAGCTTAATGTATTTGAGAGCTCGATTATGAGACTTTATATAAATTATCCTTATTAATTACTTTTTGTTTATTTATAGTAAGAATCACATACTTATTTGAAACTTAATAAACAATTCAAAAAAAAAAAAAAAAAAAATCAACTCAGGTGGTGATGCTGAGCAAGAATATATATATTTTTCCATACCTACCACGCCTCCTTTTGGGTGTTACACACGTCGTGACAAAATTAACATACCCCTTACGCAGTACGCGTGGGGGTATAAAAATGTCATAATAAAACAAGTTTAAAAAAAAACAAAAGGCGAGTCTTATAGCTCTCAATTAGCCCTTTAATTATTGGTATTGTCAGTTGTTGGGTCATTTTTAGTTCTCAAGATATTAGAAAAAAACCAAGGTGGTCGCACGTTACCAAAAACAGAAGTGGTTTTCGTGGCAAAAAATTCAAACGTGGATTTCAGCGAAATGGGAAGCAATGTTTTTATGTAATTTTTTTTTTTTAGTGTTGAGCATTGATGTTCCTTAAAAATGGCTAGCGTTGTAAACATAAAGGATTTATATTTTTTTTTTATTCAATAAAAAAGATGGTCGCACGTGACATGTTGCACGTGGCACTTTTTTCGATCACCATAGATGTTTTTTTTTTCTGCTGTATAATGAAATTCAAATAAAAAAACTATGCATAAGTCAACAAAAATATTTATTTAAACATAATAACAAAAAATTTAAAAATTTCATGAATATGGTTTTGTGTAAGTATAATAAACATCGGTTTTTGTTTTTTTCATCGTTGTTTGTGCTCATCTACATTTAAAATAAGAATTTGTTAAGAATTATTAATAATTGATCTATGTAATAGGCCGGATCATTCTGATATGGATAAAAAAAATGTCAACCGGTCGGGGTCTCAAAAGTTATAGGAACTCATTAAAATGATTTTTGCATACTTTTTTTTCAAATCAGAGAAAAACCGCCGAAGCAATTTTGATTCTCCTGAAGGTATTTTTTGGTAATAAAAACATGTTTTTTGTTTGTTACTTTTTATTTTTCACAGAACGATACCCACATTTTCTTAAATGTTAATTTCTGACTCATACTAACATTTTGACATAAAAAAATTGTTAAAATTTTGTTTCATTATAACTCGTATTGACCACCAGAAATTTAATTTTTTGCTATTTTTAAAAAAGCATTTTTTAAAACCGCTGTAAAAGACACATTTTTTTATTAGATTTACGTGGAATTGTTATTGTTGGAAAGGTATTAAGTTCTTCTTTCGTTCCGTGTATCGCTTTAATCAAAGCTAATCAGTTTTCTCTCTGTTATGTTGATGAAAATTATGTCATATTGTCAATTATGAAAATAAAGTCAAACGCCATTGGTAGTGATGGCATTCCTTTGCGTTTTATGAAAATTATATTGCCGTTTATCATTCTGTTTCAATCACTGTTTCACTGTCATGTTTTCCCAACTCTTGGGATCTTACTACAATAATACCAATTGCTAAAGTCAGTAATGCTTCATCTATGCAAGATTTTAGACCCATTAGTATTTTGTGCTCTCTAAAATATGTGAATCCTTAATGTGTAAACAAATGAATGAATACTTAGAGTCTCATAAACTGCTTTCACCATACCAATCTGGTTTTCGATCAGGACACAGTTGCTCGCTACTGATAAGCTCAAGATTCAAGTTCGCATAAATTATGACGCTGGTAATATCGCATAAATTATGACGCACACTCCTTTGCCTTCTTGACTTTTCAAAAGCTTTTGCCAGTGTTAATCATTATCTTTTAGTTCGGAAACTGAAACTCTGTTTGGGTTCAGTAATGGCGCTGTTTCTTTTATTGAAACATCGCCGTCCGCCCGTCTGTCCGCCTGTGTGTTGTCCGAATACACAGGATAAGAAGAAGGAGTTGAGATAATTGAATGAAACTCGGTACACACAGTCACATGGACCCAAGCATCTGCACTATTGAATATTTTTGGAATCCACCCACGGACACGCCTACTTCCCATACAACGCAAAAATTTAAAACTGCATAACTCTGCTCATAATTAGCCTACAACAATAAAATTTGGTGTGTATGTGTTTTGTATCAACACAAAGATGTCTTCAAGAAAAATGGGTATCATCCGCTCACGGACACGCCCACCTCCCATACAATCCAAAACTTAAAAAAAGAGATGCAGAGATACAATTTGACACGTATGTTTTTTATAACAAAACAAATATGGTTTTGAAAAATGGACATCATCCGCCCACGGACACGCCTACCTCCCATACAACCCAAAAATTATAAACGCAATAAATAAACCTTTATTCAACCTACAGTTATAAAATTTGGCACGTGTATTTTTTATGACAAAACAAAGATGGTTTTGGAAAATGAACGTCATCCGCCCACGTACACGCCTACCTCCCACACAACCCAAAAAGTTTAAAACTGAATAAATAAGATTATGTTTGTCATAGAGAGAGAAAAATTTGGTATGCATGTATTTTATACCAAAATTAAGGTGTGTTCAAAAATTGGGAGTAATTTCGCACCTCCCATAGCGAAAGCATAATAAAGGCATTAACTGTTAGCTACAGGAATATAACTTGATATCTGTAAATTTTTCTTCAACATTTAAATGCATATAAGATATAGGCTTCATCCGCCCACGGACACGCCCATTTTCAATAATAATTTAAAAGAAAAGAAGTAGGTTTAGGGTATTTCATAGTCGGCCTAGACCGACTTCAGACTTTCTTTACTTGTTTTATATTAATTCCAAACTAACTTGTACTGACCATGTGAATTACATAATAAAAATAATATATTATACGCGTAGGTGCCTGCGGTTAACGTTAATAAAATTTTCATATAAAATATATACAAAAATCATAACATTATGGAGGGGTCGGAGGAGATGGGTTCCAAAGCAAAAAATGTTCCTTTTGAAAAAGTAATATGGGCCGGTCATATTGATTTCAATAACAGTATGGTGGTTTGGGTTCAGCCTCCCCTTCAGCTCGAAAACCTAGGGTGACCCGAAAATTCTGACTTCAGATTCGGATTCAGCGAGCCCACAACCTTAAGAAAGAGTTGAGAAACCCTTTGGGATTTCTTGAGTGTTGTACCGTGCTATTATGTTCTTAAATCTTAAATTTTTTAATTTTAATTTTTAAATTTTTAATTGTACGCTAAAAGACCTTTATTGATCTTACTTTAATAATTTTTAAGTCAAATAAATACAAAAAAAAAAAATGTCCAATGGCAGTACTTTTCGATTGAAAACTGACGAAGTTATACTAAAACTACCATTTTGTGCTCACCTAAAAAAAACAATTTTTACGGCACCAAAAACCTCTCAACCAACATAAGCTTTCAAGTAAGGGGTTGACCTGACCCGGCGAACTTTTTTTGCTGTATTTATTGTATTTTTTTATTTCAGATATTCCTGAGCATAATATCTATAGTAATTTAAAAAAAAAAAAATGTAAAATTTTTATATAAATGTAATTTGAAATAATATTAAACACATAAATTTTGGTTTTATTAAATAAATGTTTTATTTAAACGATTTTTCAAACTTCTTTGGGTCAAAATACATTTTAAAAATTTTACAATTTCTAATTGTAAGAATTTTACATAGATAAATACAATTAAAAATTGCCTTGTGTGTCTTTAATATATATCAAAGATTTACATTACTTCTTGTTGTTGTTGTTTTGCGTTGATTTCCATTTCATATTTTCAAATATCTTGCTGTTGTAATAATTAATATATATTAAAATTGTTAATTGATTTTAAAATAACTACTTTCTGTTACATATGTAATACAATTAAGACTTGTTTTGTTTTATATTATTATTTTGTATAAAGAAACACAGTTAATTGCCAACTTGGTACTATAAATGTTTTATTGTGGTTGTTTTTATTATTAATTTTTTATTATTATTTACTTGTTAATACAGAAAATATGTTGGTTTTTATTTTTATTTTTTTGTTTTATATAAAGTTAGTAATTGCAATGACGTTAATGATGATAAAAATGACATAGAAGGTGATGATATTTGTAGTTGATGATGACAGTTGTTGTTGTTGTTTTCTTTCTTTTGTTTTTTCTTTGACGACAACAAGTTGTGTGGCTTAAACTTTGTTTGTTATTCGCCTAAGTTGTTGATTGATATTTTGTATTTCGTTACTGGAAAACTTTCGTTCAAATGGTTTTAGTTTTTTCTTCTTTTCTTGTTTGCTAAATAAAAAAATAATAACAAAAATGTTGCCAACTAGTTCTAAAAATTGATTTTTTGTTTCGTTTAAATGTTTCTTCTTCGTTAAAGTAAATTTATTAAAAATATTTTTTATTTTATATCTCGAAGAAGAAGAAAAGTGCCCAGTAGTTGTTTATTTAACTTAATATTTAATTTTTTTAATATAATTATTAGAATAACAGAAATTTACAAACTGGGCTGGTTGTTGTTGTTGTGTGTATGTGTGTTTTTTATATTTTCTTTTTGTTTTATAAGTTTTTGCATTGCATAAATTTTGGGCGGCTTAAAACCACTGTTGCTTTTGTTGGGCGTTTCAAGTTGCCTTCGACACAAAATCTCATTATGATGACCTCTGGTTTTTAGTTTAGGTTGTCTATTAGTAGTTGCGTCGTCTGTAACTAGATACATATATCAATATGTTGTTTCATCTAAACTTTTATATATATATAGTTTTTAATGTTATTAAATATTTTTTACGTTTCTTTCAATATCTGCTTGTTTTTTTGTTTAAATATTTGTTTATATTTTTTGCAAATTGCTGTTCCTTCACCTACTCAACTTCATAATCTTCAAATTCCTTCTTTTTCTCTCTTGTGTTGCCTTTTTTCGACTTCCGCTGCTACTTTTTTGTTTTATATATTTTTATGTTCTCTTGTTTGTTGAAATATTTAGGCCAATGTTGGGAATTGACGCTCATCGTTGACTTTTGGTGCAGCATATGACTGTTGCCTATCACCGCCAAAATTGCGTGGCTTGCCTGCATTGCCACCTCCACGTCCAATGCGTGCACCATCAAAACCACCACGTTGGCCAACAACTGGGCCAGGTGCACCGGTCACTGGACCGCCAGTAGCGAAACTGCGTTCGCCACGCTCTCCACGATCACCACGCTCTCCACGTTCACCACGCTCGCCACGTTCACCGCGTTCTCCGCGTTCACCACCGGCACCAGCTCCACCGCCAACACTAGCAAAAGTCCTTGGACCAGCACCATCCACACGTGGGCCTCCACGTCCGCGACCACGTCCGCCAAAACCACCACCACCACGACGTCCATCATTAAAATTAAATTGTATATCAAGCACACGTTGTTGGCGTCCCACTCTTTGTGGATACATGGCAGGATCGTATTCAAGTTCCTCTTCACTTTCGTTCTCCTTCTTTTTGGTGTTGTTCAATGCGACCATTTTTTTCCATTGTGATGTATCCTCGCCTATGAAAAAGAGGTGATATGTTAACTTTATGTGCAATACTTTAATTCGTTAGAATCGTTTTTCTTACTTAGTTTTAATATTTATGCTATTAAATTGTTCTGTAAGATTGTATATCGAATAAATAAATGTAAAAAACCCTTTACAGAGAAAAAAAAAAATCAATTTATTGGAAACTATTGTAGGATATAACGCGATATTTCTATAAAATTTAAGCTAACTGTACAAAAAAAGTGAGCAAATTAAATGAGAGGAATACGAAATATATTTCAACGGAAATACATATTGAGGGAAAGACTTGGTAGACTTTGTAGAGCAAGTATAGAACTAATCACGCAGTCTATTTTAGGTCTTGAAGTCTTGATCACTGCCAAAAAATATTTATACAATGGATTTATTTGTACAACACATACAAAGTGTACATTAATTTGCTTGTTGATGTAGATTAAGATGCCTTAAAAGAGGTTCGCTAATCAATTTGTATTCCTTTAGATTCTCTTACAACTTTTGCACAATCAGTCCTACAAAACTGGGAAATACAAGACTTAACTTCAAATAAAATACCTGGGTCTCATCTAAAATAGGAAACTTCATTGGAAGCCTAACCTGCTCTAGAAAGCCAAAAAAGCCAAACAGGCAGTTGGTTACAAGTGGGGACTACAACCAAGTGTAACACTTTGGCTCTTTGTTATCAGGCCGATATTTCTTTAGGGTGCTATAGTCTGGAGTCCTGCAATGAACAAACAAACACACCTCAATACAATTCTCAAAGATGCTGAGCTATGCATTAGCTTAGCACTAAAAACCACTCCTGCAGACGCACCCGACACAATGCTGCTCGACCTTATACCACTTGGTATTCCAAAAAAACAGATGGCTGGAAATGCAGCGATATTTCTGAAAGCCACCTCTCAATGGTACAATAGGACAATAGCATTAAGAAACTTTTTCCTCCAATGCCCAATACCGTAGACTACATCCTGCAAAAGCTTTTGTTTCTACAAAAAGTTTGATGTTTCAATGCCATTGAAATCTATACTGATAGATCAAAATTGCATGGCTATGTAGAGGGGAAGGAGTCAACTCTGAATCACTAACCATCAACCTGCAATTTGCCTTTAGGTTCCCTGACCACTGTAGTGTCATCCAAGCGGAAATAATTGCTATATATGAAGCTATAACTTGGCTTCAGATGAATGATACACCTATCAGCTAAGGATATTTGTATTCTATCTGGTAATCCATCCGCTTTTAAAGCCCTGGAAACTGTTCAAATAACATTCAAAACAGTCCTAAGCTATCGCAGATCTCTTAATGAAATGACAGAGCAGCACGACATGTTCCTATGCTGGATAACCGACATAGAGAAATTGCAAAGGAAATTCCAGGAAATTGCAGAGCAGATGAACTCGCAGATGAACTGAAAAGGAAATAATTGGTATGCCTCTTACTAAATGTAAATTGCCCACAAATGAACTATCTCTGAAAATATATAGATAGACGGAAATAAATACCACACGCCGCTTCAGTTTTGGCCGATCCCGAAACTAAAGCGTTCAAAAGAACTTATTTTCCTTAGAAGGGAAGGGATCAAATAAATACTATTATCGGTGCCCTAACAGGACACTACTGGAAACCATGCCCGAATATTAACCATAACAATTTCTGTAGAAGCGCAGAGACGAGGAGGAAGAATCTACAACACATCTTCCCTGCACATGCCCTTTTCATAGGTAACTGGTTTTATAGTGACCTAGACGGTCTCTCAGAATCTTCAGTCTATAGATTACTAAGCTTTGTTAATAGCTCCAACTACTTCAGATTGAGCAGGTAAAAAAAAACAACTCCTTGTGTGTCTCATTAGATAGCCGCATAAACCTAACCTCACCTAGGTTCTTTTAGGTTACAACTGCTTTCGAACCAAATCTACATGTTTCTACAGTTTTCCGGGATATACCAAAGTCCTGCCAGAAATTCTTCCACAAGTTCCAAACTGTTTAAATTAAAAAATATTTATTTATTTCTTCTTTCCGTCTATGGACAATGATCCTTACAAACTAAGCAACTATAAATTTGACTATAAATCTTAATAACTATTTAACAAAAAAATAATGGTATGAAAAATGTTTATGCTAAAAGCATATTTCGGCATAGAAAAATCGAGCATGTTCGTATTAAAAATTCTGTTTAAAGCTATGAGAACTCTATTTATTGGCTCATTAATGGCATAGTTAGTTCCATGACAGTTTATGTAAAAGTAATTGCAATTTCTGAGCGATTTTTGCGGAACATTAAACGATATCAATTCAAGCAAATTTTCACAGCTAATATTTCCATTAATTTAGATCGTAAATAAACATAATGCTTTGTACGAGTCTTCTATCCTCAAGAGAGGATAGTCCAATGAGCAAACGACGCGTCCTATATGAAGAAATTGATTCGGAAAAATTGAATGAACATAAAGCAAACTTCAAAAACCTTTTTTGAACTTATTCCAATCTATTAATATGTACTGAATAAAATGGACTCCAGATGAATGAAGCGTATTCGAGACTTGATCTAACAAGGGACATATATAAAGTTTTTAGAGTGTAAGGATTAGCAAACCCTGTACTGTTGAGCCTAAGAAACGCTAAAAGAGAATATGCTTTGGGGATGATACGATTAAGATGAGAACTAAAGCTTAGACCTGAGGAAAAAATTACCCCCAAGTCACGTATTTCAGATAGTCTTACTAACTTGGCATTTTCAAAAGAATAATCAAATAAAATTGGGGAATGCAATTTATAATAAGAAACAACGTAACATTTATTCAGATTGAGTGATAATTTGTTCAATTTGAACCAAGAAAAAACATTGTTAAGATCGGACTGAAAGCGATTAGCATCCAACTGACTTTTAACTTTATGGTACACCTTAGATCATCTGCATAGAGCAGAAATTGAGCAGTATGGAAACATTTCGAGAAATCATTTATAAAATGACAATAAGTAAGAGTCCAAGAATACTACCTTGGGGAACCCAGACAACGCTAAAAATGAGGATGCATCGTCTTTGCATCGTCTATGGCAACGTACGAGACTCTATTAGATAGTTATGAGTTCAACCAACCAAGAAAATTTGAATGAAATCCAAATTTGGCAAGCTAGAATAGAACATTATGCGACAGTTTGTCAAAAGTCTTAGAAATGTCCGAATATATGACAAGTTGATGATGATCTTCTAAAGTAGTAATGCAGTAGTTTGTAAAAATACTAAGGTTGGTTGTAGTTGACCTACCAGAGACAAAACCATGTTGATTAGGACAGATAAAATTTTTTTATGGCAAAGTAAAATTTATCCTTAATAATTTTTTTCAAAAAGCTTAGAGATATTAGTTAACTTTGAGATGGGCCTATAGTTTAGAACATCATGTTTATTGCCAGCTTTGAAAACAGGAGTTATAAGCGTTATTTTCCTTTGTCAATAAAGGCACCAGAACTGAGAAATTTGTTGAAAATCATACAAACTGGTAATGATAACGAATGAATATATGGTTTAAATATTAAAAAAATATCCAAACTGTTTAAATTCAAACTTTCTACATTTTATTTATTTATGAACCGTATTTTATATAGCATACACAGGCCCGTAAAAGGTCTGGCCATGTGGCTATTATCTATATATTTTTTAAAAGTCTGATATAAACGACTTTATATTTTGTGTACATATAATTTTTCTGTAAAAGCGACAATTTGACTCAATGTTATTGATGTTAAAGCCAAAAATTAGCTGTTTGTATTTTTCAATCTTAAAGACCAGTGATGACTGATTATGAAAAATGCAATAAAATCTGGTTTTCATGCTAGAAACGGATTTTTCCTTATGAGGGAGTATAACGGCGCGCACTTTATCTTCGGTCAGCACTGACGTTCTAATCAAACTACAATTAAGACTCCAAATTTCTGTGAGAAGTTCTGCAGACGGATGCTCTCTAAATCTTGGAACAAAGAGTAGAACAATGGATTAAGATCTAATAACACTGCAATAAAATCAGGAATATTGCAACTCAGCTTATCCTGAGCGATTTTGGCCTTGTGCGTAGAAACAGAATCCTGTAAAAAAAAATCCATGTCTGTTATTTAAAAAGGATATTGGTTAGACCTTCTAAGACATAATATTTATACAATTTTGCTCCAGTTTTTACCCCTTTTTTTTGCACAGAAATGCAAAGATGTGGTATTATGGTGAGATATTCAACGATTCAATATTTCAACGGACGTGGTTTCAACGATTCAATGTTGACCGTAACGACTTGAACGACGACCAAAAAAGCGGACGTCCAGAGAACAAAAATCGTGATGAACTGGTGCAAGAATCCGTGAGTCATTGCTGTCGATGGAAAATTTTACTGCCAGAATATTGGCCGAGGAGTTTGGAACAAATAGAGCGACTATTCGTCAAAGTCAAAACATCGATCTCTAAATTTGAACATGTGTATTTTCTAAGGAGCAAATTGGCAAAAATAAATGTTTTGTTTTCGTGACTCTACACATTAGTGTTTCTAGTAGCCACGATTATAAATTTTTATTCAAAATTTGCAACAAAATTTATTTTTCTTTCAGTCCATCCATTACCAGCTTCTATGCTAGATATATTATATAAAAACTAATTTTCATTTTCTTGTTTAACAAATTTAATAAAAAAATTCTGCAGAACAATTGAAAGAAGCCATCCAATGAAACGCATGGTTTGCCATTAAAAACAAGACCGCCAGATCATCGCCACATAGTAATGGTATTAAAAAAAGATCCATTCAAATCTTCCAAAAATATTGCAGCCGCAACAAGCAATGCTAAAGCGCTCAAACGGCTCGACGCCGTTTACAACAAGCAAAATTGCCAGGACGAATTGCTAGAAAGGTACCTTTAATGCGAAAAATTAATGGGGATATGAGGTTATATATACCGAAAAATCGCTCTATCTGGGTAGAACCCGAGGTTGAGAAGAAGTGGCAAAATATTTTACGGAGTGATAAAACAAAAAGAAATTTGTTTGGAAATGATGCACAAAGGAATGTAAGACGACCTAAAGGTAAAGAAATTCACGTTCGTTTTACAAATAAGACAGTTAAGCATGGTGGCGAAAATATAATGGTGTGGGAATGCTTTTCCTGGCATGCCGTGGGTCTGCTTTTCCAAACGTTGCATAAAATAACAGCAGCAGAATAAAAGAACTTCTGGGAAGACGTAATGTTTTCATATGCTGAGGAGAACATGCCTCTTTGTTGAGTTTTTCAGCATGATAACGATCCAAAGCACACCTCAAAGTTGGTAACAAAGTGCATTGCAGAAAAATAAATGTAAAGTAAAATAAAAGTGCTCACCTGGCCAAGTGGAGTTTTTTCACCAAGAAAAAATTGGCCGTTAAAACTATTGCGAAAAAGCAACAATTATGGGAATTTGTTAAAAAATGAAACTCCATAAAAGACCTGTCAAAACCTAATTAAAAGCATGCCAAACAATAACTGGCAAAAACAATCCTCTTAAGAACAGAAACTACCTTTTCCACTTCCGAGGCAAAAATTGTTCATTCTTAGGCTGAATATCCAGTTTTGAATAACAGCATAGTTTGACTTTAAATCAAACTCATGGTCATATTTTTTATAAATTTAAAAATAAATTTAAGTTTTTTCAGCCTGTCGGACTTTGTCAGAACCACCTTAAAATAAAGCTCTACTTTAACAAATAGAACTTGTCTAAATTCTCACCTTCGCCAGCTTTACGTATATTGAATTGTGGTTTGGCGCGTTGTTTTTTCTGTGCTTTCCATTCATCTAACGTCAATTCCTTAGTTTCCTCTTCAACTGGTGTTTGTTCAGCCTGTTGTTCATTGCCAGAATCTTCAGCCTTTTCGGCAGTGTGAGCACCTTCAGTGTTTGCAGCATCAGTAGTTTTGTTATTGATATCATCGATGGCTTCCTTATCGGAGCCCCAGTTGTGTGCACCAGCACCTTGACGTTTATCCACAGCCTTGACACCTGAGAAAACATGTATTGTATAATATAACAATTTAAATAATGCCATTTAATGATTGCCTTAACTTAACTCGTCGCCAATAAAAGAGGAAGAACCCAAGCAGAACAAATAATTATTTCTCTACTTTTCTACCAAAAATTATCATTTCCCTACAGCCTCTCCTACATTCCTGCTATAAGTACAACTTTAATTCTAACTAAATCGTTTGCATTATTTGCATTATTTTACTTAATTCTAGATATAAACATATCTGCGCCTTAAAATGATACGCTTTATTCATAAAAAGTGTAAGTTTATGATGAATACTCTTTTTTGCTCTTTATAATTAGCACTATGAGGTGTTAAACTGGTTTGACAGCAAACTCTTAAGTGTCGTAATTAAATAAATAAAAAAGTGTCGAAATATTATTTGTTGTCAATGCTTTGAAATCGCAGATATTGCGTTTAAATTCATACATTTTAGCCTTTGATAAAGAAACTAAAGTTTATACTAGCAAATGTTTTTGGATACCACCGCGTATATGTTTACTCAAGCAGTCAGCGATAAAGAGTGTGAGAGAAAGAGGCACTACGCTGCTTGTTCTTCGCCACTCTCGTTGCAGAAAGCAGAACAAAATTATTGTTGATAACGTGATTCTTCCGCGGATTTAACCTAAAAATTTGTTTGCCACAAAAATAGCTTCAAAGGTTTAAAGTTTCAATGCAGCTGTACTAATTCAATTTTTGTTTTTTTTTTTGTTTTTTTGTTCTATTGTGAAGTTTTTTAAATAGAGTTATTTATTTTTTTAACGATATAACGTCTCATTGCGTTTTACTTCGTTTTTATTTGCCTACTTTTAATAAAGACTTATTTTTAACCTTGGCGAATATTAAGAACGCGTTCACAAACACGCACACAAGCTACTTTGGATCTTTTACTGCTGCTGCTGTTCTGTTGCTAGTGTCTATATCACCTTCTGCACCACCCTCCTTGTTGATTTATTTACCTTAAGTTTGAGCAAGTGTGACGCTGATGCGCCGCCGCTTTTGCTTTTTAATACTTACCAGTTTTGTCTGATCCAGATTGACGATCAAATTCACGTTTTCCTCTAAATTCGCGATTGTTGTTGTTGTTGTTATAGTTGTTGTTGTTGCCACCCTCGAAATTGCGCTGGCGTGGAGGACCACGATTTTCACCACGATTGTCTGGGCGATTGTCTTGACGATCTCTAAATTGGCGTGTCTGTTGCTGTTGTTGGCCACCCTCCGTCACAGCAGCTCCACCACCAGCAGTTTGGTTAAAGCCGTTTTCGCGCGTATTGCGACGATTATTGCGTTGTTCACGATCGCGTGTCTCACCATTTTGTTGTCTGTAGTTATTGTTGTTGTTGTTGTTGTTGTTGGTGTTGTTGCTGCGTTGATTGCCTTGACCAGCAGCAGCAGTAGCAGCACCATCACGATTAGCACCAAATTCACCGCCAGCACCGCCTCCAACATTGCGCTTACGATTGGCATTGCCAGCCACGCCTTGTTGTTGCTCCCTTGGTTGCTGTTGTTTGGCATTAAATCTATCGCCGCCTGCAGCTGCTCCTGCTCCGCGCTTGTTGGCTTCATTCTTATTCATGGCCGAGGGTTTGTTCTCTTTTTCAGCTTGATTGGGTTGTTTTTTATTGGCTTGTGGTGGCTTCGTTGCTGCTGCTGCTGTTGTTGACTTTGGTGGAGCCCCCGTAGCTGCGGCTGGCTTAACCTGCTGCTGCTGCTTCTTCTTGGCCGCAAGATTATCTAATGGATCGCTAACATCATCGTCCATGAACAAAAGTTCATAACGATTATTTCCAGCGCTATCCATATTAGGTGATTTTTCGGTTTGTTCTTTTTTCAAGTACACTACTTTGGCTACTTTATTTTTTCTTCTTCTAATTTATTGAATTAGAATTTTTTAACCTTAATTCAGTGTGTTCTGCAGCACAAGAGAGTCAAAAGTCGAAACACATGCCCAAAATGAAAAAAGCATGGTATACATAGAAAGAAAAGTCAGTCCATAGTCATTTTGACAGTTGCCGAGTTGGTTTAATGAGTTGTTCTGATTCGCTCTGTACGTCTATTCCATAGGAACGCGATTGGATATGGTTGGTGGTGGTGATATGAATGGTGGTGGTCTGTTTGTGGTATGTCTCTGTGTGCGCGCAATTTTAATCGAGTGTTAGAATGTGTGATACATGCTGCTCAATGAGGTGTTTATAAATGGCACTGGAGCAATCGAGCTATGTTTAATGAATTACAAACTGCTGAACGATGATGCAGTGAATTTTAGAGTCTGACATGTGCTCAGGCTTAACAATGAATGGACTGATAAAGCTGACGATAGAAGTGGGCTCTACAAACGCAGCAATGCTTCAAGCGTTGCGTGTAAATGTGAGTCAAAGTGATATTTTATTACTAGTAATGATTTTTTATTACATCAAATTTCAAAATTTTCTGACTTTAAATGGTGCTTCACAAAATGTGTTACTGCTATATGTACTTATGGTGAAAAGGAATTAATTGGAATGATGAATCAGTAAATACAAAATTTTAAAACGTGACCCAAAACTACATTCCTACAGGAACAGTCTTATCGTCAATCAAATGATGCAGTTCGATCGAATTAACATGAATACAAACCACTGGCCAGTGAAGGCTTCTAACAGGACAACGATCCTAAGCACACCTCACGCATTGCAAAGACGTTTTTTGAGACCAGTTGCGTCTCTTGTCTACAAGAACCTTCATTCCTGTCTGAGGAACACATAAAATCCTAAAAAAATCCATATGATTCGCTCAGGTACTGCCCAAATCTTGTATTTAGAACCCACAGACTCTATAAAAATCAAAGAGAAGCAGCTGGAAGTCTTATAAATAACAGCGTAATTTTCTGTTCTCAGTAGCTTAAAAGAACTTATCAAAGTTTGACTCATGCTTAAAGTACGTGAATATTATGCACGTGAATCACGAGCTACTTCACGCGTAGTTTGTGAATAAAATACACGTGCAGTTGAGGTTCGTCTTTCGAAAAACGGACTAGACGGAGTTCGAACTTCCGTGAGCACGTTCGAAACACGTTTTTGAGTCAGTGCTGTCACTTAACACAATTGTGCTAAATCTACTACTTTTTCGATGGTTTTTGACTTCAACCACTTTTACTACCCTCTACTTTTTTCCAAATTCTACCAATATTTTATTTCTGTAAAAATCATTATAATTTTTCTTTTATTACATAATCAGCCCTACCATATAAGTCATCGTCGGCAGTTATCGTCGTCTTCTTTAAATTGGTACCACCGAAATGCTGACGACTAGTATGCTGTACTCGCTAAGGTTTGGTTTTCACTTATCATTTTTGATTTTACATGAAAGTTTAAAGTGTAAAATATCACATAAATAACAACTTTTATGAAATTTTTGCTAAAAACACATAAAGAGAACAGTTTTTCCTATTTTTTGCTTTTGTCAAACGGAAAAAGATTGACATCGTGTTAGCATTTTTCATTAGACTGACAACAACTGACCATTAAAACTGACATAGTGAAAACCGGGCTTAAGTCGTTTTGAAAAACATGTCGTGTCGACACGCCGTAATGTAAGTCTTTGAGTTTTTCTTGCACGAGTTGCGACGACTAGAAAGCGAAGTGTTGCGGTTTTTGTTATTATGTTCTTTTATTTGTTTTTTGAAAAAACTTGAGATTTTTTTTAATAAAGAATGGAAAAAAAAATTAAAAATAAGAGTCACACAATTTGAAAAATTTAGTTCGACAGCTGGAGAAAAATCCAAGCTTATAAAAAGGATTTAGCAAAGGAACAGTCCCAGCCAATTTAAAAAAAAAAATGGGAGGAAATAAGCAAACAATTAAATGCTGTTCGTCCATTGCAAGAGAACAGTGATGGCTGGTAGAAGGTATGGAACGCTACGACTTTAAAATTCAGTTTTAATGACGATATCATTACCCAAAACATCAAAACTGTAAAACTTACTTGCCAACAGGCAGCCTTAATGTTCGACCTTTGCTTTATAATTGTTCTTTCTATAATAAGCATTGTTTTCAGATCTTCATCACTTGAACTTGCATCAGAAACAATAAAATTTCTTATTTCTTGACAAGTACGATTCATGAAGAACAAGACAAATGTCAAAGCTGCTTTAAACTATCAATAACAAGTCGTCTCGTTTTGTCACTTGACGAGAAGACGTAGCGGGCACCGATTTAACATTGAGATAATGACGACGTCGATAACAAGTGACAAGGAAAACTAGTCGAAGACGACTTTGCTGACGACTCATGGAAGGGCTGAATAATTGCTGTTGCAATAATTTACATATTTTTGGAACATTTTACCGAGACAGGAAATGATAATTCTTTTAAATGTATGAATATTTATTATTCATTAATATTAAACCTATTTAGGTTTAAAAATTCAAATTGTAAAGAAATCATTAATCCATGAAAATGTAAAACGTAAACATAATTTTTTTTTAGTTCTTCAATTATCCCGAAATATTTTATTGAATTTCGCAGGGCACGAAAACGCCAGCTAATGGCGTTTTCGTTTCTACCAAAAAATGTTGCCCTGTCGCAGTGCAAAATGTTTTCAATGTTGCCCGCAACCCTGTAATAGTGCATGTTTTTGCCTACTCGAAAAATGTCAACTTAAATAAACGAATATAACCATCCTTGTCTAACGCACGCATGTCATAATATTATCGTTTTAAAAACAGCTGATATGCAGGGCAATCATCTACCCTGAGAAAGTTTGCAGGGTAGAAAATGCGCCTTTTTTGCCCTCTGTGAGTGTGACATTTTAAGAAACGAACACAGAATTTACTCACCCGTTTGCACTTATTTTAGAATCGAACACGAAAAAAGGCAAGGGCAATGAAAAGGCAACATTTTTTGGTAGAAACGAAAACGCCATAAGCCACAAGACCCGTTCCCGACGGAATTCAAGCCAATTTAATAACATTTATATCTCCCATACCTGAGCCGAAGACAGTCGTCATTTAAAACGCTCTGATTAATCGCCTGAGTCAAAATAAATTTTGAAACTTTCGCACTTGCAAGTTCCTAAGTGTTTTGTTTTCGATGTACCTATTATTGATGAATAGTTTTTTCTTACAATATAACTGTTATGGCCCAATTTTTAAAGATATTTCTTATAACAGTTATGTCTCTGCTCAAAAACTAAAATTTGTTAATGAAATTCTCAATATCTGAAGTGTAGTTGACAACTTCTATCAAAATTTATTATTTTTGAGCTTCAAATTTTGTTTTGAAATTAAAAAATTACAACAAACACATAGAAATATAAAAATACTGGTTAACAACTTGTTAATTTGCCAGAATAGTGCCGTAAGTGTGTATAAAACAAGTTTTTTTTTAATACAATATAAGACCTAAGCTAACAATCTTTTGGGGACGCATGAAAACTTTGCTTGAAAATTTCTTTATTTTCAACTCGGCTCTCGGGTTGCTTTCGCCTTAGTTTGTACTTAGAAGCAAATGATTGGCAGCGTGAGTTTTGGAAACTTCAAAAAATTCTTTAGTTCGTAAGCGAGAGCATCTAAACATGTATACTAACAAGCTCGAGCTTGTTTGGAGCCAATCGCGGCAGAACATTTAAATTTCTTTGAATTTTCACATAAAAAAAAATTTGAAAGCTATGTGTTCCTTGTTTTCAATTCTTTTTCAAGAAAATTCAATGAATTTAAAAATGACTTTACCATAACTTATATAAGATTATTAGAACGTATCTCGGACTAAAATTATACAAACTGTCAAATAAAATTCTTTGCCCAGGGTTTGCTTAATGTTTAGCATCGACAGTGCATACGAAATGCTTAAGATTTTAAACACTATTGAAATGAATTCTCAAGTTAAGCATTAATATTAGTTTTTACACTTTTTCCCATGTTTAGGTTTCCATTTTAATAGTTTCAAAAGAAGTTTGCTATTTCTATTTCTTTGCTTACTTGTGAACAGCTGATTTTAAGCTGTTATCAATTTTACCATTATTACCAGAATAAATTTCTCGGACGAAAACTTGCAACTATTGACAAGGAGGGGAAATTTTTTACCCTCACGATATGCGCTCTCTTTTTACTATTTTTCGTGTCTGGAACGCGTTTTGGACTAAAACCTGCAAAACTGGTAAATTGAACTAAAACTAAGTAGTACAGGAACACACCTTATATATATGAAATTTAATTTTTAGCGATAATTTTAATTTATTTAATTTTGTGTCGCCAAGGTGGATGGCCTTAAGACTGAAGTTCAAACTTTAGTTATAAAATTTTAGTTGAAAAAATTAAATATTTTGAGTTGACTGATTTTGAATTAAATAAAATTTATTCAACTCAAAATATCTGTAAAAGAATTTTAATCTTGCATTCTTTCTGAGAAACTACAGGTGCCTTTAATTCAATTTCGTTGATTGTTAACTAAAATATTTATTGAATATTGATGTCTGATTTTTAATATTTATTTGAAACCCAATAAGTTATAAGCATGTCGTAGTAAATATTAAATCATCAAATATCTAGCATATAGATTTTATATAAATGCAATATGTTAAAACAATAACTCAAGGTGGTAGCCCTGTTTGTCAGTTCACAATAATATTGTTTTTTTTTCTGTTTGACATTTATGTTGAGGAACAAAGCTAAATAGATGAAACAAAAAAATTACTAGCATTTGCGAAACAAAAGCCATAAACAAAATATCCGGCATATTTTAAAGCATCCTTATCGTCTTATAATTTAGAAGATTTTTAATTTGCAATGAGTTCTAATAATTATAAACCACGTTCTAATAACAATCAACAGCAAAATACTAAATCACGGCCAAAATTTTCTATTTCAGAACTAAAGAAAATGTCAGACTGGGGCGACGATAGTACCGCAGTAAGTATTTTCCAGAAAAAAAAAGCAATTATCTACTTTAAGCATTATCGCTACTTAAGCTCAACTACTTCTGTGGTTTATATCAACAAGTTAAGTGAGGTTAAGTTTTGATCGAAGCGTTGCATGGGACTCTATAAATAATATTTATTTATATTACCCATGTTTTTTTATAGTCATATTTAATAATCTTACTGATTAAAACTAGGAAACTGGCAAAGGTTTTGGCGGCAGTAGCTCTAATTACAAGACAAATGACGATGGAAATGAGGATGGCGGCGAGCGCAGATTTGGCGGTGGTGGTCGTGGACGCGGTGGTAGCAGGGGTAAGTTTGTCTTTGTGGTTTTATAAAGCTATGCATTGCACAACAAAAACTATGTTAACTCTGTTCATTTAGGTCGTGGTGGTCGCGGTGGCGGCGGAGGTGGCTATGGTGGTGGTGGCGGTGGTTATGGTGGTGGCGGCTACGGCGATCGTAATGGTGATGATGAAGAAAATGGCGAATCAAACGGTAAGTTCATTATTTTATAATGGTTTTAAATTTCTACAAATTTTATAATTTATATATTAACATTTAGTATTTTTAATATTTAAAATGTTTTGGGTTAATTATTTCTATATGAAAAATGAAAATGAACAAAGAAACTAATTGCGAATAGGTCCGACATATATGGAAAAATATTCGCCTTCTCTAAGGTTCTGATTACACAGTGCGACACGAAAAAATAACTTCAAATATCTCAATGGTCTCTAGCAGCGCATGTTCTATATATTATGCCCTCATACTAAGTTTTATCGGATTAGGTCAAATAAGAGAGAAATTCAAGGTCAAATTTCACCTCACAAATTTTTTCTTATAACTCTTAAACTAAATTCAAATCTTGTGTAGTAACTTCATCTAAATATTTGCAATGGATAGTTCTTTACATTTTGAGACCATTTTTTGCTCAAAGAGTTAATTATTTCTTCGAAAACGGGACTTTTTTTAAAAAAAAACCAAAATTTTTAATAGTTCAGTTACTTTGTATTTGTCTTCAAAAACAATAAGATTTTGATGAATTTTTGCACATACCTTAAGTAAAATATAATAACTTAATAAAATATAATAAGTTGCTAACCCACCTCTGAAAAGATCACAACAATTACATGTGCGCATCCAAAGATATTCGGATTCAAAGATTACCAAAGATGGTAACTTCGTTAATGTAAGCCCTAGATTAAAATCATTCAGATGAAAATCCAGATATAGATCCAGATATAGATTATAGATCCAACAATTTTCTTCAAAACTGTGCTTAACTTTTTTACCGAAACAGTTATCATTTTAAAGATATGCGCGTAAATATGTAATTACAATTATATAAAAATTATATATTAAAAATTTAAGCGGTTAAAATAAAAATTATTTTTATTTCTATATCTTCTCAAGTTAAAATTTTTCATATGTGTTGTAATTACATATTTACCCGCATATCTTTAAAACGGTAACTCTTTCGGTAAAAATGTTAAGGACAGTTTTGTAGGTTATTCCAATTGACCCTATAATTGTCGCACAGTGTTATGAATAAAAATAAAGAAACAAAACAAAAAATTATTTTCCTCTCATGTTGCCTATTATATTGCAAAATTAACGTCTACATCCAATCAACTTAATAATGAGATTTTTATGCGGCTTTCACTGAGTAAAAATTAATTTTAGTTTATGCCAATTCATTTTAAATGCAGTATTACACTTTTAAACGCAATAATGCAAAGAAATATGGTACAATTCTGTAGTGTTAATGGCACCTCCGATACAAGTCTAACGCTTAAGCAGTGGATATGATAACCAGCGTTTGAATTTGCTGTAAAACTATTGCAGTCGATAGTCGGCAATTGCTGTCTGCTGCGTAAAGTTGCAAAGCCACAGCCATAGTTCACGAAGACCTATCACAGCCGATGATCGGCTGCTGCTGTGTAAAGGTCTCTGCCCACTTACGGCACGTAACGCAACGACTGTCGAACGGCGACGGTAAGGCAAAGAACTGTTTCATGCACACTTAGCGTAACGGCGCTTATAACAAATCAAAACAAATCAATCTAAAATATGAGCAAAACACTCTACATTTGATTTTTTAAAACTTTGTTGCTATAATGTTTGCAACTCATGTCATATAAAGCAACATTTTCGCTCAAAAATTAAATTTTTTTTCAGAATACATGTTTTGCAGCATAGTTTTTGTCAACAAAGCGAACGACAAGTCGGTCAGAATTCTTTGCAACGATTCCCACCGGCTTTTTCGTCGGCGTCAACAGTCGTCGCCGTTTCGTTTACGGTTATTGGGCATGTATACATAAGAACACAGGCTAGTTATATTTTGAAGTTTCGTGTCGTTTCGTTACGTGCCGTAAGTGGGCATAGACCTTAAAATACGACAGTCAAAGCAGCAGTTCACGACCGACTCTCGTAGTCGATATTCGGCTGCTGCTGTCTGCTGTGTAAAATACGACAGTCAAAGCAGTAGTTCACGACCGACTCTCGCAGTCGACATTCGGCTGCTGCTGTCTGCTGCGTAAAATTTCACAGTCAAAGCATAGTTCATGAATGACCTGTCGTAGTCGATATGCAGCTGCTGCTGTCGTGGTCAACAGTCGACTGTCGCAGTCCTGCTGCGTAGAATCTAACAGTCACGCTTTGTATCGAAATGGTACGAAAATAGCAAAAAAAAAATGTGTTTTCTTATTAAAAACAAAACAATATATTGAAGCATATTATTAAGTTTAGGCACCTTTTATTTTATTTATAATAGAAATAATAAATTGGTAATTTTTTTTTATTAACAAAATGTGCATTTACAAAAAATCAAAAACTCATATCATTATGACTTCCATCGCTACCAACTTCTTCGTCAGAATCACTAAAAACAATATAAGGCAGAGGTGTAACTGTAACGCAAAGTAATATAATATATTAAGTAATTTTATTACTTTTTCCTGAAACCGATAATTTAACTTATTACCCTCAGCGATAGTAATATCACCAAGTCAATTTTAGATAGCTTAATAATATGCTTCAATATTGTGTTATTTTTAATAAGAAAACAACATTTTTTTGCTATTTTTGTACCATTTCGATACAAAGCGTGACTTTTAGATTCAACGCAGCAGGACTGCGACAGTCGACTACGACAGCAGCAGCTTCATATCGACTACGACAGCTCATTCATGAACTATGCTTTGACTGTGAAATTTTACGCAGCAGACAGCAGCAGCCGAATATCGACTGTCGTATTTTACACAGCAGACAGCAGCAGCCGATCATCGGCTGTGATAGGTCTTCGTGAACTATGGCTGTGGCTTTGGAACTTTTCGCAGCAGACAGCAATTGCCGACTATCGACTGCAATAGTTATACAGCAAATTCAAACGCTGCATAACGCGACTGTTAGATTTTACGCAGCATGACTGCAGCAGTCGACTATCGACTACGACAGCAGCAGCTGCATATCGACTACGACAGCTCATTCATGAACTATGCTTTGACTGTGAAATTTTACGTAGCAGACAGCAGCAGCCGAATGTCGACTGCGAGAGTCGGTCGTGAACTGCTGCTTTGACTGTCGTATTTTACTCAGCAGCAGCCGATCATCGATGCTGTTGCTGTAGCTGCCGATCGCTTGTACTTTTACTGTACAGCCACAGCACAAATATTGGTGCTGTTGCTATTTGTTGCGCAGCAATTTAAACCCTGATGATAACCACACTAAGAGGTTAATGTTATTATCGCTGTCAGACATTAGCACAAACTAATATTAAAGCTTAGTTGGCCTCAGCGCGTGACATTTAGCAACAACGCACATATGAGTGGGCTATAGACTGGAAATCGTGACGGTGATAGATATTGTCAGGCTCAATAACGGAAATGACATGAGTTTTTGGCAAAAAAAGGAAAGAAAAAAAAGCAATGTTTTAATAATTATTACCTTGTTTTGTAAATTCTGGTGATCGTAGCATGCAGGTTAAGTGTATTGCTTAGCATGCTCGGAGCCCGAGTTCGAACTCCAGTCGCAGCAAAAGTTTTTTTTTGCAATAAATTTAAATTTTTCTGATCGGTCAGCATGTCTCTGCAGACAATGGCAAACCTCAGAGAGTAAATAATGCCATGTAAGGCTTCTTGAGACAAGAACCTTAGCCGTACGGAGTCGGCATAAAACATGTAAGTTTAGTTGTCGGTCAATTGTGTACAAAAATTTAATAACACACACAACACAATTGATCATTAGAAGCTCGGTCAAAGTCCTTTCAAGGGCTTGAAGTGGCCAATTTGTTTTGTTATTTTTCTCTTGTACTTATGTTTTAATTAATTTAAATTCGAAATGTTTATTTTTTTAATTATTAGGAATTGAAAAAAAAGTCAAACTTTTCGCTGTAAAGCTTGTATTAAGCTTAATTTGTAATTATTTGTTTGTGTGTGATTTCTGTTGTTAAGCCAAAATATGAAATAAGGTTTGTATATTTTGCCTTTTTTAAAAACTAATCCAATGCCTTATCAATCAATCACTAACATGCACAAAATTTCTTATGCGCTCTACTTAATACTTACAAACAAAACTAATATAAATAGGTTCAGAAAATACAAAAATAAGCTAGAATTGTTGCCTGCTTACAAAATTTTGCAAACACTAGAAATTAAATTAAATTGAAATTGACATTAAAATCAAAAAGATGACACTGAGCAACCATTTTGTGTTTTTGTATTTTCTAGAACTTCAAGATATTGAAATGATAGAAAACTGCAACAATAAAAAAACACAAAAAAATGTTGAATACATACCGAACGATTATAAAAAGCAAGAGACGGTTGAGAAATTTCTGAACGAACATTTTCCAGAGTTGTGGACAAAAGTGAATCTACTTGAAATCATGGCCATACATCATTATATTGTGATGGCTTTTGAATATCACTTGGAACTTGAATTGAGTAAAATGGAATTGAGCAAAAAAGGTAGCAAAACGAAAATAGAGGCAACGACAGCAACAACAGCTGTGAAAGAACAAGAAAATGCTGCAATGCAAAGGGAAATTAAACTGAAAATTGAGTTTATGCGACATTTTAATGCATTTAAATGCTCAACAGAAGATGATGATGATGATGATGACGTTGCTGCTGCAGCACCACGAGTAGCACCACCAGCAGATTATTTGCAAGAGTTACAACGAACCTCAACGAAAGATGTCAATACAAATCCCTTGGAGTCGACGTTTCGAGATACAAATCTATTCAATTTGGCTGAATTGCCTACACTTAAAGCCACTGAGCTGCCAACGTTAATGGATAAAGATATTGCCGCTAAGGGGAGCTTGATTGGTGCAGCTGACGTTGTCGTTTCTGACAGCAGTGAAGAAGCTGAACAGACGCTGCGCAGACCAGCTGTTAGTGCTCCGCGCAAACGCTTTACTGATGTTGCTGCACGCATAGCACACAAACAACAAGCTAAATCAAAGTCGCCTGTACCACCGTATGCTTTTATCTTAAACAAGAGACCAATGAATGATCGTATGCATTTGCGTGAACGCCAGCCTCGTCAGAGCTTTGCTCGCATTGTACCCGAAGAGAACGCTGCTGCTGTTAATTATAATGAATTTACCGTCGCTTATTGCTACTTTCCACTGCACTGGCCGTTGACTCGCCTAGAACCACGCACGGATAACACTTTAATTGTAGACACAGGAGGCAGCACATTAGAGAATTACGATTACTCGCTAAGCGTCAATTTGGCACGTCAAAATGTCACGTCTTCGTATGGCAATCGCATGCATGAGACTACATCACCTCCACCACCAGCACCACCATCGCCACCACCACCGCAACCACTTGCCGCTTCACTTAACCAGTCAAATGATTTAAATTTGATCTTTAACGAAGCCGAAACAGTGCATTTTTTTAATGAATTCGATATTACAACACAAACTGAACGCGCTGCAGCAACAGCAGCTTCCTTTGGTCTTACTACGGAGCCGTCACTGATTATACGGTATTGCCAAAATTTCGTTTAAACACGGTCTTGTAGTTTCACTTGATCTTTTTATTTTTTTTTTGTTCTCTCTGTCGCTCTGGCCTGTTTGCAACGAGTTTAATTTTGAAATTAAAGTATGAGTCGGAAAAAGTTGGCACAAGAATTAAAAGAAAATACAAAAAATGTCGTCTACTACTACTTGACATCTTTAGAATTTGATTATTTTCCAAAATTTTTTATTCAATAAACTTTTGAGTAAATTGCAAGAGTTGAAAAAAACAGACTCAAGTGTTGCGCGCTCATCAAACTTAAACTCGTTCCATGGCGACATACATTGGTATCAATCTGTCATATAAATGGATGCTCAAAATTCTATGCTTTAAAAATGCCTATCTTTAGATGCACCTTAATAGATTTTTCAGGAGCTGCTCCTACTCTTTACAGCCATACAATGAGTTAGATTTCGAAAGTAGCCCATTATAGGCATCTGTAGAAGTCCGAATGGCTTCAAAATAATTTTTTGACTGCTCTTTTGTCTCTGGTGTTAATTCATGTTTCTTCTACATTCATGTTTCTTCTACATTCATGTATCGACGCAGAAACTCGTCATAATTGCGACGTAAACCGAGTCAGCTACGCGCTTGCATTTATTGTACACTCCGAACAAACAAGGCGGCAACTATCTTGCTAAGATTGCTTTGCTTAGCAATGAGTTGCATATAGCTGAGTCTTCAACAAATAAATTTATTTCATTTCAATCGATCAAAAATTGTTGCATATCACTTGTGTTACGTGCTCTTTGTATACGCAAATTTGTATAAGGCTGTGTGAATATATTTCCACCCTTTGCAATCCTTTAAACAAGTATTTTTTTAGAATTTTGAGCATTCACTTATCTGAACTGACCACATCCAGTAACCGACAACCTACGCGCAATTTCATTTCCTCACAATTAAACAATTATTTCATCACTTCAGCGAACCTTCCGCACTGCAACTTACAACAACATCTGCAAGCTTGCCAAATGATGATGAAGCAGCAGCTTTTGCACAACTAGAAGGGTCAAATAGAACAGCTCCAGAGGTCAGCGTTGGAGCTTTTCAGCAGCTAACAATCAGCACACCACGAGATTTATATCAAAGTGTCGATAATGCGCTTGTAAGTCAACCGCCTACTGTAGAAACTGCAGGAACAGCTGAAAATGTACTATGGAGCATACCGGAGGAAACGGATTTTCGCAATTTGATGCTGCGGCGCACAATTCGACAATCCGATTTGTCCTCAACGCCGCTAACTAGGCGCACGCACTTGGGTATAACTGCCGAAATGAATGTAGCTGCTCCTCGTCAATTACAGCAAAGTTCTGCCAAGACAGCTCAAGAAGCTTTGCGCAAGAGCGCACCAATGTCAATGCTGCAAAGTACTCCACTGGAACATCAACTTGAACTTCCAGCTGTTGCAGAAGAGTTGGAATCAAATGAAACAGAAACATCACAGCCTGCTGCTTTACCTGCAGCGCCTGAAAAACTTGCCTCTGAAAACAACTTACATGTATCGCAAGCTACAACTGAGCTATCGTCCTCTGAAAACAACTTGCATGTTTCGCATGCTTCAACTGTGCTTAATTTGGCTGCAGTGCAAGCGGAACGTACAGAACGTGAGCTGAATGAGTATCGTAAAGACTGGTATGAGATACTGCGTAATCGCAATTTAGAGTTTAAATATGAAGATGGACATCCTGAGAAACGCAAAAAGCGAAGACGTCAAGCCAATGCGATGGTGGTGGCGGAACAGCAGCAACCAGCTTTAAATTTGGCGCCATTTTTGCCCTATTTGCAAACACCACCACCATCACCACAACGTGCAATACTATCTCCACAACCAGCAGCACTATCGCCACAACTAGCAGCACTATCACCACAACCAGCAGCACTATCGCCACAACCAGCGCCACTATTGCCTCAACCAGTACCACCATTGCCAGAGGCCAACGATAACATTGAGTTTGTTGAGTTAGTTCAACAGGCTGTCGTAGTTCGTCATGCAGTTGAGCATCCTGACATTGCTGCCTCTGCTGCACGTTCGCCATCACCCTTAGCTCTTGTTCATTCGCCCAACTCTCCGCTGCGCCATCAACCTATTGCAACAGCTGCATTGTCTTTGCTACAAAATGTTGAATCAACAATTGGCGATTGGTTTCGCATTTTAATGGAACATAAGAGCGCTGCTAACAAACCTTACTACACTTATTCGCCCTCTGTGTTGGTGGGCATTCCAATTACCTCGACTAAACGCATTCAAATCAAACTAACTGTGCTGCAAGAGATCATTAAAGCCAAGTCATTTAATATAACCAAATTAGCAGCACTCAACACTCGCATGCATCGAGCCATTGCCTACAGTTATTTGCTTGAGTTGTGCGGTGCTGGCATCATCAATTTGAGCGCCGATGGATGCAATGTGGCATTAAAGTGAAGGCAGTTCTTATACAGCTTTACTAGTTAATTTTATCTAAACGTTTTACCTTTCATGTCAAGTGTTTTCGCACTTTTTAAACTGATTTTAAACTTTAGAGTTTCTTTGAGCACTTGAAATTTCTTTAAATTTTCATGAATTTTAATCGTATTTATTTTAACTATTTTTCATGTAATTTTTTTATGTGTTTCTCTTATCTCTACAATATTTTAATCTATCTCAATATCTATTGATCTTATACCTTATTATTTTAATAGATCTTAAATTTAATAAATATGTATTCATATATGTATAATTTTTTCTTAAGTATTTGTTTTTCTTGATACAGCTTTTTCTTTATGTACTTTAATTTGTCCTCAATAACAGTAAAAAGGAAGGAATACATTTATTAAAATGTACTTGCTTAATAGATAAGCTTACTGAGTCATACGATTGGCATGAATATTTTTTTTTTAAGATTTTTTGAGAACAGTCACTGTTCAATCACAAGTGTTCAGATCACAAGGAAAATATTTCGAAGTGTGTGGATTTCATTTAGAACTCCTATGCTTTTCTCATGATGGTCACTTATATGTGGCATTTTAGCGTTCAAAAAGCCACAATATTTGTCTATGTACTCGCCAGAGAATATAATTGAGAACGTATTTCACCATAAAGCATTTCAATTGTTACTGCAACAATTCATCGCTGATATGTAAGGAGTGCGCACGTTAAAATTTTAACATTGAAAAATCCAAAAATTAACTAAACCATCTTTAAAATTAAAAGAATTTTTTTAAATTTCATATCATGTTGATTGTAATGGAATAGCCCGAATTTCTTCGAAAATGTTGTCTTCCAAAGCTGGAATAGTTGCTGGCTTATTTCTGTAGACTTTAGACTTGACGTAGCCCCATCTGACAACAACAACACGATTCACAACATTTGACAACATTTCCGAAGAAATTCGGGCTATTCCGGCCGAAATGCTCGAAAAAGTTGCCCAAAATTGGACTTTCCGAATGGACCACCTAAGACGCAGCCGCGGTCAACATTTAAATGAAATTATCTTCAAAAAGTAAATGTCATGGACCAATCTAACGTTTCTAATAAAGAACCGATGAGATTTTGCAAATTTTATGCGTTTTTTTTAAAAAAAAAGTTATCAAGCTCTTAAAAAACCACCCTTTACATAATAATGTTGACCAGGAAGCTGCGAGAAGTCTGCTCAAACATTCGTTTCGTCATCCATGATTGTAATTTTTTTAAACTAACGGTTTTTGCTTTTTTTTTTAAACAGAGCGCCTTACCTACATTCGATTCAAGAAAATTAAACTTCGCTCGGAGAGGTCCATGCACTTTTGTGAACCCATATTTTTTATTAAAAAATATGTTTTTTTTAAGATTTACTTAAAACTAAATAAACTAAACTAATTTGACTAATTTGTTATGAACAAATCAAATTTAATCTATTTTAAGCAACAAGAGCTTTTCCTACTTTATTTCATCTTCGAATGAAGCTTATTTCGAAGATTGTTAACTATTTATACATTAAACCTCAAAGGTGAGGGTATATTAACTTTGTGCAAACGTTTGTAACGCATAGAACGAAGCAAGTCCGGTATAGAAAAGTATATATATTCTTGATCAGCGACACCACGTGAGTCGAGCTATCTATGTCTGTCCGTCCGTCCGTCCGTCTGTGTGTTGTCCGTAAACACAGGATAAGAAGAAGGAGTCGAGATAATTGGATGAAACTTGGTACACATGCTCACATGTACCCAAGGATCTGCACTATTGAATATTTTTGGAATCCGCTCACGGACACGCCTACGTCCCATACAACGCAAAAATTTAAAACTGCATAACTCAGCTCAAATTAAGCCTACAACAATAAAATTTGGTATGTGTGTGTTTTATATCAACACAAAGGTGTTTTTGAAAAATGGATGTCATACGCCCACGGACACGCCCACCTCCCATACAACCCAAAAATTGAAAACGAAATAAAAAAGCCTCTGTTTAACCTATACAAACAAAATTTGGCACGCGTCTTTTTCATAACAGAAAAAAGATGGTATTGAAAAATGGACATCATCCGTCCACGGACACGCCTACCTCCCATACAACGCGAAGACTGAAAACTGCATAACTTAGCTCATAATTAGCCTACAACAATTAAATTTGATATGTGTGAGTTTTATATCAACACAAAGATGTTTTCGAAAAATGGACGTCATCCGCTCACGAACACGCCCACTTCCCATGCAACCCAAAAATTGAAAAAGCAATAAATAAGCCTCTGTTTAACCTACAGAGCTAAAATTTGGCACGAATGTTTTTTATGACAAGACAAAGATGGTTTTGAAAAATGGACGTAATCCGCCTACGGACACGCCTACCTCCCATACAAACCAAAAAGTTTAAAACTCAATAAATAAGGTTATGTTTGTCATAGAGAAATTATATTTGGTATGTATGTATTTTATCCATGAACACGCCCACCTCTCATAGCGAAAGCACAATAAAGGCATTAACTGTGAGCTACAGGAATAAAACTTGGTATGAGAAAATTTTTCATCAACATTTAAATGCATAAAACGTATAGGCTTCATCCGCCCACGGAGACGATCATTTACAATAAAAATTTTTTTTTTTTTTAAAGTAGGTTTAGGGTATTTCATAGTCGACCTAGACTTTAGACTTTCTTTACTTGTTTTATATTACCTCTGTGCTGACAACTTCTACTTAGATAGGTATTTGGTTAATATTGGGTGTGTGGTATAGCGAACAACAAAACTATGACTAAATCTTTGACAAATAATAGATTTTAATGCCTTGGATTTTTGCCTTGGAAACGGTTATCGTGAAATGTTCCATATATCCATAGATGTCCTTTCTTACAAACTTAAGTTTGCTCCCAATGGACAATGGATTCATATAGAAATTTGTGCTTAAAATATATAGTTTAAATTCTGCTTAAGTTAACATGTGGCTAAAGATGTGTTACTTAGACCTTAGCGACATACCGTAATTCTATGTAACTTTTGTACTAAGCAGTTCTCTCTCCAAGCTCTAATGACGTCATAAATATATTTTGTTTATTTAATTTGGACGGTGGAAAATAAAGTAGTTCAATGAGGTTCGAAATTTGGGTGGGTAATGAAAGTTTCTGATGAGCATCAAAGTCACATTGTAGGTATGATCTTGCAGACCGACCAAGTGTACTTGGGGAAACATTAGAGCTGGTGGAGCGAATCGTGTAAATACCATCATCAACTCTTCCATGTTCGTACCTGTATAAAAAGATTTTTTATCGATCCAACATTGCGTCGATGCTTTATAAAGTTTCAAGATTTTTCTATAAACAGTCCAAAAAAATTCCTTCAGACAGAAGGTTAGTTATTAGCGATTACTGGCGCTCGAAATTTTAAGTTAATTATACCATGGTCGTTTTTTAGAAATTTCAAAATCCATATATTTTATATTTTTCCAATAAACAAAAAAAAAAATAATGTCAATTTTCTGCACATCACATACAGGTTACAGCAATGGTGACGGTGGCGATAGGCGCGGTGGAGGTGGCTTTAGGGGAGGACGAGGCCGTGGCGGCGGTGGTCGTGGAGGAGGCTTCGGTGATCGTGATCGCGATGGTGGCGGCCGTGGTGGTGGTCGAGGAGGTGGTGGAGATCGTGATGGCGGCCGTCGTAATGGCGAGTATCGAAATAAAAATGGTGACGACGGCGGCGACGAAGATGGTGGTGATGGCGAACCTCAGAAACCACGTGAATTTTATATACCAGCTGAACCCACAGATAACGAAGATGAAATCTTCAGCAGTGGTATCTCAAGCGGTCTCAATTTTGCCAAATACGATAATATACCAGTGAAGGTAAGAACGTTTTGGAATTTTAAGATTTCTCTGTAAATACAGCTTTGTATTTTTTTGCATATAAGATTTTAAAATTGATATATAAAACTTGATTGAAATTTTTTTTCCTTTGTCCTTAGGTTTCTGGTGAAAATCCACCTCCAGCTATAACATCCTTTGAAGAAGCTGGCTTAAGGGATCTTGTCATGATGAATGTAAAAAAATCTGGCTATACAGTACCCACACCTATACAAAAAACAGCTATACCGGTTGTGATGGCAGGACGGGATTTAATGGGTTGCGCTCAGACAGGTTCCGGAAAAACGGTTTGTGCAAAATTAACGCCACTTTAGTTAAAGGCAAATTTTATATAACGCCATTTATCTTTATAGGCTGCCTTTTTGCTGCCTATAGTCAATAGTTTGTTAAATGCCAACAGTGATCTTTCGATTGGTAAGCCACAGGCTCTGATTGTTTCACCCACACGCGAGCTAAGCATACAAATATTCAATGAAGCACGCAAGTTTGCACTTGGTTCGTATCTGAAGATAAGTATTGTCTATGGTGGCACTTCGTCTAAGCATCAGGGTGAGAATATTGCCAAAGGCTGTCATATACTCATTTGCACGCCTGGACGTCTACTCGATTTTGTTGAGAAATCTTTTATTAGCTTTGAGGAGACACGTTTTGTGGTCCTCGATGAGGCAGATCGTATGTTAGATATGGGCTTTAAGGAAAATGTACGCACCATCATGAGTCACCCGACTATGCGTCCAATGGAAGAACGACAAAATCTCATGTTTTCAGCCACTTTTCCCGAGGATATTCAGCGTTTGGCTGGTGAATTTTTGAATAGTTATATATTTATTGCTGTTGGTGTGGTTGGCGGCGCCTGTACCGATGTGGAACAAAATATATTCGAAGTCAAAAAGTTCCAGAAACGTGCTAAGCTGATGGAATGTCTACAAGATAATCCCGATGGCACAATTGTGTTTGTGGAGACCAAACGTGGTGCTGACTTTTTAGCTTCGTTGTTGTCTGAAACAGAGTATCCAACAACCTCTATACACGGTGATCGTCTGCAGCGTCAGCGTGAAATGGCATTGGCCGATTTTAAATCTGGCAAAATGAAGGTGCTCATTGCAACTTCTGTGGCGGCCAGAGGATTGGGTATGTAGAGAAAGAGAGCTAGCTGCATTTAAGACTTGAGATAATTGTGTTAACCAAATATTTACTTTTAGACATTAAAAACATAAATCATGTGGTGAATTATGACATGCCCAACAGCATCGATGATTATGTTCATCGCATTGGACGTACAGGGCGCGTTGGCAATAATGGACGTGCGACCAGTTTCTTTGATCCAGAAAGCGATGCTGGCATTGCTGCGGATTTGGTGCGAATTCTAGAAGGAGCTAAACAGGAAGTGCCTGAATTTCTGAGGAACTTCAAGGCGGGTGGCGGTGGAGGGTTCTCCAAATTTGGCGGACGCGATGTGCGGCGTGGCGGTGGTGATAATCAGGTTAGTTTGAAAATCATTTTTAAAAGTATTACTTGAAATTTTTTCAAATAACTTAAAAATAATTTAAAAAAATGTTCTTAAAAAATACTGACGAAAAAACAACAATTTTCGTAAAAATTTGCTTATAAAAATTTATAAAAAAAATTAATAAAAATGCTAAATTAATTAATTTCAAATTACTTCAAATATTATCAATAATCAATCACTTTAAAACACAATTTAATATACTTAAACAAACAAAAAAAAAAAAAAATTAAAATTTATTGCAAAATTAACGTAATTATTTCTTGAACATAAATTAAAAATAACCTTCCTTGACTTGAGACAGTATATAAAGGATGTTTCATACTTAACTACGTGTCTGCAGGCTGGAGGACAGCTAGGGTCGTCTTCATACCAAAATTAGGTTGTAGTAGCCACCTGTATTCAAAAGACTTAAGACGTCTGCCAATAAGCCTTACATCCTTTCTACTAAAAACACTTGAGAAGTTGGTAGAACTGCATATAAAAAACGTCACAAACGAGCTGCTGCTTGCAGCCAACCAGCACGCATATACGAAAGGAAAATGGTGGAGACAGCACTACACAGCCAAATAGTTCATGTAGAGAAAGCACTCCACTCCAAAGAATTCGCACTAGAAGCTTTTCTAGACATCTCTGATGCATTCAACAATGTATCAACTACGGCCATCATGAAAGGATGACTCGGGATAGATGCACCATCAGCAATCGACCTCTGGACAGACAACCTACTAAATTGTTGAAGGGTCCAAGCTGAGTGGGCTCTACTACCAAGGTAAGAAAAGTGAGTAGGGGACACTCCAAGGAGGAGTCCTCTAAGTCTAGTTTTCAATGAACTACTCAAAAACTTTGAAAGCAGAGCCCGAAGATAACAGCTTATGCGGACGATATAAGCACAATTATAGTGGGAAAATGCATTTCGACATTGAGCTCTTAAATGGAGCACGCACTAAAAGAGGTACTTAAATGGGAGAATTTCGCCTGTCTGTCTGTCTTAGTATCAACGCAGAGAAAACAGATGCATTTTTTACTAATAATTACAAGTTACCACCAAGAATAAACAACACTCGACTCATCCCAAAACTCACACGAAATATCTGGGCGTTGTGCTCGACAACTACCCGACGTGAAGACTCAATGTGGACAAGAGGGTGAGAAAGACTACCAATGATTTATATGCATTCAAGAAGATGCTGGGCAGCACTTTGGACTTTTCACCCTCTAATGCAATGGATGTACGCAATGATTGTTCGTCCAATTCTACTCTACGGAATCATAGTGTGGTGGTCGACAGTGCATAAATGAACATATCTCAAATACTTGGAAAAAACCCGATATAAGGCATGCATACAAATTACCGGGCCAATGCAGTGTCTCCCAGACGGTGGTTATTGCCATCAGAAAGGCCGCAGAGATAGCTCTTAGTAGAAACACTCATTACTCTTTAATTAGCATCTCTGTCGACAGTCAAGCGTCTATCAAATCCATGTGCTCCGATTGAAATTTGTGATATCAAAAAATGTCCTAGCAAGCAAAAACGCCTAGTTGCATTGAACACTTCGAAGAGAGTGTGCATCTTATGGGTTCCAAGCCAATGGGGCATTGACGGAAACGAGATGGCAGACGGACTAGCAAAGAAAGGTGACGAGCTGGGATCAGAGTTCACAGAACTCTTCGCTATTACACTAAAAGAATTGTACAAAAACCTCGAAACTAGAGCCAAGCAAGCAGTGAGTCGTAGATGGAAAGCTACGGCAACATGCAAGATCTCGAGAATCATGTGTGATATAGCATATGAAAAACCTACCTCGTTTATTCCGACACGAAGGTACAGTAGCACACTGGTGGATATTCTCACTTTATCTAATTCAGATGCGAACTATTACGAATAAATCCGAAAATTATTTCCGAAAATTGAAGTGCAGAACACCAAATTTCCGAATGAAATCCGTTCAAACTCGTTCGTGATTTCAGAACAGCGTTGCTTTGGAAATTATTTCCGAAGATAAGAATGCAGAACACCAACAGTCGGAATAAATCCAATCCATCAAAAATGTTGATGTTTTTGATAAAAAAATATGAATTAACATACCCAGAAACCGTAATTTAGTAAAGCACCTGAACTATGTGGTGGGCACGATTTTTTCTAGCGTGTTCATCCAAAAAACAAATAATAAATTTTGTTCCTCTGAAACTTTTTGAGTTTTTAATTGAAGGTTTTAGAAAAATACTGATTTTTAAGAAAATGGTAGTAAAAATAAAAAAACTGATTTTTGATAAAAAATATTCATTTATTTTAGGTTATAAAAAAATAACCATTTCTATAAACTAAAAGTCGAACGATTAAAAGTAGGAATGGTATTCGCTTTAAAAGTGAAAAAAAATTGGTACCGATCCTTGCAATAGTTTTTGAACTTATTTTTATTTTTGTACGTCAATAAGCTTAAATGGGCCCTTAACACGTTAATCGCCACGATAATATCAGAAAATGTTCACATGGGCCATGGTAATGGCTCATGTAGAACTTCTTAGCGTGAGACACATATGGCTGACTTGGCGATTTACGCGTTAAATCACCATCTGACACATAAAGTTTTTTATAAAAATAAATTTATTTTAATCGGCCTTGATCCCTGCAGATAATGTTAAAATTAATAATATATATTTTTGTCTTTAAATATTTCTTGATTACTAACATTAAACTTAACATATTTTTGTATTTTTGCCTCTTTCAGGGTGATAACGGCATTTCATCCGCCGGTCCCAGCGCATTGGAAGACGATGAAGGTTGGGATTAAATGAAGCTCTCGGCTCTTAGCTTGGCGTTCATTCGAAAAAACCAATATATATCGTTTTGACTAATTTATGTTTATCGAACCTATTATCAATTATCAATCAACAAGTTTTTATTTAATTTTTTTGAGTGCACCTTCTGTGCATTTATTTTGACTAACTTTTTCGTTTCTTTTACATTGAACTATCACATTTTTTGTTTGTTCATCTTATCATTATTCAAAATAATCGAATTCCTAATTAGTTTTAATGTAGCTTTTACAAATTTATTTCTATTTCTATTTCTATTTAATTTTACCGCAAAAAAACAAAACCAAAACTGTATTTAAAAAAATAATTAACCTACATCTAAATTTCAGTTTTTAAAGAAAAAAGAAAGAAAAAAAAAATCAAAATGTATGAATTTAACATTTGTGTTAAAAATTTAGTCGTCATATTTTTTATAAAAATATTTTTATAACACGACGTTACTTAATTTAATAAATTGAATTACCATCAAAAGCAACAAATCAATTGTGTTTTCCATGTGAGCTATGAGAAAAAAAATTATGCATTTATTGCAATACAATTGCTTGATATAATTATAAACAATTGCATGTAAATTTGACAAAATAATAATTTGTTTTCTTTTCAGCTTAAGAAGCAGCATTTGCCTGAAGTTCAAGATACGAATTTAAGAAAAACACCAAAACATGCTAGAATGCAAGTTGCTGCAATACAATAGCATTAACGCGATATTCTATTCCACAACTGATAATTGATCAAACAAAGTTAAAATTAAACAAAAAATTTGTGCGAAGTAAGTAATTTATTGCTTTTGTTCCAATTAATACCAAAGCTTTAAATGGGTTTTTGTTCCAATTATTACCAAAGCTTTAAATAGCCCATTCTGTACTCTTGTCTAAAATTAAAAAAAATAACTGATTTTGCATGGCTCGAAACATGGTTGTTAGTAGCACAAGATTTCGCTCCGACAGAAGACAAATACGATGTGAGCAAAGACATTTTTTTAAGAGAGCCTTGACGACACATATGAGCGCTGCCTCCATCACGACATTAAAATCATGTCTGATGACTTCAACCCCAAGGTCTTAGTAGTATTAGATTCCAGCATCTTGATATTCAACTTCTTGATAACCATATTGATCACGTTTTGATGGACGGAAGATACTCTTCCAGTCTACTAGACGTGCACACGATCCGTCGTGCTAACGTAGATTCTGATCATTATCTTGCCGCAGCCAAGATCCGCACACGTCTTTGCGCAGCAAAGAATGCTCGCAATGCTGCACAGAAAGAGCCAGACGTCGGTTTTGTTCAATAATTCACAATTACTGCTGCAATCTGCAAAGCATTACGTTCTGTGAAGAAATTTCAGCATCGCAAAAGTCGAACGTCTTCAGAGGAGTTGCAAGGCAACATAAAATTGAATGTTGCAGAAGTGAAATGGCGGTTGTTAAGTAATTTAATCAGTATTTTATGTAAATTAAATAGTTTTTAATAGATTTTTTATTCGCTTTTAACTAAACGTTAACACAAAAAAAAATTTGGAGATAAGTGAAAGCAGGGATGCATACTTAAGGGCTGCAGGAATGTATTCCTTTTGCTTACCATTCTATGTGAGTATTCCATATTCTCAAATCATTTACCAAGCGAAACGAATGAGTGCAAGACATCAATTTTGCAAAGCGAATGAATGAGTCTCTATATTTGAGATTTTGTACTAGTTCGTCACTATTTTTAATGGAATGAATTCGAAGTATTGAGAGTACTCTCAAATGGTTTGCATGAATTATCGAGACGGATTAATAAGGTCGCACTATACCCACATATTGCACCGAAAATATAAAAAAAAAAAACAGAAAAAGCGGGATATCTCGAAAACGGAGCGAGATAGGCAAAAAATAACCACATTTTAAGAGTTTCTAAGAGGGATGGTATTAACGATACTCTTAGTTGGAGGGGTCGCACTATGCCAAAATATTGCACCAAAAATATTTAAAAAACCAGAAAAAGCGGGATAAAAATTATTAAAATTTAAGAATTTAATAAGAATAAAAAAAATTTTTTAAAAAACGGGATAGGCCAAAAATTACCACTTTTTTCGGGTTTTCAATAAGAATTTAAATAATGTGAGTGAAAAAGTAACACATAAATAACCCACATTCTTTTATAAAACCATTTAGGAGTACTCTCAAAGGAGTATTCTAAAATTCAGAGTATTCGTTTGAGAGTATTCCATGCACATGCGTCATATTCTATTACATCCTAAGCGCTCCGTTTGCATCCCATTGCATTCAAGCGGCTTTCAATTGAATTTGTGCAGCTCTTTAATGCAAGCGGTGCTGAAAAACAGGTCCCTTGGCATAAGCAGTGCAAAAAAACAATAATGCGGCAAGCTGCACCCAAAACAAATAGCCGAAAGTCTTCGCTATTCGACTCGCGGTCCTGCTTCAAGAAAGCACTCCTTCGATCAACGATATATGCGCGCAGTGAGCGCATAATGGACGCCACTTAAAAAACCATCTTGCAGTCGGTCACAAGTGCTACGGTCGATACCGAGAGAAGAGGAGTGAAAAGACGCCTTTCAGGCGAAAAAACGAGAGGCAAAAATGCGTGAATGCGTGAAAAATCAGATGCATGGTGACACGAAAGAGACTCGAAAAGATAAAATGAAAATTCAAGGATGAAAATGGAAATCACGTGACAATTATCCCTGTGACCCTGAAAAGTTATTAGAGAGACTGGTAAAAACTATTACTGCATACCTTTTTTTGGGCCGGAGAAATTCCCATGGAGTTGTCTTGGTTATCTTGGGCCCCTATTTTGCCATAAAATCAAGTTTTTTGCAAATAACTTTGTACTCAGTTCTGATTAAATCAGAACATTAGATATTTGCAATGTACACATCTGGACAAAAAAATTGGTAAATCCGCTAAAATCCCCTAAAAAAAAGGTTTTTGATCAATATGTCGTTATTTAATTGAAAGTTAAAAATTTACGGTTACACAAGTTGTCCCGTTATTGACAGGCAATCTATTTGCATTGCACTTTCTAATCTAAAATTTAGTTACCAAGAGATATATCACGAAGTAACAACGCGCTTTGGACAAAAAAATAAGTACACTTCCAGAAAAAATATTTTAAGTGCATTAAAAAGAGTTTTTCTTCATGTTTTTTATTCAGAAGTGTAGTTTTGGAATTTTCATTTAAAGGTTTGTAAAATAATTTTAAATTTTGAAGCCTTCATATAACATTTTGGTATCTAGGTGGATCGCGGTGACCATTGTACACCCGAAGAAAAGCGGATTGCTATTGAGCGATTCCCAAAATTCTTGGACGTTCTCGAAATTTTGTCGTGAATGCTTTAAAGAAAAAAAATATTGGAGAAAAACGTGGCAGAAAACCCCACTAAACGATGACCATCGCATTAATATAATGGCGAAAAGGGACCCTTTTATAACTTCAAGAACAATAGCAGCAGAATTAGGCAACAAAGTATCTTCACGGACTATTCAACGAAGGTTAGTGAATTCAAAGCTCGTTCTGGCGGATGGCAAAATAGCCCGTAAGGTTCCACGTCTCGTAAAAAAAACTTAGACGCGAGGAAAGAATTTGTTAAAATTAATGCCTCATGGTCAGGAGATCAACAATAAATTTGTTTTCTAATAATGCCGCAAGGAATGTTCGTCGTCCAAAAGGTAAAGATTCAGGACATTATGACCCTATTCGAATATGTGGAAATATTACAAGGAATAATGTTGCCTTACGCAAGTAATGAAATGCCCTTAGTTTGGCGGTTCCACCAAGATAAAGACCACAAACACTCATCGAAGTTGGTAAAGGATTTTTTTAAAAGGACAACAAAATCGACTGTATGTCCTGGCCCAGTCAATCACCCGACCTCAACCCGAATATTCAGGATACTGATTTGAACTAAGCTGAGGTATTCTCAAAACAATAATTAAAATGCAATTATCTAATTTTTTTACTTTAGAAACTGCCGGCGTACCTATTTTTATGGTCATATGAAAATCATTGTCATTACCTATTGTTATGAATTACTTATTTTTCTTTATTTTTGTTTGGAATCCAAATTGTTTTGCTTATCTTTAATATATTGAACTCTTAAATTATAATTACTTTTTTACAAAAATTACATCCTCGGAAAACAAATTGACACGCACCATCTTTTTGTCGATTTGATTTCAAAGTCGCCTTCGACAGTGCAATAAGGCCTCACATATATTCCAACATATCTGGATTTGGTATTCATGTGAAGCTAATACGTCTTTCGTTTTTTAATATAGTACATGGAGAATTCGATATTCTTTAAAAGTTTTAAGCTTCTGGCGTATGCTGATGATGATATTGACAACATTGTCCTGACGTGCGATGTTAGTGCTGCATTCTTTAGGCTAAAAAAAGAGTTGAGTCGAATGGGTCTTGTAGTGGACGCAGATTATGAAACGAAGTATCTTGTGTCAACAAACAAACAGTCCCAGCGTCTTCGAAACCACGTCACTGCTGAAAAAACTTTCTTTGAGGTTGTGAAGGACTTCGTTTACCTTGGAATCAGCATTAGCTTCTCCAATAATATCAGCATTGAGATTAAACGAAGGATAACTTTTTCCAACAGGTATTATTTTGGGCCCAGTAGGCAACTGAGAAGCAGAGCTCTCGACGAAGAAAACACATGCCATGATAAGTCAATAATCAGGCTTGTTAGAATCTCAATAACAGCGGCAATACTGTGCATACGAGGGGACTAACAGAAGATCGCTTTATAGAGTAGAAAAAATAAACAAAAAAATGTTTAAATTTTAAATCTATTCTTCATCTCTTGCATGTTTTTCAACGTAATCGAATACTTTAACTTGAATACTTCTGGTAAGCAAGTTTCAGTATACCACTTGGCAGTTACCGTCTGACCTTTTTCCAAAGGAATAGCAGCTACAACTTTCTCTCTGGTGAAGTAAACTGACATCATTACTTTTGTTGCTTTGGTTTAACGGGTGGATTTGCACCTTCTGGGCTCCATACCATGCTTTGTTGTTTGGTTGGGAGCCATGTCCATGTTTAGGACGATCCTGAAGTCCTTGTTAAACCATGCTTTGATTTTTGAATTTGTCAAGAAAATATTGAGCAAAACACATACGTGCCTCTTTTTGAGCTTCAGTTAAAATTCTAGGACCCATCGTGCAGATTTTTTCGTGTATACATGATTATTTTTTAATATTCGCGATACGGCCATGGCATTCAAGCCCAGTTCTTCAGCAATCATTTCCTGGGTCAATCTTGGATTTTCATCAATTTTAGACTTCACCAGCGCTATTAAAATTTTATTAAAAACTTATAATATGACAGCAACTAAGCGAACTTTTGTTAGTACCCTCGTAATAGCAAAGCATTTCTATTGTTACAAAAATTTGGCAACAGATTTCATTACAAAATCAGCTGAGCACCGGCAACAGAGTTGCATATGAGTTAAAGTGTTGAAGTATTGAGTGTCTCGAACAAGCCCTGTCTCGAACTTCCCGTCCTACTATACGCATCGCAAACCTGAACTTGTGCAGCACCGATGAAAGGACTTTAGGAGCATTCGAGAGAAAAATCCTATGCTAGATCTATGGTTCAATCTGCGTCAATGACGTGTACCCAATACGATGGAACCACGAGCCGTATGAGCTATATGCCGACATAGATATAGTCAAGCGAATTTATATTAATTGGCTTCGCTGGCTAGGTTATATCGAGAGAATGAACGACGACGCTCCAGCGAAAAAATTCGGTACCCATTGGCGTTCAAAGCAAACGAGGAAGAAGCAGCATCTCTGTTGGAAAGAGCAGGCCTTTGATAATCTTGCTTGAAGTTTTTAACTGGCGGCAGCAATCCCACGACAAGAGGCTGACGCACGTTCGTCAGAAGGCGCCAGTTAAGTATTTTGAATGCAATCGAAAGTAAATTTCTAACTAAAAGCAATTCCTTGTGAAAGAGGGGAGGGTGTATTAAAAAGAGTCTTCATTGTTGATTGAGTTAACTTTGATATCAAAATATTTATAACAATTAAATTTGAATACAACATTAACGTTAGAAGTTAACTTAAAGCTTTATTCTTGAAAAGCTTTCACAGCTTTTTACCACTTCCGGCGGTTTCTTTCAGCTCTCTCTCTCTTTCTCTTTCTCACTTTGTCACTATTTCTCTATAAATGCCATATGTTTTTGTTGACATTTAACTACTGCCGGTTAATAAAAATGTCACAAGTTGAATTCGGCGCAGTTTGGTAAAAACTCTTAACCAACTGTCAATTAAAACAAACAAGCTGCGCTTTTGCTATGACAACCAAAAATCGATAATTTTGTTAAAATTCACCACACAGCGAGAGAGTTTACTGCGGCCAAAATACAAAGTCTACTTTTAGTCTACTCTGGTTAATCGTACAACACGGTTGCTTAAAATATATAAAAAAAATAACACTTAACTTTAACATTCGGCAATTTTACTGCAATTTATATAAAATCTAAATTATTTAAAGGTTTTATAAAAAAAATCTATTAAATTTTTTATAGAATTGTGTACAAAATTTAAAAAATTAATGTGCGCCTAAAACCCGGTTACAATATTATTATTCTTATTATTGCTTAAGTATCTTAGTGCAAACAGTGTTGTTGTTAGAAAAGTGTTACGAAAGAGCTGCCTCTGCAGAATTTTGTTGAAGAAAATTTTGAAAAAAATCTGCTTAAAAGTTTCTGTGCGCCTTAAAAGTGTTTCAACTTAAGAAAAAAATAAGTTTTTAACTTGTTTTTAATGAAAAATAAATAAAAGTTTAATAATTCAGCAGGTTTATAGAGCTCAAGTCAACTCACTCACTGCTTGCCGCTGCCACTCCCTCGCCTGCTACTGCCAGCGCAACTGGCTCTAAGCTATTTTTCTGTCTATGTGAGGGTGTTACACTCTTCGTTCTTACTTGCTTTTTGCTGCTGCTGCTGCTAGTTGTGCTCAACCTTTTCACCACTTCAGCTATTTTTGTATGCGACCCAATTTAAACATCCTCTTGCCTCGCAACACACTTGCTCATCATCACCACCATGCCTTTGCATAGTCATACGTTACACTGAGGCTGAGGTTGGTTGCTGTCATCTATAGTCAGAAGCGTTCAATGTTTTCCGAACTTATCTTTGGCGCTTGATCCTGAATGCATTGTCAGCCGTGTTATATTTTAGTAATAGTTTCGACATCCTTAGCCATGCTAAGGATGTTTTGTTTTATGTGCTTATTTCAGCTTTATTATCGTGCCTAGGGTTGCCGTCGTCGTAGCTGTTTTAATGTTTATAACATAGACGTGTTGGTGCTTGAATTTGAATGCTTTTAATATTGGCGCTGCTCTTGCTAACCATTGCTTTTCTTCGTCCTCCATTATGGCGGTATCTTTCGAAGTTTATGATCGAATTTTAAATGCTTTATGTAATAAAATAGTTCAAAATTCTTTTTGCACATTTTATGCACGAATAAATAGCTTAATATTGAAACGGCTGGTTTATTTATGGATGAAAATCTTATGTTAATTAATTACTGGACCGTGTTCAATCACTTTTGATTTTGAATAGCTCAAAATATAAAAAACCGTTAGGCCCGTGCTCTGTGAGATTTTAGGAGTTGGGCTTTCTTAATGAACTGTTTCAACTTGATTTATCTGGCGGATTTTATATTCAGCCCAATCATGAAACATTTTCTCCCGGAATGCTATCTTAAAACCGGAAACTCCCATTTACAACTCCCGGGAGAAAATGTTTCATGATTGGTCTGATTATCAAATAAGAACTTCAAATATTTTTATTTCTTTTAATTTTCAGCTGCTGTGAAATTATTTAATGAAAGAAAGCTTTTGTGAAACTAAAAAATAATTAAAAAATTGTTCTAATTTAACCTAAAACAAACAAAGCAAATGAAAAAGTGTGAAAAAATAAAAATTTAAATAAAATTCTCAATAAAGAAAAAACTAAAATATCCAGTAAAACTTATTTATAGTAATTATAAGTGCAAACAGTGTCCAACAACGAATTAATAAATTTTGCTGCGCTTCATATAAAAAGTTATAAAAACAAAAAACCAACAAGTAAATGAATAAAAGTTTTGAAAATTTATTACGCAACAGCGGCGGCTCTCCAGGCAGCGAAAATATGTCCTACGAACGTCAATCATCTGATGATGTCCAAGAATCCACCGGTGAGGATGCCTGCTATGCTGATGGTGATGATTATATTGATGAGAAATTTGAATCGAATTTGCGCAGACGTAAAGGCAAGATCATTTCATGCGCCAAAGAGACGATCGAGCATGGTGAGTTTTTAATAAAATACATTTTTGAACGTGACTACAATTAAGTGCTAGTTTTTCTCCTAGTCTTTTAAGTCAAGTGGTGCCCACCTAGATAATTAAAATACACCACAATTTAATTTATAAATTTTTAAACTCGATCTTACTTGGCCATGTTCATACTCTGAAGATTTCTAAATAAAAAAGGATAAATTATTTTATTATTTTCAACGATAGAGGATGCAAAAACTTCGATTCTCTGGGGAGCTATAGGTTGTTTTTTTTTTGTTTTTATTTCAACTATTATATATATATGTACATTCAGAATAAAATAAGTGCTCCATTGCCTTTTAAAGGCCCTAGAGGAGCTAGCCTCATTGGCATATCTACAATAATATTACATATTTGTTTTCCTTTTTACAAAATACAGTACAAACTCGGTAATCGCAACCCTCGATACACGCAATTCCTCGATTTTTGCAACAGAGCGGGACAAAGCATTGTAACCTTTATAAGTGCAACTCGCTAAAAATAGTAACCTCAATAACTGCAACTGACTACGCTTTATGTATCTATATGATTGGTTTTAGTTTGTATTTTATTTTTTAATTTTTTTCTGGATTTTTAAGCTTGACAGTTTTAAAGAAGTTATTTCGTTGAATTGTTTGCTCTTTGGTGCGTTTGCTTTGAGCGCAATCGTAAACACAAAAAATTAGTATCTGCTTATACTTCGACTGCCCGGTAGTGTTTTTTGATGGAAGGTAATGGCGATCACGAAAACATTGATAAAGCTAACAATTAAACAAAAGTGTGAAACTTTGCATTAAACTAAATGTGGTGTATCGTAAAAAGCACTGTGCAGCCTATATAAGGTGCACAAGTCAACAATCATGATAATTAAAAAAAAAGAAGACAAGATTCTGAAATATTCTGAAAATATGGAAGCTGGGCAAAAACAACGGCAAACTCTAAAATCCTGTGAATATCCAAAAATGGAAAAGGCTCTCTACAAATGGTTTTTAAAACAAAGAAAGCAAAACGTTCCTGTTTCCGTTGATAACATTAAATCAAAAGCTCACAAGTTGCGCCGAATGAATTTTTCTAAAAAGATGATCTTCATGAATAGATGCACGAAAGTTTTGCAGACAAAGAAGAAGATAATGAAATCGTAGATATTGAAAGTACAGATAACAGTGATTCTGAACTTATCCCAATACCTCAAATAAAAGGTTCAGTTGCTGTGCAGTCGTTTCACACGTGTATTCAGTGGTCTGTAAGAAATGGTATTCCATCAAAATACATTCTTATTCTTAAGGAACTTCGAGAGATTGCTGTTGTACAAACTGTAACTTATACAAAGTACAAACGAAAACAAAATATATTTTCAAACAGATATAATATATTAAAACTGAATAAGTTAATTATCTTATTATAATGAATTGAATAATTTCAATACTGTAAATTTTATAAAACAAATTTAACATTTTGATTAAAACTTCATAAAACTGGCTCTATATATAATTGTTCTCGCTTTATGTTTTCCTTGCTGGGTGCAACAACCTCAATAAATGCAACAGCCTCGGTTTTTATTAGTTGCGTTTACCGAGTCCATACTGTACATATAAATACTTATTATATTAAAAAAATATTATCTCCAATATTGCTTAGCAAGTGTTCTTTAACTTTTTGTTTGAATGCGCCCACTGATGAAGTGTTTCTACAGTCCGCTGGTAATATGTTATAAGATATCTTTGTTTCGTGACTTCCAATCTGCATCTCGCCGCGACTATGGTGCTTATACTATACGCAGGATAGGCAAGCTGAGTTGTATTATAGTTGAAGTTGTGGATGTTTTTGAACACGTGAATCAAGAGCTGGTACTTATATAAACCCTTTGTGGGCAGCAGCGAATTAAAGTTTAGCGAATGCAGTAAGTTAGTAGGGTGTCTTCTCGGCAATTGGAACGTTTGTTTGATCGCTTTATTCTGTAGTCTTTGCAGTTTTTTAACTTTACGATATTTATAGAGGCCCAGATCATAGGCATATAAGTTAGATGAGGGTGAAATAGCGAAAAATATATTAGAAATTTTGTGTCCGTAGAAAGCTTCTTTTTAAATTTGTAGAGCAGTCCGAGTTGATGCGAGAGCTTGCTCTGAAGATTTACTATATGGTGATTCCATGTAAGATTGTTGCTCATGGTAAGTCTCAGGAACTTGACTACTTTCTCCTTTACGATTTCAGTGAAAATAAAGTTATCTTTTACACTCCTTCGGGGTGAAAATATTATAAATTTTGTTTTGTTTTTTGGCATTCATAGCAATTTTGTTGAAGCGGAATTATTTCTGTAGCATCGAACTGTCATATTCCAATTGTGCTCTTGTAACTATCCTACATCATTTGAATAGTTAATTGTCTTTTAAGGAGGTGGTTTTATCTTAAACATTCTACCAGCGGAAATTGTAAGTGTAATACTTTTTGCTAAAGCATAGTACTATGTTCGGCTTCACGTGAAATTCCACTCAAATCTCCATACAAAAAATGACAGCTGTGAAACAACCGTGAACATTTCACAACTTTTTCGTCAAAGCTGTACTATGTTTCACTGGTGAAAATCTGGTACTATATTCTGCAACATGCATCTAGCAACATTGTTTTCACGGCAATTTAATTGAACCGACCATTTATTTTGCCGTGAAAAGTGACAATTGCCATTTCATTTAAGAAATAAGTGCAAGCAAAATTGTTCTTTTGTACTATAATTGAATTGATATTTCTGTACTTTTTCTAAAGTTTTTCAATTAATAATTGCAGTTGTTTGAAATTGTAAATACGAATGCACCTTTCCGTGGTGTTGGCGGTCGCTAAACTTCGCAGCTTGCAGACTGCCATAAACTAATGACTTGTTCTGCTCCAAAACAAAGGCACAAAACGATAAATGTAGATTTTTTTTAGATTATAATATTAAGTTATTTAACTTTAAATACTAAAAAGTTCCTTAAAGTGTTATTAAAATGATCTCTTTATTTATTATTTTAAAGTTGAACATTAATATTCAAACGGTCTTATTCATAAAAATATCTGAAAATAGATTTAAAGTGGTCAATAGTCAAAAACCTTTTTAGAGATGAAATGCTTCTTAAAATTTTGTTATTCATAAAAATATTGTCTCAGCTTATTTGTTAAAATAGGAACCCTCTCAATTTGAAATGGGAACAGTGTCAAGAATGGTTTGTGAATTTGATAAATTCAATAATTTTTTGTTTATTTGTCACAATTTTATCAATATTTTGACATGCAAACAGTCAAAAAAATGTTTAATCTATGTTCTTCTCTGAAAAAATTGTCACTTATAATTTTTATTTTCAATATTTTGAAATGTTTTGCCATGTTTTCATATTTTTTGAAACAGTTTGAAGTATTTTCGACAATATTTGTACTCACATTAGAGTAAAAATTTTAAAAAGGTTACTCATTTAAGAAGCCTTTATTATAGATTTTTGTCGTTATTGGACGCTTATGAATGCTGTTTTTGAAATTTTTTTTTTGTAAAGGCTTTATAAGAGGCTCGTAAATTTTTATGAAGAAAGGCAAAAGAATATTTATAGTTTATTTACGTTAATATAATTTGTTTCAATTGTTATGTTTTTGAAAGCTTAACAAAAAAAATTAAAATAATCAATTGTTTTTTAAAACAATTTTCATGTAACCATTCAGTTTCGGTTTCGGCCGAATATTACAAAAATGGCCGAAATTCGGTTTCGGTTTCGGCCAAAATTTTGGTTTCGGTCGGACACTAGGTTCAGTGCCGCTCAAATATGTTGTTTAATCTCAGTTTAAATTTTTAAACAGAGTTTAAGTAAATTGCCGATAAAAATGAGACAAGTTACGAAAATAATTTTAACTGAGTTTAAAATTTAAACTCTGTTTACGAAATCTGAGGTTAAGGAATTTAAACTTCGGAGATCAGTTAACGGGCCTTAATGATCCAAAGACGTGAAAAAAATGTTCTTCATTGATTTCAATATGGCGTTATAATCATTAGAAATCGTAGATTTTAGGTCCATAAATTGAACACTTATTTTCTTTTATTCGTATTCCGAAACAATTTGTTATAATTTTTGGTTTTTTTGAGGGTGGGTCAATAAGTCCGTGAATTTTTGAAAGAGACACAGATTTTTTGACGAAAAAATCAAACTATTTTTCAGCATAGTCGCCTTTGAGCGCTAAACACTTCGTTCAACGTTTCTCAAATTTTTTTATCCCTTCCAAAAAATAAGTCTTGTCTTGTTCCTCAAAATTGGTATTTATTTGTGAGATGATGAAAATTTTAGTCAAATCTCTTTCCACCGAGCCATTTCTTTAATTTTCCTTTAGTTTGAAACAAGAAATAGTCACTCAGGGCAAAATTCGGAGAATAAGTGGGATGAGGGAACAATTCGTAGCCCAAGTCATAATATTTCGTCATGATCATTCGTAATCTAATAGAGGCAAAGGCGGTACACTCATCTTGCAGCTAGCTTTTTTATACCGAAGTGATAATTTAAAAACGAAACCACTGAGCCATGTGATATTGCTTTTACAATCTCCCGCATTTTAATCTTCTATCGGTCAATACCATATCGTGAATTTTTCAGTTGTTTCGGGTGTAGCGACCTCAAGTGGGCGCAACGAAATTCCTTCAACCATTTTTTATACCCTAAACCTGAAAGGTCAGGGTCTATTAAATTTGTGCAAACGTTTATAACACACAAAACGAAGCGAGTCCGGCATAGAAAAAACAAAAAAAAAAAAATTGGCCATTTCAGCGCTTGAAAGGACTTTGACCGAGCCGCTTATGATCAATTGTGTTGTGTGTGTTATTAAATGTTTGCACACAATTGACCGAGAAGTGGACCTACATGTTTTATGCCGACTACGAACGGCTAAAGTTCATGTTCTCAAGAAGTTTTACATGGCCATTATTTACTCTCTGAGGTTTGCCATTGTCTGCAGAGAGGTGGTGACCGATCAGAAAAGTTTTTTATTGAAAAATCTTTTCGCCGCGACTGGGGATCGAACTCGGGCTCCGAGCATGCTAAGCCACACACTTAACCTGCATGACACGGTCACCAGTATAGAGTCCGGTATAGACAAGTATATATATTCTTGATCAGGGTCACCTCGTGAATCGAGCTATTCATGTCCGTTCGTGCGTCCATCTGTGTGTTGTACGTAAACACAGGACAGGAAGAAGGAGTTGAGATAATTGGATGAAACTCGGTACAGACGTTTAGTGATAAAGTTTGGTTCGTATGTTTTTTTTTAACAAAACAAAGACGTTGTGCAAAAAGGAACGTCATCCGTCCACGTTCACTATGGGCCGAAATGTCGAACTATAAAATGCCTTGGGTGTTAAGTTCTATTTTGCTCCATTAAGTCTTCTCGTGGGTTTAAATTCCCTCGAAAATCCCAAAAATGCACGCTTTTCAAAATGCAATTTTCTTAAAATTCTCGTCAACGAAATTTCCCCTTAACGAAAATTCTCTTTTAAAAAATTCCGCTGTACAAAATTCCACTTTATACAGATTTTTAACTTCAACTTCAACATTTCAAATTAAACTTTTTTCCAAATCAAAATTAAACTTTTTTCATGTACTCGTGTTCACGGTTTCCTGTTTTCATAACTTTCACGTATCTTTGCTAATAAGCATATTTGAATATTCATTAGAACTATTTGTGAACTAATAGGAGTATTTTTTTACATTTAGGATGAATAAATGATTCTTTGGCCAAAAGGTTTGACCAGCTGGAATTTGTGTCATTAAAGCTTTTTGAGACGACATAACCGGCTCTAGATTTCATGGACCTTTTGGAAAATATTTATGATTCTATGGCCAATCTAATGCAATAAATCGCCTCAAGAAGTCCTATTCGTGAACACGTACTACACGTGTTTAAGAAAGTTCGTGAATTATGTAAAATTTCTCAAATACTCGTGATCCGGATTACACGTGTTTACGTGAAATCGGCAGCTCTACTTTTTGAATTTCCCATTAGCAACATATCCTAATTAATTTTTTTTTTAGACAAAATTCAATGATAACGAAAAGTTTTATGAAGTGGAAGTTTTGAAATTAAAAATTTTTGAGAGGGAAAATTTTGAAAGGTTACTTTAAAAAAAGAAAAAAAGGCGAATTTTAGCACTTTGAAAAAACAAAATTTTGTGTGAGGCAAATTTTGAACCCAAACCAAAAATTTAAAAAATGCTAAAATTTCTTTTTAAAAATTGTTTAACAACCTTGATCGATAAGTCAGTCAACCTTGAAAATATTTTCAAGGTTAAGTTCAGATTTTCAAAGTTAAATGGACAAAAACGCACAATACGTCCACAAGAAGGGTTAAGTGGCAGCAAATTATTTTTGAAAAGTTTCAACACATTTAATAACTTGTGACACTTGATTGTGTTCATATAGGCGTCCTTTAAGATAATTTATGTAAATTGTTGTTGTTTTTATTAGCATTTAATATAAATGCAAATTTGTATGAAAATTTGGGTGCAAATTTTATTAACGTTTAAATTTTGAAATTGAAGTTGACTCTAGCTAATTGTTGTGATAAACGAAAAGTCTAAAAATTAGGATACCAGCCAACCCACTGCTTTAGCCTCTTAATTTTTAAGCCATTTTAAAGCAATACAAATTGAATTGGCTTAAAAGGGATGAAAAGGACGAACGGCGGACTAACTTTTGATTTAAGACGAAAAAAAAAGTTATTCTAGTCCATAGCAGCAGCTGAATATTTAATTGTAATCGAAGGTCAGTGATAAAGTAACTGAATTTGTAAGCTATACCTTTTCTGTGTGTGTGTGTTAAGGGAAATGTAATAAAATCAATTATTTATATATAAAATATTGATGTATATGCGCGTAAAGATAAACTTTGGCTGCATACCTTTTTTTGAATATTGAACACATATATATTTACGTTTATGTTGATTACTGATACCTTTTTAGCCATTGTCAGCTCATCATGGCTGGGACACAAGTTAAGTTAAGCAACCAGAAAACGTGCCTAAGATTTGGAGCAGCGTGGAAAAAAATTTGTATAAAGTTAGCTTGCTTTTGATTAAGGTATTTTTATTTTTTTTTTTTTTATATTTTGAATTACTTTTTTTTAGTTTATTTTGTTTTTTTTTTTTTTAGTTTATTTTGTTCAGTGTACCTTTCCATTTTGCTGAAATCGACTGTATTAGGCTCCTGCATAAATAAATTAACAAATTCTCAATTCAAGCAAGAACAACATAAACGTCAATAATTTGTTTGCATTTCGAATGAAAATGGAAAAGCAAAACTTTACAGCACCTTTTTTTTTTTCTTCTTTCGTTTGGAGCGTAGTCATCATTTTTTCAGCGGTAGTGAAAAAAAAAACAAATATAAACGGAAAGAGCAGGGCAAAAAAGGCATGCTTCTAATATATATACAACTAACGTGTTCATGATGCCTGTGTTTACACTGAAATTGTACTAACGGCGAACTCGATTTTTTTACGTAAGCCTCTTCAATCAATTAGTTTGCGTGTTAAGCTTATTTTGTGGCGCTCTCACCAGTCTTTTCTCTTTTTTTTTGTTGGTTGCAATAAATATGAACATTCTTGGCAGCCGCCAAAACGCGTAGCTTGTGGCAATTTAAAGTGGGTGACGGCACAACTATTGCTCTATAGCAAACACCCAAAATTAATTTAACACCAACATGGCTGAATGGTTCTGTTGTTTTAGTAAATAAGCTTTAGTTTAAAAACTAAAAAGTTTTGTTAGCCAATCCAAAATCGCTTGAGCTGGTAAAGTTCAACTATATGGTGGGTGGGTGACGCACAAAACTTGACAAAAAAATTAAAAATAAAAATCACTTGCAGCTCTTTGCTGATACTCTGTATAAGCGTCGCCTTGTCACAATGTTGAAAAGGTCAAAAACACAAAAAAAAACAAGGACTGTGCAACACTGCAAATAATTAAAAATGAAGAGGAAACACATTATTTATGTTAAACACGGCGATTTATAAACTTTTACTGGGTGTTGATGAGATTGAATTCCCTGCTGAAAGCTCATTTGTTAGAACAGCGCCAGTTCTTTATTAAGCTGGCCTCTAGCTGGCTTATAAATCCAGTTAGGCAGACTTATGACTTACATACAAAAATTATAATTTTTTTTTTTATAAATAAAACCGGCATGACCCTAAGCATATATTATAGCTTAAGCAAATTTTAAACTAAAAATTAAATTTAAAATTTTTTCCAGGAGGAAATGATGGTTAACAAAAATTTTAAGTGCATTTCGGAAGCTCATGTATCTTGGTTATAAATTTTTGGGTTTTTCGCTCTATGTTGTAAATTCCATTTTGCTTATTTTTCTTGCCACTTAAAACCATATATTTGGCTTAAATTCTTTTACCTGCCACACCACATATTTTTTGCCACTTTAATACCGTTAACTCTGCCTCTGTCGTTCCTTCTTATGCTGACAATCCGTATAATTCTGTTTTTAGGCTCATTTCACGATTACGCACCACCCACCACAAATCCTGACAGTCTTGCCTACATTGCATTGACAATGATGAATGTTTTTTTATCGCGTGCCAAAGGAAATTAGATGTTTTTTGTTTATTTTTTTTTTTGCTTTTTGGCATCGATTTTTGTGAATCCTTAAAAACGTTACGTATAATTTATATATATGTAAAGCTAAGACATTGGCGTTGTCAGCTTTTCGCATCATTCTTATCAGTTGACGATTTAAAATAGGTTCTAGCGTGCAAAATAATTAATTGAAAATATAAAAAAAACAGCTAGTTAAAATTTAAAACTAATTTTAATTTATATTTTCACCCATAAGTTTTAAAATAATAAGTTTTAAAATAGCAAAAATTGCATGTTCACACATCCTGTGACAAAACAAATACAATACCCTGTTATTGATTTTTTGTTTGTTTTTTGCTGTCCCTAGTTTATTAAATGTTGCCAATATTTGTGTAACCTTTTCGATGAGTTATTTGTGTGTTTTTGACGTAGTAGCGGCAAAATATAAGACCTTTTTTTTATTTAAAAATCGGAACAAAGTTTTTGTTTAACTTTGATTTTGCTGTTTGTTTTTTGTTTTTAAATATAGAACCAATTCTTTAAATGTTAAACCGAATGTGGGTTACGCCGGTTTTGTGCATTGATCCTTCATAAAAGATGATTTGTGTTGTTGTTAAATAGAGACTATTTTAATTATTGTGACGGTAGTGAAGTAATAAAACGAATTTAGTTGAAACTTTAACCAAAACCCACGCCTAATATATTCAAAACTATAGTTAATTGGAAGCAAAAAAGTTCTTCAAATATAAACTTTGAGCTTCTTTAAAACTATTTTTTCCAAAAAAAATTCTTGACATTCACGGATTTTTTATTTTGCAATCATGACACAATTTACCAGGTAGCCATCGACAGCTGCTTATTTTCTTTTGAGAAGGGAACTCGTTGTAATCAAAAACGGCATTTGGGGGTTGAAGTTCGTTCGGTAAAAAAGGCATATTTTCAAGAATTTATAACATATTGTTAAAGATCTATTTTAAAAATCTTATTAAGGTGGAACATAACATTCGCGGCAGAGAAAACAGACCTTTTTTTTAAAAAATTCATAACTCAATCAAAAGCAAACATTTTTCCAAAATTTGTTTTTTATTATTGTAGAGAATTGAACAAATTACAAGAAAAAAATTCAAAAAAAATATATTTTTCACGCCAAAATTTATAGAGCTCCAAACTGGCCGCACAGAAAAAAACGGGGCCTCGTGGTTGCAGCGCTGGCAGTCGCAAAAATTGTCCGATCTGAAAAAAATGACTTTTAAATCTTTACAAAATTGGTATGACAGGAGCTTTTTTAAAAATTTTTTTCAATTTTTGGTGATGTTCCAAAAATTTCGTCAAAAAATAAACCTGCTAGTGCCGCAACCAGTACGAAAAACATGGTTTTGAGATAAACGCTTTCAAAGTTTGTTAACAAAGAAAAATGCAAAGAAAAATAAAAATGCGCTGTAACTTTTGAACCCGTAGGAATTTTTTCTTAGAATCTTAAGAATAATTACTAAAATACAAAATTATAAAAAAAATCAATTTAAAAAAACGGTCAATGTCATGTCCCCCTTAAGCATGTTTGTGCTTGAGTAAAGTGAATAAAAATATTCTTATTTCGTGCGCAGACTTGCAGAAAGCAAGAAAAAAGAAGCAGAAAGAAGACAGAAAAAAGAATTTATTTCTTGAAAAAGACAAACAAGAAATGATTTATTTAAAAATTTTTTTTTTCGTATAGCTTTTCCTTGTTTAAAAAAGACCAACATTTTTTTTTTAAGATGTTACATTTAATTACAATTAATTTCGGAGGTTGTTTCTGTTCAAGCAGTCATTGAATTATAGGTTCAGTGAAATAACGCCCAATGAAATAACGCCCAAAATAAAAAATGAAATAACGCCCAAAATATTTTGGGCTTTAAAAAATGAAATAACGCCCAAAATAAAAAATGAAATAAAGCCCAAAATATTTTCAAAGCAAATCATTTAAAATATTTTGGGCCTTATTTCAAAATGAAATAACGCCCAAAATTTGTATGAAAAATATTTGGGCGTTATTTCATTTTTGATTTTGGGCGTTATTTCATAATGAAATAAAGCCCAAAATAAAAAATGAAATAACGCCCAAATAAAATGAAATAAAGCCCAAAATTTTGGGCCTTATTTCATTATGAAATAACGCCCAAATTTGTATGGAAATTTTTTGGGCGTTATTTCATTTTTTATTTGGGCGTTATTTCATTGGCATGGGCGTTATTTCATCCCCAGCCGCGGCGAAAAGTTTCTTTCAATAAAAAATTTTTCTAATCGGTCACCACCTCTCTGCAGACAATGGCAAACCTCAGAGAGTAATTAATGCCATGTAAAGCTTGTTGAGAACATGAACTTTAGCCGTTCGGAGTCGGCATAAAACATGTAGGTCCAGTTCTCGGTCAATTGTGTGCAAACATTTAATAACACACACAACACAATTGTTCATAAGAAGCTCGGTCAAAGTCCTTTCAAGGGCTGAAACGGCCAATTTGTTTTTTTTTTTTTTTGTTATTTCATTGGGCGTTATTTCACTGAACCTGAATTATAGGTTGGAAGCGAAATTCCAACATTAATAATAATAATTAAATTAAATTTTACATTAAAATTTTTAAAATTACTCAGGCAGGATGCGAACCTACGTCTTTCGGATGCCAGTCATTCATTAATCTGAGTTGTTAGTAACGGTAATTTGATCGTAGCTGTCAGAAAATTTGAACAAAAATATAAAGGTTTTTGTATATGTTATTTAATTTTTTAGCCCAGTCATGAACCCAGAAATTGTTTTGACGTCGAATTACGTCTTACAGCGCAGTTTGTATGGGGTCGTTTTAACAGATTTTTTTGAAGGTCATGTAACTTTTTTGGCTAATACTTTAGGGTATACCTACAGCCTTTAATACTTATCGTTCAAAGATAATATATATACTAAAATATCAGATATATCCTGCGCTGAATGAATATCTAATTTTGGAATATAGAATATCTCACTATTATATTAAAGTCACAAAATAGTAAAATATAAGAAGAAAAATTCATGTTTTTATATAAGAAAGTCGATTATCAGCTGTTTATAATGCGCCTGCTGTGCCTACTGCTTGTTTTTGTTTCGTTGTTTATGCTTGTATTGTTTTTGTTTTGCACGAATTGATTGGTTCGTGTTGGTAGCATTATAAGCATTGATTCGCATTGGGTTTGCATTGCATGCACTACTGTTCTAGTTTACTAAGTGCTCTATTTTGAAACCAGAGGTCATGAACTTCTTTTCAACTCAGTTAATGAACTCAAACTGTCAAATTTAACGAAATGGGTCTGTTATACGGTTAGATTTGTTATGAAAAAAAAACGAGTTGGATCATATTTCGTTTTATGCTTTTACCCAATACATGGCGTAAAATTTTAATTTTTGTTTTTAATGCAAATTAATTTGGATCCAACATCCCACTGCATTGTGCAAAGTGCATTTGCTTCGCCTTCTTTTCAACTAAGTCAATGAACTCAACCTATCAAACTAAACGAAATGATCGGAAAAATTTGAAATTTTGTTTGTTTTTTTTTGCTTACTCATTGAATCAGGCTTACTTTTAACTTTTTCTTTGTTTTGGCTTCGATAAGTAGTCCATAATTAAGTGTTATTAATTTATTTGTTAATTTTCGGAATATCATTAAAAAATACGTGCAAAATGACAAAAAAATCGGACCAAAGAGATAAAGTAGAAGAGTTACAACTTAAACGGAATTCTACGTCTACACATACGATACTATCGAAACTGTTTCTTTTTTGCTCTGTTGTTAAAAAAAAACTAGTAAGATATATCTTCGACTTGGCCGAAGTTAAAATACCCCCACGGCCGATTCTTAAGGGTGAAAGAATCGTTAATTGGATAGCTTTTTGTATGAGATTTTGAGAGATTTCATTATTGTTATGTGTCTAAAATACATACATATCAAATTGATTTCCTGCAGCATAAATATGAGCCTTTTTATAAAGTTTTAAATTTTGGGGTTGTATGGGAGGTGGGCGTGTTAGTGGGTGGATGACGCCCATTTTTGTAACACCTCAGTTTTGACATAGATTACACATATACCAAATTTCAGTTTTTTAGCTTTAATATTAGCTTCTTTGTAGAGTTTTAAATTTTGGGGTTGTATGGGAGGTAGGCGTGTTTTTCATCCGATTTAGCCCATTCTCAAACTTGACCTTGGTTTTTTTAAAAAAGCTTAAATATCGAATTTCATAACGATAGCTTCAAAATTACGGCTGTAATCGTGTCGACAGACATACGGACAGACAGACAGAAATTTTTCGAAAAAATAAGAAAGGGAGCACTTCTCTAGACTTTTAAATGGCGACGCTGACAACAATCCCGCCAGTGGAGATGATATCCCGGAAACCCCAATTATGGATGACAGCGTTGAAGTTCCGCTGCCCGACTAGAATGAGGTCTTAACAGCTATAGCTCGGCTTAAAAACAACAAAGCCGCAGGAGCCGATGGCCTACCGGCTGAGCTGTTTAAGACCGGTGGCGAAGCTCTGTTTAAATGCATTCACAGACTTCTATGCAGAATATGGTCGGAAGAATGCATTCCAGATGATTGGAACCTCAGTGTGCTCTGCCCAATCCACAAGAAAGGCGATCCCACCATTTGCGCCAACTACCGTGGGATTAGCCTTCTTAATATCGCATATAAGGTCCTGTGGAGCGTAGTGTGTGAACGACTGAAGCCCATCGTTAACCAACTGATTGGACCTTATCAGTGTGGCTTCAGACCTGGAAAGTCCACCATCGACCAGATCTTCACGCTCCGACAAATCTTGGAAAAGACACTCGAAAAACAAATCGACACACACCATCTTTTTGTCGATTTCAAAGCCGCCTTCGACAGTCCAATAAGGAGTCACCTATATGCCATCATGTCTGAATTTGATGTTCCTGTGAAGCTAATACGTCTTTGCAGGATGACACTGAACAACACCAGCAGTGCAGTGAAAATCGGGAAGGACCCCTCCCTTCCTTTCGATACCAAGCGAGGTTTCAGACAAGGTGATTCCTTATCATGCGACTTTTTTAATATAGTCATGGAGAAGATCATCCGAGCTGCTGACCTGAGACGCAGCGGCACAATTATCTATAAGAGTGTTATGCTGCTGGCGTATGCTGATGATATTGACATCATTGGTCAAAATACGCGCGAAGTCAGTGCAGCATTCTCCAGGCTAGAAAAAGAGTCGAGTCGAATGGGTCTTGCAGTGAACGCAGATAAAACGAAGTATCTCGTGTCAACAAACAAACAGTCCTAGCGTCTTGAAAACCACGTCACTGTTGACAACACCTCCTTTGAGGCAGTGAAGGACTTTGTTTACCTGGGATCCAGCATTAACTCCTCCAACGATATCAGTATTGAGATTAAACGAAGGATAACTCTTGCCCACAGGTATTACTTTGGGCTCAGTAGGCAATTGAGAAGCAGAGCTCTCTCCCGACGAACAAAACTGACGCTCTATAAGTCAATAATCATGCCCGTCCTACTAAACGCATCATAAACCTGGACGTTGAGCAGCTCTGATGAAAGGACTTTGGGAGCGTTCGAGAGAAAAATCCTTCGCAAGATCTATGGTCCAATCTGCGTCAATGGCGAGTACCGAATACGATGGAACCACGAGTTGTATGAGCTATATGCCGACATCGATATAGTCAAGCGTATTAAAATTGAGCGGCTTCGCTGACTAGGTCATGTCGAGAGAATGAACGACGAAGCTCCAGCGAAAAAGATATTGGATTCGGTACCCAGCGGTGGCCGCCAACGCAGGAACACCGCATCTCCGTTGGAAAGACCAGGCATTGGATAACCTGACAACGCTTGGAGTTTCCAACTGGCGCCAGCAAGCGCACGACAAAAGAGGCTGGCGAAAATTCTTAGACCAGGCCAAAACCGACCAACGGTTGTAAGCGCCATCTAAGTAAGTAAGTAATGTTATTTCCAATGTAAATCAGAAAATGTGGATTTTACGTAAGAAAATGTTAAGTTAACATGTATTGTGTTGAATTGATAAGAAAAATATCAAATTGATAATGTAATGTTTTACGTTGCAATATCAATTATTAATGTTAAAATAACATTTAAAATGTTTTTAGTTCATCACTTTTTACTGTACAATTGATAGTATTTCATATCCATCTTAATATATAAAAGGCAAGCGTCCTGCTCCGTGCTCTATATCGTAAAACATGTTCAGCCTGGACCATGACCAGTTATAAATAATTCATTTGAAATGTTTGTACTTACTAAACCTTTTGCTCTATATCGTAAAACCTGTTCAGCCTGGACCAGAACCTTTTGTAAAATTATCTATTTGAAATCTTTGTACGTACTGTACTTTTTAAAACCTGTTCATCCTGGACCAGAACCTGTTCTAAAATTATCCATTTGAAATCTTTGTACTTACTATACTTTTTAGAACCTGTTCAGTCTGGACCAGCACCTATATTTAAATTATGTATTGAAAATCTTTATACTTGACGACTATCGTCATTTTCCTCAACTACTATACATCAAACATCATGTCTTGCTATTACAGTACTTCTTAATTAACAGAAACAGAACCTATTCGGTCTGCATAAACTGAACAGCAATTATTACATTCAGTGACGTTGGTGTCAATTGGAATTGCTAGAATTAAATCACAATGTTCGGTCTTCTGATCCAAGTTTTAGCGATTGGCTACTCAAGTTAGGAAATGGAGATGAAGACATCATAGAAATTCCCGATCATTTTGTTTGTAAAGGTTCGCTTATTAATCCTTTCAATGGCTTGCCTAGAATAATCGTGGACAATTTTTTTGAGCTTATATTCCCATCATTTAAGCAATAAAAAGATAAAAAAACATCCCTCTGATTTTTACATGAGCTGCTTTGCTTTTGGCAGGCTGTCTAATATAATGGACAAAACCATGATAACGTTGTATTATAATATTTTAGTTCAACTAAAACAATCGGAGACAAATTCAAATGCGTTACTTTGCATACTTTGCACACCAATCTTAATAATCACTTCTTTTTTGCAAAATTTATTAACACGCGATATAAAAAAATTGAAGGGTTCTGTTGGGCATAAAATCGAAAATCTAACTAAGTTAAACGTTATATATCTCCCTAAAATTATTTTTGTCATGTTAGCACAACTTCATTTCATAGTACCAACCTATTTGATTTTAGAAAAGACGTTGGAAAATAAAAAAAAAAATTTTTCCGAAGTGTCCAATATAATGGACAAATCCATTGAAAGGGTTAAATAGATTTCTGGCGATACTTTGAGTCCAAATAACATCAACCGTTATTCCAAAATTGCTATCCTGTGCACAAAAAATTCCGATGTGAACGAAGTCAACGAGCAAGTTCTAAATATTTTAGTTGGTGACACAGTGAGAGATCTGAGTACGGATTAAATTGAAGAGAGTGATGATATTATAATACTTCTTCGAAATTTCCATACCAAAAGAGATATCTGTAATGGAAGGTGGTTAGTTTTGAAAAACCTAAAAACTTAATTAATCATCGCACAGGTATTGACAGGCGCACTGGCGAACATGAAATAGTTTTCATACGTACAATTGATTTAGCCCCGACAAACACAGATTTGCCTTTCACTCTCCGGAGGCAACAATTTCCAGTTAAACTGACACTTCAATGACCATAAATAAATTTCAGGTTAAATATTGCAAAAAGTAGGAGTTTTTCTAAAAAAACTGGTATTTAGTCATGCGCAGTTTTAGCGGGCTGATGATGTAAAACTAAGCATTATAATTTAATAAATATGTTTTCAAATAAAAACCTTTGTATATAAATACAAAGTGTGTGAGTGTGGCTTTGGATGCCCGGAGCCCAGGTTCGATTCCCACTCGTGACAAATTATTTTTCAATACATTTTTTTTTATCTGCATTAATTTACTGATACTTTTTGATATTTTAAGTGTTAAAATAACATTATTATGTGACAGACAGGAACTCGTTTCACCAGCAAAGAAGAGATCATGGGAAAAATTGAAGACACGAAAAAAGTTGAACAGTTAAGTCCGGTTCACAGTGTAAATGAACCTCTCTTTTTGAACAAGGTGGTAGTTTTTTTAATACAGTGTGAAGAAAATGCCATGGATAGTGTATAAGTAGTTAAGTATCCATAATAGGCATTTCATAAGAGACGTGGCCTGGCCCATATAAGACAAATTTTTCAATTTGAATAGCCTAGATAATAATAATCACAAAACAAAGAAACTCTGCTAAGAGGTGATATTTGGTGATATCCTACTCATCGGAAATACTCAAAAACTAAAACGGGCATTGAACAAGGAGTGTGGTTGCGCCCAAAAATTACAATTTCTTACATTGAATAGCTTTCTAAATAATTATCATAGAATATGGAATCTCAGAACGGAGTTACTATTTGTTGATGGCCTTCTACGAGGAAACTGGAACAGGTTATAATGTTAAAACACAAAAAATTTTAAACAAAATGTTAAAACAATAACTCGCCTTGTATCAGCGAGCTTATTTATATTTTCATTTTAGAAAGTTTAAATATATAATTTTAGCCAATTTTAAAATAAGCATAGATTTTATTTTATGTCAAAGAAGTTTAAATCTGCAATTTAAATATGTGACAAAAGTCACAAAATTCATACATAACTGATACTGCAACATCTTCAATAACACTATCAACGACTTATTTCAATTATTTCTTCGTTATTTGCACTTAACATCAACATCAACATCATGATCATCATCATGGTCATATTTTTACGGTTGACATAAAATACAGCTGAAATTCAAATGAGAATGTCTGCTTGAAAGATGGATGCATTGAAATGCAGGCCAGAATGATGCTATGTGTTAAAGTTCATGCGGTTCAATTTGAAGAGGTTCGATGTTGGTTGTTGGTTGGTTGATGTCGGATAAAATGTGCAAAATGCTGCTGCACATATGCAAATTCAATTTATGAAAATATTTATGAAGATTTATTAGAATTGAATAATGTAAAGTAGCAAAAAAAAAAAACAAATGTCTCTAGGTACCACTAAGATCTAAATTTAAAATGTTTACCAAAATTTATGAGGAAAAGTAAAAAAGCTCCGGCGGTTACTCCTTCCGACGAAGTAGAATGACATTAATAAAGGACATTCCATCTCAACTACATGTAGATTTTTTTGTAGGATAAAAAGTGTCGTAGACTCATCATTGTCGTTGCCAGTTTGTCTGCCTGCCAAAAAAAAAAAACAAATAAAAAAAAAATCAATAAAAGATAAATTTATATCTTGAAATATTGTAAGGAAAACAAATCTTATATACTTATATACGGCAAAGTAGCTTCATTTGAAAAAGCCTGCATTATTATGTCGCAAAATGAGAGCAAAACGAAATGGAAAATAATGACAGTTCTAGTCTAGCCGTCCACCATATATGAAGGAAAGGCTGTCGCAGACTGTGTGGGGCGGAAGCAACCAATGATAAATTTATGTATACTTACACGAATAAAGCTAGAAACACATTATTTTATGGCCAAATTATCAATTATGGCAAGTTTTTGGTAATAAAAAACAACAACAACAACAAGAACAACTTTATAATTATGGCACTTAGACCTGGCAAATCGATTTCTAAAATAATAAAAAAAAAGGGGAGAGACTAATGGTCTTCTCCATTAAAAAATGTAATTATTAAAGAGTTATAGAAAAGCCAGGCCGAAGTATTTCTTTAGTTTATAACTTACTAAATTAATGTTCAACAGAAAATTCTATATAGCTCATATTCAATTTCATTAAATTTCAAGAAACTTTTTTCTATTGAATTTTATTTTTATTGATTTTCTGTGAAATATTTTTTGTTTTTGGCTCAACTCTTGCCAAATATTATGAAATTTGCTTCAATAGCATGAAGTACCTTGATGCACGCTATACACCGAATTTATTGGCCGAACAGTTCGAAGGCCTTATTTTTAACCGACTTCAAAAAGGAGGAGGTTCTCAAGTTGGTTGGTTTCTCTGTTTTTTTTTTTTTTTTTTTTTATTTTTTTTATTGCATGCGAACGTCATTGACTGGCCAACGAAATCGCGTGATTTAACACCGTTTGATTAGTTTTTGTTGGTGAAATATCTGTGTGCGATATCAAAAAACACCAGACGATTCGCGCTCATTAAAAATATAACTGATGTCAGTAGTGGTGAAATTAAACCACACTTACGCAGGTAATTCACATAAAATTTATGAATCGACAAGTGATTAATTTTTTTCGTTTTTTCGCACTAATAAAATTTTATACTTTAAAACATAGAACAGTCAGTGCTAATGCTTACAGAACATGCTCGCTTAAAGGATTACAATCATTCAATCATACAATCAGAGTTCATAATAATATTAACAGGTACTTACAAAAATGCTTTTAAAAAAAAATTTCGACCAAACCATTTTCTTAGTTAATCCCTTAATGAGGTCACTGTACTAAAACAATTTTGAATCTAAAACAAACAAAAAGAAATGTTTTTGTTTTTTTGACCTTCTTATTTTGAGCTTCTTATGATAAATTTTGTGTGAGTATTATTAAATGTTTTTACACGATTAACCTAGAACCGGAGCTATATGTTTATGCCGACTCCGAACGGCTAAAGTTCACGTTCTCAAGAAACTTTGCAATGCATTGATTACTCTCTAAGATTTGCCATTGACTGCAGAGAGGTGACGGCCAATCAGAAGAATGCATTTCTGTCGAAAAAACCTTCTGTGTCGGATGGTGATTTGAACCCGAGATTCGTTGAATGATTTGTTGAGATTCTTAAATTCTTACACCACACACTTAGCACGCTACACTTAGCACATGCTTTATCATAAGAAGCTCAGTCTTAGTGATTTCCAGCGCTGAAATGGCCAGTTCGTTTATTTTTTATTTTGAATTTTGAGATTCTAACTCTAGATTCGTGATCAGCGATCCCTTTAACCCCCTTACTAATGGTCTTTAATCAAATTTTAGCATTTTCCGACAAAAATACGGGTTATGCCTGGATGATAGTCAAACATTGGATTCGAAATTCGAAATTTTTAACTTAAATTAAGCCCCTTACAGCCATATTATATTCGCCAATTTGAATTTTAAGATTTTAACTCCAGATTCGTAATCTGAATACCTTTAAATCAAATTAAATTATTTTCGAAGAATCAATTTAAAATTCAATTGCTCACATTTTTTTCCGGACGCCACACACATATAAGTGAATGCTCAAAATGCTGAATTCAATTTTTTCTCCAAACTAGTTTAAACTATTTCTTTTTTAGTAAATTATTGATAGTTTTAACCAACAAGCAATCATGATTTAACCCTTTGGTAACCAAAATAACATTAATTTAACACAGTTTGCAGTATTTGGAAAGTTTCTGAAAAAGTTTATTTATTTATTTTTAGCAAGGAAACTTTCAAAACTTGGTTAACCTCATGTTGAGAAGCAAAACCAACTGGTCAGTGGTAAGCTCTTTGACCAAACGCATAATCAACGAACTTCGAAGAGTCGACTGTTTGCAAAATAGGCCAGCAAAATAGAAAAAGGAAACTATATACGAAGTAAAGGCTTCTCCCCGACCCAGAGTCGACTTCAAGTTACAGAGAAAATGTAGGCTCTTTACTTGACAGTTTCCCGACAAAAAAAATTAGTCCTTCAGATTTTATCTTAGTGCTGTAACCTTTTCCCATGGCGGTTCCACGGTATTCATACTGGGTCGAAGATTCAATGCGAAGGTTTAAGTTTAGTGCGTTAAAGTCGCAAAGTCCCACCTGCACAAATGGGGCCTTTTGAAGGTTCCCCCTTCGCGCATAAAAAAGTGGATGCTCTGGGTTTGAAACCTTGGGTTAGACGCTTAACCTGTTGGTAGAATTTTCGAACATCTTTCTTGCCCTGGAACGCTTCAATTTTTTCACAATCACGCTTTTCCTGCTCCCGTTTTTTGCGTCTGTAAAGGCGCCTCTCTTCCTTCCTCTTTTCGTAATAGATTTCGCGCATGGCTCGCGTTGAAGCTGACTGCAGCGTCTTTTTATGGGAGCATCACCTTGTTTCTCGTTTCACATCTGTGAACGGCTGGCCTCAATCCGCATTAAGACAAAATTCTTTCACATAAACCTAATTTCCGCGCACGTCCCGACGGAGTAAAAGGATGATATTGTCAAGAAGGCTATCTACGTGAGCCTAACGGACGTGTCTGATCACTGCCCGTCTCACGACGTGAAAGTAGTAATCGACGATTTTAGTGGACATGGCGGCTTCTACTCGAAATCTGCATCAAGGCGAAAATCCTCAACGTAAGCCTAGTTCGTGCGCATGCCCCGATGGAGGATAAGGACGAAGTTCCTTACACAATCACATGCGTAACTTGGCTGCAACTTGTGGTCGAAGTGAATATTGATCCCCGGATATATGCGCACATCTAGTTCGTCTGAAGCGTGCGTTCGGTCGATCACAACATGATCTATTTGGTTTCACGTTTTTTTTATCCGGAGTCAGTCAGGTGGTCTTGTAGATATCGAGGTGTTTGAATCTGGTGCTACTATTATCTACCGTGTTTCGCGCTTCGGCGAAGTTGATCAGTCTTAAGGCTCAAACAAGTTATGCGTAAGCATACAAAAGTTTCAGAGAGAAGTCAACGAAAAGTATACAAAAGTTCAAAAACACACTTTTCCATACTTAATTAAAAACGAAGTAAGCATGAAAAAAAATTTCAATATAAATCGATTCAAATGAAATGACAAATAAAAAATAATTTGTTTTTGTAGAAAAAGATTGCCAACTAAAATTATAAAAAAAACATTTTTTTTAAGTTGGTAAATTCATCCATGCTTTATGATCGAATATAGCGGTCAATTTCAATACAAACCACGCTTAATAAATAAATCCTGTCTAAAACATACTTTTTTTGCTTAAAATCAAAATTTAAATTATTTATTAAACAGGTTGCAACCCTTTTCTGCTTAGCAATATACGGTGTCGAGCGCTCACACTCAAGTTTTGAAAAGTAAACGAAAATTGAGAAACTGAACGAAAAATTGCTTGCGCATAAAGGCCCAACCAAAATATACGAAACGAGACGATTGCAATCTGACGAGCGTTTGCATTCGTTAAGGCTGTTTTGGCATTTAACCCAAAATAAAACGTTGTATAACACGTCGATTTGATCAACTGAAAACCGAAAAAAATACATGTAAATTACTTTTTCATCCCTAACAAAGACAATAAAATAATAATTATATGTTAACTTGCACTAATTAATAAAAATGCAACAAAACTTGATGTAAACATACTCTACACAGTTGTTGCTGACGAGTTGAGACGGTAAAAGTTCGGTTCTTACGGAACAAAGCGTCTAGTCAAACGTTTCGTTCAGTTTCGATCAAATACGTTAGACCATTTTGGTTAATAACATTGTTTCACGTATGCTTGAATTTACTCGTTACGTCTCGTCTCGTCTATTTTGGTTGGCCCTTAACTTGGGCGACGCAATATATTGCTGAGCAAGTACGTTCTTTTGCTCTCTAGCTTTTTTATGCTTACGCATAACTTGGTTGAGCCTTTAGACAGTTTGTAAGGAAACCTAAATTTAGTCAATTTAGGCCTTACGTTTCCCTCTGAACCGCATCGGAACAGAGGGTCCCACCGAACCTTAACCCACCCTGCAACTATGAACCGCACCTGTACAAATACCCGACCATACCACGAACCGCCCCTGTTCTTTAACACGCAGCTGTGCGACCCGCAATCAAACAATAACAAAACATTCAGCAAGCCAGTGGCATGATCACAGCAGCAAAACAACAAAACAACATAACGAAGTCGCATAAAGAAAAACCAGCAAAACAAGCAAACAACATACATTCTATGCACCCACAAGTGGCAATAACAAATTACATAGGGGTCAATAAACAGCAACTATGACAACAATAACAGGCAGAGCAAAATGTTGCCGCTAGTTCTAGGCAAGTGAGATTCAAAGTCGAGATCGGATGTAAAATTTGCGACACAAACAAGGTCTCGTTTCTCTTTTTAGGGATAAAAGGAGTCAGCGAACCGACAGTAGGTCTCTTTTGAAGTCAACACGCAAGCAGCGCACATCGGTGAGTCAATTGAAAAATTGACCAAGGACAAGGAGTGAACGAGTGACAGTGAACGCGGACAAGGAATGAATCAGTGATAGTGAATAAGTGACCAAGGACAATAGTGAACAGTGCTTTCTTGTCGAACCGAGTGGTTTCATATCGGACGGCCGGCCGTAAAACATTTAAGTGGCATCACCAAAGCTGTCTTTATGTCGAACCGAGTGGGTTCATACCGGACGGTCTGCTCTAAAAGCATCCAAATGGGTCCATTTTGTTCAAAACAAGCTTGACGACATCTGCGACCAAATTGTACATCTGGCCCGAGTGGTCTCTTACCGGATGGCCCAACGTGAATCCAAATACACAGCGGACAGTGAACAAGTGACCAATTACGTCAGTGAGCAAGGACAACAGGGAACAGTGTTTTCTTGTCGGCCCGAGTGGTTTCATATCGGATGACCCGCCATAACACATTCTAGTGGCATCTCGAAAGTTGTCTTTTTCTGTAGACCCAAGTGGTTTCATACCGGACGGTCTGCTCTAAAAGCATCAAAGTGGCTTCATTTTGTTAAAAAAAAAATAAGCTTGACGACATTTACGACCGAATTCTACATCTGGCCCGAGTGGTTTCATACTGGACGGCCCAACGGTAATTCGAATACACAGCGGACAGTACGTCAGTGAACAAGGACAACAGTGTTTGTCGGCCCGAGTGGTTCCATACCGGACGGCCCATCGTAGTTTTCAAGTACACCGAGGACAGGCGAATGGACTACGGATTTAATGGATGCTGCTTCGAAGGACTTCAAGGGAAATAGAGAAGCAGAAGAGAAAATCAATGAATAAAAATGTGAATTTTTGTGAAAAGGAACAAAATAAATAGTTTTGTAAAGTGAATTCAAATTAACCAAGTTGTTATTTTTTTTTTAATATATGCGGAAAAATATTTTTGTACGAACCCCGGCTAGAAAGTTCGTTACAAGTTGATCGAAGTGGTCTAGTGAAAACTGAACTGGCCGACAGTGAAGCCAAAGATGCTTTCTTTTCCGACCTTCGCATTGAAATCGTCGATTCATATTTTCACATCGTGGGCCGGGCAATGATCACATGCGTCAGCTAGATACTCGCGTAGATAATAATCTTTGATAATATCGTCCTTTTCCTTCGTCGAGCCATGCGTGCAAATTAGGCTTATATGGCAGAATTTCGCCTTGCTGCGGATTGTAGCCAGCCTTTCGTTCACAGATGTGAGCCGGAAAACAAGGTGGCGTAGTTTCTGACTTACGACGAATTCGCTCTTCACTGCATGATAGCTGTAAGTATTTCAGTTCTGGAACCTTAGTGTAGCCTTGTTCTTTCCAGCGCATTATTTTGATGAGGCCTTCCGACAAATTGCACAAAGGCGCCGTCCCCATAGTGGGTCCGGACATTTCAGACGCATATCCGCAAATCATTTTCATTTGCGGTTATATCCGAGGCTGATTTAGTTTTCATTGGGCAGTAATAATGTGGTGGGAACCAAAACCCTACGCGCATTCCATTTTAAGGCCTTGTAGAGACCCACCATGTTTATAGTCTAGAAGAGACAGGGAGGTTTTGACATGGAGCTTTTGAGGCGGCTTCTACTTGCTTTGACAGTGATAGTTACTGGCTGTGTTGTTTTTTCGATCAAGACGCAGCGCCTATCCAATACTATAGGATCCGGCAACCTCTATATCTAGACGCCGTCCACCAACCTCAACCTGTGACCCTTCTGGCAGCTTGTAGCTCAGCCCCCGCAGATTTTCCATATAATCCACGGTGCATGCATGTTATACTCCTTTATAACAATGAAAATAAAACAGGACTCTTGTAGTACATTTCTGCTTAGAAAAGAGGTAGATCAGCCATAATGGCCGATGCTAATTTATTATAAAAGTACGCTAATGGCTGTATTGGCTAATTGGCTGTACAGCAGTACTGCCGAAATGTCCTGCAAACGTTCCTTGCTCGACCGTTGTTTGATATGTTTAAAAAAGCCGTTTTCGTTGGGTTGAACTTTGTACGGCTTAGCTTTAAATATTTTCTTATTTACTTGGAATTTAATTCTTATTTCAATAAATTTAAATAACATTTCTCTTCCGTAACTAAGGGGGTAACTACGATTTTTCGCAAAGGACGAGTTTTTTATTTTTTCATTGATTTTCTTATTTATTTTTTTTTTTTTTGTCGAAAACATTGCTTAAACTTTTCTGCTGACTTACAGTTATCGTTATTTTCTTTCATACACATTTATTTCTCTGGAATTACTTCAAAACTGTCTTTTGGCAATATTTTTAACACATTTGCAACAACAAAGTGCCAACACTTAAAATGCTTCACACATATTTTGCTGCACACAACAAAAATATACGAGGTAAATGTCGTCTTAACGACTTTGTTTTGTTTTTGGATTTTGTTATTTTTTTCCTCTTCTGGGATTTTGGATATTTTTACAAATGTCGCCAAGTAATGTGTCCTTATATTATAAAAAATATTTTGAAAAAGTATACATATTTGTTGTATACATATTTGTATTGCAAGTCCTTGCACTGTGAAGTGCACGCGCATATCCGGTATCCTGCCTTCGCGTATCCGACAACATCCACACATTGCATCGATTTATGATTATTTTGAAATTTACACAGCGCCACCTTTTGGTAATTTATTGCATTAGCTCAAAACTGCTTGAGTGAAATTCAATTATATGACAACAACAAAAACACCAACAACAACAACGGCGGCCACAGCATGTTTAAGTACAACAACAACAACTTAAACAACTACGTCATGTCAACATAGTATGTTACATGTACAAATGTTCTTGGCCACATGCAAGCATGTAGAACATGTATGAAATATAAAATTAATGGCAAATATTTTCTTGACATTTAAACGATTTTCTTACATGAGCATTAAATGCAAAATTAATTTTTGTTGCAAGCAATAAATAAATAAGCTTGAAATAAAGCTAACTTCAATGACATAAATAGCATTAACCTTTACACTGTCGGTATTTTTTATGTCAAAATTCAAAAAAATTTTATGTGTATGGCATTAAAGTATACAACATCTACCGGTAAACGTATAAACTTTTATCCGACCAAAACAGTGGCCAGCTCGGCAATGTAAAGGTTAATAACATGTTTATGTATTTTTAATAGCATGAATAATTCCGATATAATTTTGTTTTGTTTTTCGACTTGTAGCTTTTTCTCGTTAGATCGTTCAACTCGCCCTGGGAATTCAACCCACAACTCATGACTAAATGCGAAGGTCAAACACGTTTAACTTAAGGCTATTCCTGCTGGAATTATGGTGGTTTAGGGGTTGGTTTTTAATGTTTACAAACAAACGTGATTGCACTTAAATGAATTGTAAACAGCAGAGACAGAAGAAAATAATGTTTATATTAAAAAGAACACTTCACATTAATTGAAGGAAATATCTAAAAATATGTCAAAAGTTGTGAGAACTGTTTTGTTTGAAGTCATAAATATATGAATGTGAAGGAAGGTTAGTGTAAATAAAAATGATTTTGTAAATTTAAAAAAAATATGCGCCATTTTTAAAAATTAATTGCAGTGAAAAGTGCTTATAATTCTGTTTTGGTTTAGAGTAATGCATTGTCAAGTTACTCGCTTTTCTCTTTCCTACTATTCTGAATAAAAACTCGATGTGGAATTTCTCCATTTTCATTTCAAACATTTCTTACAGGAACGCTGTGAAAACAAGAACTAGAACTACAGAATATTTATCTCACGATGTATCTATTGATAATACAGTCGAGTTAATCACGAAAAAACAAGGCTGTTCTCTTTATATGTTCTATTTTGATTTTAGGCTAATTTTCGGAGCATGTAATTCAGTAACTAGATTTCTCATAGAACACAAATTACTTACTTTAATGCTTTATAATTCTTCTCAAATCCTTAAATAAGCAAAATTGATTAATTTAAGCAAAAATTTTATGGTGATGGATCTTGCAAGGACTGTGGCAATTAAGACGGGTGTGTGGCATCACTCAACTGCCTTCTCTTAACTTTTTGGTACTATGTCTGTTGCTCCTCATCATTGTCTACTTCCAAAGCTATCATTTGTATGGTTTTGCTGTTAATGTTAACTTTTTAAATATTTCCTGGATATTCATTCATATGATTTTTTTTCAAGGAAAATACAAATTTGCTTTCGGATAAATTCGCGGGAATTTTCATGATTGGACTGACAATTAATTTTTAACAATTTCAACCTTGAAACACATTTTGTATAATTCTTTAAAAAAAAAAATTAAAAAATTAAATCTTCGCGTAGGCATTCATCAAATTTATCTTCACATTTAAGGACGCTGTCACAGCAAAATTACATATTTATTGCTATTCTTCGTTTCGAGATAAAAATTAAAAAAAATTCTCTTGAGAATATCCTCTTATGTTAGATAACTTTTTTAAGCGCATTTTAGTGTCTGCAACTTATCACTTGAAAAAATCTTTGATGAATACAGACAGCGTATAAAGCGTATAAAGCAAAGAAGCACGCGAATGATTTATAACTTTATTGTCACTGACAATAAGTAGAGGAGTGACTGCATTGACGCTGCAAAACGGATAACAGAAAACGGATAACAGAAAATCAAAGTGGACTAGAAAAAACAGACAGGCAAAATAAATTTGCATCTAAATATTCATCAGAAATTAAAGCGAATAATATATATTTTTATAAAGTCAAATTTAATATGACTTAAATATTAAAGACGCCTAAAAAATTACCGATATGCACCTGGAATGTCCGGACCCTTTACAGGGAAGATACCTCTGTCCTATTGGCTTTAATCCTCGTACACATAAAGTCTGACATCACCGCTATCTAGGAGATGCGATGGAAAGGGCAAGGTTGCTCCAAGAGAGAAAACAGCGATATTTACCAAAGCTGTCATGCGAAGAAGCGCGCATTTGCATACAGATTCGTCGTAAGCCGAAAACTACGCCACCTTTATTCTTGGCTCATACCTGTATGAAATGAATGAAAGACTGGTCACAATCAGCATTTTGGCGAAATTCTTTTAGTCGCACGCCCCGACGGAGGAAAAGTCGAATGCTGTCAAGGATGCTTTCTACGCTAGCCTAAAGGACGGACATGATCACTGCCCCGCCCAAGACGTGAAAATAATCCTCGGCTATTTCAACGCAAAGGTCGGAAAAGAAGTCGTCTTTGGCTTCACTTTCGATCAAATCAGTCTCCACGAGACCTCTTTGAACAACGATCTTAGACTAATGAACTTCGCCTCGGTGCGAAACATGGTAGTTAGTAGCACCAATTTCAAATACCTTACATATGTTCGAAACTTCTCCTCTCGACTCTAAACTTGAGGGGTCTCTCGAAGACTTTAAAAATGGAAAGTAAGGTTTGGTTTCCACCATACTGTAATAGCTCAATAAAAACCAAACCAGCGTCGAATATAAACCAAGACCACCGAAAACGAAAAACGGACAATGATTTACGGATATGCGCCTGGAATTTCCAGACCTTCTATAGGGAAAGTGCATCTGTCCTTATGGATATTTGGCCACCTGGCTGTCTTCGGATTAAAAAAATACGAAACCAAATTAATCATATTGTGATCGACAAAAAGCACGCTTCAAGCGTACTAGATATGCGCACCTATTTCGTGGGCTCAATATTGAATCGGACCAATATCTTGATGCAAGGCGAAGAATGTACGCACAAGTATGCAACGAAAGCTAGATTTCGGTTAGCTGCAAGCACAACGGACCGATAAGGCCTACTTCACTCAACTCTCGGTTATGCTCAAACAACTTAACTATGGACTCGATGAAGTTGGCGGACTTTGGGCGCATACATCCCACTCCAAGCGCACTGCTACTGAGGAAGTTATAAGTTTCCAGCGCCTACAAAAACGAGGACAGCAAAAATCACCACACATAAAAGGAAGCTGTAGTCAGCTGCAATGCCATGCGTGAAAACTATCACGAAATGAGACGCCTTTTCAGACGAAAAAGAAAGGAAATATGAAAGGTGTGTGCGTGAGAAAATGAGGCGTAACAGGACAGTAATGGTCCAGTGTTTATAGTAGATGCCTACCTGTTTGGTTTAACTCTACTTGCTCCATGGCAAGGAATCATGGACTTTCGAAATCAACTCTCAACAGACGCATTCTCAGGACTCCATCCATCGAAACTGCCGGTGTGCAGAATCATAGGGCATACATGACTATTAGGAGTTCCTTTCTCAAGTCCAATGGTTTTTGGAATATAATTAAATTTATCGACCAGTTTCCAGGCATTCAGCACCCAAGATTTCTACTGAGCAATCCTTCTTTTCAATCATATCATGCAGAATTCGATCGCCATATAAAAATTAATTATTTTCCGGACACGACAAGTGCCCTAGGAACTCGCGTTTTCAAGTATTAACAGCTTATCATGACAAGGTGCCGTTTGCCAATTCTGCTATAAACACCTTACTCATCCACCGATTCCCCAGTATCAATTTGTGGACATTTAATTTGAGGTTAAATTCCTTCCACCTCCTTTGGTTAGGAGCAATTGCATATGCCAGCCTGGTTGTACTGAGACACAACGCCACGCCGACTCGTTGTCTAGCTTGCGACTTTATGCTTACCACAGCCAGCACGAAACTCCCCGAAGAGCCAGCCCACGATAGTCCCCGCAGGCAAAAGGAGTTTCCACCTTGGCTTCCAAAAAAAACCCGACATGAATTGATAGTTTAAGCACACATGGCTTGATAAGCAAGCTTATCTTAAGTAGTATCCCGGTATACAATACCGATAGACACTAGTTGGGTATTTGCTGTGCTATGATTCGGAACTGAATCAACAATAGACAATAGACATAAAGTGCTGTAGTACAGCCAATCCTGTTGAATGTCTCAGACATTACCAGTAAAGACTGTGACACTTGTTTATTTCAAAACTGATCGCCTTATCTTAAATAAATTAGAAAACTTGATCAGCCAGCATACAACATTACCACAATGAAGCATGCTCGAACACAGGGTCTATTATGCTCCTTGATCATACTCCATGTCAACTCTTTTTTAATCAGCCCTTGTAATACTCCTCTTCCTTCATGACCATTCTTTTAAAACCACTTTTTCCGGCATAAAGACCCTATCATTGGAAATTTATTTATCATCACTTATTCTCATAAGCCCATAGAGAATATCAGTTTTTTATTCATGTCAGTAATTATCAGTTACTAAACCAGGTTTATTGACTATACCCGTACTAACAGTATGTTTTATATCATTTGCTACGGATACGCAGGTACAATAACCAGATTTTATGTCCCACTTCCATGATTTTGCATCTCAAAGCGAGAGCTCATGGCAACCTATCTTTTACGTGACATACATAATTGAACCGTAGTCCAAATACGCATTACACAACCCTACTCCTTTTCACTGGCTTGGGACAGGATAGTGGCTTACCATCATCACCACCAGGCGGAGTTAGATTTGCGTAACAGGACAAGAAGTATGCTTGAAACTTTTAACAGGTTAAGCATCTTACCCAAGGATTCAAGCCTGGAGCATCCACTTGTAGAGTTGAAAATGGCGATCTGGTTACAAAGAAGCAGTGCTTTTGGAGGCAGCATGTTTCCAATCTGCTTGCGGACGACAATGCTAACAATTCCACCAATAAAGAATGCAGTACGACACCATAAACCGACTATGATGCAGTGACAATTCCACTAACTAGCCTTGACAAGGTTTAAGTTGCTATCAAGCGACTCAAAACCAACAAAGCAGCAGGTGCTGACGGCCTGGTTGCTACATTGTTTAAAACCAGCGTCGGTAATTGATAAGGTGCATGCATCAAGTCCTCAGCAAAATATAGCTAGTGGAAAGCATGCCCAACGTTTGGAATCTCAGTGTATTTTGTTTTAGTTATACTAAAGAAAGGAGGCCCCACAATTTGCTCAAACTATCGAGGTATCAGTCTTATCTTCATCGCATATAAGGTTCTCTCAAGCGTTTTATGTGAAATATTGAATCGATAAATACTGATACAGTTCAACATAGCTAGACCAGATTTTAACACTGTACCAAATCCTGGATAAAACCCACGCAAATCAAATTGGCAGCCACCAACTCTTTGTTGATTATAAAGCTGCGTTCGAAAGCCCGAATCGGGATTGCTTATCTGCAACATTGTCTGAGTTCGGTATACCTGCAAAGTTGATAAGACTCTGAAATTACCTCTCCGAAACCTTTTATATCCACGAGGTTTCAGACAAGGCGACTCGGTATCATGCGATCTTTTCAATTACATCAGAAGGGATTCTACGAAAGGTGGATGTGCATCGCAATGGTATAATATATTTCAAAGGTGTCCAGCTCCTTGCGATTGCTGATGATATCGATATTGTCGACCGGACCAAGAGAAATGTAACTACTGCTTTCGCCTCTATCGAAAAGGAATCAGCCAGAGTGGGTTTGATGCTGAACGAGAGCACAACAAAGTATATGTCTGTTTGAAAACAGAGAAGTGCAAAGTCTAGGCTTTAATGTTACAGCAAGTATATAAAAGGTGTTCCATTTAGACTTGTGGTACTTTGGTTTTGAATGAAACCATAACGGTTCGGAATTTTTCCAAATATTTTATTTCGTTCGAAAGGTCACACCATAGGATTATGTCTACAAAATTATTTTTTGGATATGTTCACCGCGACTAAACAAAAACAAAAAAACAACAAATTGGCCATTTCAGCCCTTGAAAGGACTTTGACGGCGCTTCTTATGATCAATTGTGTGTGATATTAAATGTTTGCACACAATTGACCGAGAACTGTACCTACATGTTTTATGCCGACTCTGAGCGGCTAAAGTTCATGTTCTCAAGAAGCTTAACATGGCATTATTTACTCTCTGAGGCTTGCCAATGTCTGCAGAGAGGTCGTGACCGATCAGAAAATTTTTTTATTTTTTTAAAAAACTTCTTCCGCGACTGGGGATCGAACTCGGGTTGCGGGCATGCTAAGCCACACACTTAACCTGCATGTCACGGCTCACAGCGACTATTCCGTAGATATCTCACTCTTTCGGCCATATTTTCGATGATATTTTGAAGCATGGTCTCCGGAATGGCCCTAATCTCCTATGTAGTATTTCTTTTCAAGTCTGGCATCATCTTTGGATCCTTCATATAGATTTTTTCATTCGTGTAACCCCACAGAAAAAAGTTTTAACAGCGTCAAACAGCATGATCTGGGCAGTCAATTCACATCACCGTGGCGAGAAATTACATTGTTCGGGAATTTCGACGAAAAAAGTCAAAGTTTTAGTGAGTTGTCTGTAGTTTAGCGCCGTCCTGTTGAAGCTACATATCGTCCAGCTTCAACCTCCAGCACAAAATAGTCCTCTAACATAGTGTGGCAACGCTCAGAGTTGGCATTTTCGATGTTTCCGTCCTTAACTTCATTGCATTGGCTGCTCCAGGGTCATTTGTGGATTTTCCGAGCTCCAAATATGGTAAATTTTCTTGTTACCATGACGACGAATAGCAAGACCATGTATCAGATGGTTTCAGCAGGCCGAGGAAGCTCTAACCGCGCTAAGTGAAAGAAATTGGAGAAGGCACGTGCGTAGAGCTGATGAAGTCGGCCGTAAGCCGACAACGGGTTGTCAAGGCCGTCAAATTGTTGTTTTTATTTAATTAATATGGTCTCTTCTATAGCTTAAACAACAATTTATTTTTATTTTACACAAAATATTTTATACCTTATTTTTTCAAAAGAAGGAAAAATGGGAAAAGTTGTAATTTTTCCTTATTTCTTCCACAATGTATTACTCCATTAGCACTAAATTGATTTATTAATTTTCTGTTTTGTTTTTATATGCAAAATAAAATGTTTATTATTCAAATTCATCAAATAATTCAATTACTGTGATTGACTTTTACTTTGTCGGTTCACAAATGATGGATGCCAATAAATTTATTTTTATGAAAAGACATGATGATGAGCGTAGCTTGCACAGTATTTGTCCAAAGCGGGCGAATAAAATGTGACCAAGGACATTGGAAGATTTTACAAATTAAATAAATAAACTCAAGCATTACATCACATTCGAAGCTGTAAGAAAAAGAAGAAGAAGAAGCAGAAGAAGAAGAACAAGAAGAAGCAGAAGAAGAAGAAGAAGAAGCTTCTTCAAAGCTATTGCCACCAAATAACCACCCTACGAAATGTGCTCTAGACAAGCAACGACATCCTTGACGCCAATAGAATTTTTTTTTTTATTTTTTTTAATAAACTCAGCTTTGAAGCTTTTACTTTTATAGAACAAATTTTTTTTTTTTTTTGTTTCTGCTATGCTCTATTAAGATTAATTTTTAAAATAAATCATATTGTATTGAGTTGGAGTTGATGTTGTTAGTGAGTATAGAAAAATTAATTTAAAAAAAAATTAACTAAGCGTAAAATTGTTGGTGTCAGCATGACAAATCCTTTATGATAAGGAATAAAGAAAAATTTAGTAAATCAAAGCAAACATTGAGCTAGTTCATTAATTAAAATGAGCTGCTAAGGATTAAGCAGCCACAGCAATGCCAAAAAGGCTTAGCGGAAATAGCCTTAATTTTTTTTTTAGGTTTTTCTATGTGCTATTAAAGACTTATTTTTTTTTATATGATTTCACTTAAATTTAAGTAAAACATAACATTTAAGTCAAAATTAAAGATATATGTAGTAAATTTGTACACTTCATTTTAATTAATGGCATTTTATTACAAACAAAATTTCTAGAGGCGTATTTTTACCACCATCACTGTTTATTTGCTACAATCTGCGCAAAAAGAAAATTGTTCATGGGTGGTTGTGAATCTGCCAAAATTTATATTGACAGCTCATTAGCTTGGCTGACAGCCAAATAAGTGTTAGATACTATGTATTGCTTAATGAGTATCGTGGAGGGGAGGAGTAAAAGCTTTCTTTTATTTTTGTCAGCTTAAAAAAATGGGCGCAAAAATAATTTCCTTAAAAGCTTTTCAAAGTAGGTAAACAAATTCAATTTTACAAACTTGTATGCATGTGAGATGTAAAATAAAAAATTTAGTTAATATTGATTTAAGTGTTTCTTAATTGTACAGAGGCAGTCAACATTTATTTATGTTTACTTAAAATGCTTTGAACTGAAGATTTTCGCCAACTAAGGTCAAAGTTCAGTTTTAGCAGAATGCTTGGTTTTATCATAATTCAATAGGTTTAATTCAGTTGAAAGGAAATTTATTTTTATGCATGAGTGAATTTGTGTATTTATTAATTTTTTTTTTTATAAATGGCGCATTAATTAAATATGAAAAGATACTCAGATAACATTTCTTAGAAACCGCAGAAATGGTTTGAAAATGAAACAATTTTATTTTCACATTAATAGAAATTCTGGGAATACGTTTATAAAACATGCATGAATTGCCTTGAGTAAAATTATGATAAGTAAAGCTCAAATAATTGTAAGTTCAAAATGCTTAACGTGCTTTTTATATTCAACATCAGAAGTATAAAATATTATAACCAGGAAAGTGATAAGTATCTAAAAGATAAAGAAAGGGAAAAAAGATTAAAACCAGGAAAGTGATAGTATCTAAAAGATAAAGAAAGAGACAAACAAATTAATTTAATTTCAAAATCTGTACTTGAAACTTATTTTTGTATTCTGCATGATTTTCAAAGCAAAATTATTGACTGTCTGGTTAGAGTTATACGGGGAGACATTTGACCAGAAAACAATCCCAAACCATTTAATTTTGGGAGTGATTCTGAGCTAAACCATAATGTTCTTGATATCAAGCCCTTATGTGATTGTTTATCAAAAAATTAACACACCCATTCGTGCATAATGTAAGTGATCGTTTGATCATTTAACAAAAAATTAATATGCTCACTTCCGCCCAATTTATGTCATTTTGGTATTGTTTGTAAAAACAACAATCATGCTCTTTTGTGTCCAATGCATGCCACTTATGGATTGATAGTAAAAAAATAAATTGCCTAACAATCTAAGAAGTTTTATAATTTGTTATCAAAATATGTCAAATGTCAAATTTTAAAATAAATAAAAAACAATATACAAAAAATATTAAAACGCTGAATTATGCCCTTGTATAAAATATAGAAGTGGCCCAATCAATAAAGAACAAAAAAATAAAAATGACAGCAAACAAAATAAAAATTACACAGGGGAACAAAACAGAAATTTTTTTCTGCGGCGTAAGTTTTTGGAGTCAATTAATATACATGGGTTAATGAAGTTTTAATCCTATAATTCACTTTGTTTGGATTGACTCTAGTTCTCGCGATAAACCGCTATTTTAAAAATTAAGGAGGTTTCATCAGAGATTTTAACATAACTTCAGAACAGTTAGTCTGATTTAGTAAAATAAAAAATTCGAAAATTCGCAGCGAAATTTCCTCTAAGTTACATCTACACTGTTTTTTAATTAGCTGAATAGTTTCGGAAATATTCATAAAGTTCTTCCGAAAAAAACATTTTTTTTATACAAAATTTAAAATTTTTTGATATTTCATAATTCATAAAAAATCGAAAACGTCCAAATAGCTCTTTTTTAACATAAACTTATAAAAACACATATGTTACAAAGAAAATAAGCCATATTTCATTTAAATCCATTGGCATGTTTTGGTTTAATTCACATTCAATGATATTATCTCATTTTGATAAAAAATTAAAAAAAAAAAATTCCAAATAAATACACAGAGGAATAACAAGATTTTTTTTCTGCGACATATATTTTTGCATAAAATTCAGATTTACTTACTATTAGGCCACCAGAGCATTAATGGTAACGAGAGGGCTGACGGACTAGCAAAGAAGGGCTTCGGGCTGGGATCTAAATTCATAAAACATGTGCGAATCCCGATACAAGAGCCGTATCGAAAACTCGCTATTAAATCATCATAAACAGTGAGATGGTATATGTGAGTCTGCTCTGAGAGCCGAATCAACCAAATCAAAAATTAAAAATTGTACTTACAACCGCTCCACATGGGAAATTTTACCCTTTTTTGTGGCCAAAATTCGAAAAGTTGATGTATCAACTTAAAACTTGGTAGAGTTGAATCTTGGGTTGAAAGTAGTAAGCTTAAAAAACAAAAACTGAAGTAAAGGTAATGAGTTCAATAAAAGTTGTTATATTAACATTAGAAAAATACATTTTCTTCAATATATTTAACATTTAACAGTTAAAGTCTTGATTTACATTATTAGAGTTTTAAGCACTTGAAGCTCAATAACATGACGAATTTAAATACTTCTCATCCATGTAGTCACATATTGAACTCTCTTATACCATTACTTTTACTTTCTTATATTTACTATACTTAATACTCTTTACAATATTCTCTTTGATCTCTTGTAAATCTCTTTTATTATAGTTGTTATTCTTATTATCTTTAGTTTTCTCTTACTTATCTTTACTTATTCTTAATCCTAATTCTCTTTTCTCTTAGCTTTTGACTGTAACCTTTAATCTTAAGCTTATAGCAATGTAAGTTCATTTGCAAGTTTTAGTTTAAAGACTGCTTTGACGTGTTTTTAAGCTTTATAACTACAGAATTTTTATGTTTTATGAATTTTTAGTCCGTCAGCCTTCTCGTTACCATTAATGCTCTGGTGGCCTAATAGTGAGTGAATCTGAATTTTATGCAAAAATATATGTCGCAGAAAAAAAATCTTGTTATTTCTCTGGTATTTATTTGGATTTATTTTTTTTTTTAATTTTTTATCAAAATGAAATAACATCATTGAATGTGAATTAAACCAAAACATGCCAATGGATTTAAATGAAATATGGCTTATTTTCTTTGTAACATATGTGTTTTTATAACTTTTTGTTAAAAAAGAGCTATTTGGACGTTTTCGATTTTTTATGAATTATGAAATATCAAAAAATTTTAAATTTTGTATAAAAAAATGTTTTTTTCGGAAGAACTTTATGAATATTTCCGAAACTATTCAGCTAATTAAAAAACAGTGTAAATGTAACTTTGAGGGAATTTTGCTGCGGATTTTCGAATTTTTTATTTTACTAAATCAGACTAACTGTTCTGGAGTTATGTTGAAATCTCTGATGAAATCTCTTTAATTTTAAAAATAGCGGTTTATCGCGAGAACCAGAGTCAATTCAAATAATCTAAATAAGAGGCTAAGATCTTCATCAATGTATATACTAAAATTGACTACCAAACCCCATGCCGCAGAATCAGTGTTGCCCTGTGTTATTAATAAAATAACAAAAAAATAATATTATTATTAGATATGTTTCATCCAATTTGGACAGGAAAATATAATTTATTAATTTATTCTCTGCACTTTTATAAACTTTTACACAAACAGGAATAACAACCAATTGAGAATTACATCGTTCGGTTGCTCATATTTTTGATATACATAAACAGCAACAAAATTAAATTTTTTACAAACAAGCGCAAGATTACACGTTTTAAGCACAAATTGACGTGTTTACCAAAACAATTTTCTAGCCCAATTTCTGGCATAAACTGCGAACAAGAATAGCATGACTTGAGAAGGTTTTGAGCTCTATTGAGCTTATCTCAGTTACGAATGCTTTGAGCTAGCCCATTTTTTTCTCCGTGTATGGGACTTTTAAGACCCAATAACATACTTATTAAGGTGGTCATGACTGTTCGTAGTCGGATTACGGCCGACTTTATCAGCTCTCACCAGGTACCTCTGCTTCACGAACGCCTTATTCGCTGGAGTTTCTTCATCCATACGATAGACATGACCCAGTCAGCGTAGTCACTGAATTGTAGAACTTTCCACTCGAAGATTCCAAGAGCAGCTGCATAGCTATGCCCAGATGGAAAATGTAGAATATAAACCTTTAGAAACAAGATAACAAGAACAAGAGAAAAAAGTTGCATAACCGAGTAAAGTATCATAGAATGCGAAGTTTTTTTACTCTAAACGAAAATTTTGTTTTATTGTGGATTTTGAAAATAACAAAGCAAGTTAGTGACTCGGTGTATCTAACTTACTTACTTAGGTGGCTATGACAACCCGTGTTCAGGTTGTCAGGTGGCTTCGCAAGCGCCGTCTCCAATCTCTTTCACCAAGCGGGGTAAGGGCATCGTCGGCCTGGTCAATCCATCAGAGGCGTGGTCTTCCTCTTCATCGTCGACCATCGGTTTTCGCCTCAAACACCTTTTTCACCATGCCTCTCCACCATAAAGCAGCACAGATATGATGAGCGTCTTGTAGAGTGTTAATTTTGTCGATCGAGAGAGGGCTCTGAAACTTAAATGCTTACTTTACTTAGCCCGCAGTAGCACTTATTAGCAATTGTTACTTTTTACTTAATCTCCAGCCTGACATTGTTGTTGCTGTTTACGGCGGTGCCAAGGTATGTAAACTCCTTGACAACTTGACAAAAGTTATATTTGCCTGCTGTAACATGGGAGCCTAGATGCCGCACTTCCCTATTTGCAGACAGCATATACTTTGTTTTGCCCTCGTTCACCGTCAAACCCTCTTTGGCTGATTCATTTTCGATAGCGGCGAATGCAGCTGTAACATCTCTCTTAGCTCTGCCGATAATATCGATATCATCAGCATACGCAAGGAGCTGGACACCTTTGTAGAAAATGGTACCATTTCGATGTACACCTGTCTTTCGTAGGATCCCCTCCATGATGAAATTGAAAAGATCGCATAATAGCGGGTCACCTTGCCTGAAACCCCGTTCGGTATTAAAGGTTTCGGAAAGGTCGTTTCCTACCTTGACGGAGCTGCATGTATTGCTCAACGTCATCTTGCAGAGCCTTATCAACTTTGAGGTATACCGAACTCAGACAGGCAATCCCGAATCGGACTATCGAACCCAGCTTTGTAATCAACAAAGAGATGATGCGTGTCGATTTGGTTTTCGTGGGTTTTCTCCAGGATTTGGCGTTTCGTTTGGATTTGCCAGGACGAAAGCCACACTGATAAGGTCTAATCAGTGTTTTGGTATGCGGCTTGAATCTTTCACACAGTACGCTCGAAAGAACCTTGTATGCGATGGAAATAAGACTGATACCTCGGTAGTTGGCGCAGGTTGTCGGGTCTCCTTTCTTAAGTATATGAAAAAGTACATGAAAGGCATCAGCATATTTTGCTGATGAGTCAGTGGTATCAGTGGTGTCAGACTGCATTCTCCAAGGGCGGACTTGTTGGTATCGTCGTCTGCAAGCAGATTGGAAAAATGCTCTCCCCATAATTTCAATGCGCACGGCGTATCTGTAACCAGATCACCATTCTTATCTCTTCAAGTGGATGCTCCGGGCTTGATACCTTGGGCTAGACGCTTAGCCCTAGACGGCTAGACGCTTAATTTTACCAACGCCTGTTGGTAAAATTTTTGAGCATCCGTCTTGCCCTGGTACACCTCGATTTTTTCTCGCTCACGCTTTTCCTGCTCTCTTTTTTTACGTTCCAGCTGACTGCAGCGTATTTTTATATGCGGCGTATTTTGCTGACACTCCTGGTCATACCATTGGTTGCGAGGTTGTGGGCGCCGAAAACCATTGACTACTTCAGCAGCAGTGCGCATGGAGTGGGATATATGCGCCCAAAGTCCGCTAGCGTCGTCGAGGCAAGAGTAAGGTTGGTTGAGCTTAACCGAGAGTTGAGCGGAGTAGGCCTCGGCGGTCCATTGTGATAGCAGCTTATCACATCAAGCTTCGTTGCACGCCTGTGCGTACATTCTTCTCATTGCACAATCGCATGCGGATCTTGGCTGCAACAAGATAATGGTCGGAGTCAATATTGACTGACCCCCCAAAATGTGCGCACATCGAGTACACTAGAAGCGTGCCTTCCGTCGATCACATGATCAATTTAGTTTCGCGTTTTTTGATCCGGGGACAGTCAGGTTGCCTTTTGGATATCAAGGTGTCGGAATCTGGTGCTACTGACTACCATGTTTCGCACCGCAGCGTAGCCGATCAGTCTTTGACCGGTGTTCGAAGTAGTCTCGTAGAGACTGAACTGATTGACAATGGCACTAAAGATGCCTTCTTTTCCGACCTTCGCGTTGAAATCGCCGAGGATGATTTTCACTTCGTGGGCCGGGTAGTGATTATACACGTCCGCCAAGCTCGCTTTGATAGCTTGCTTGATAATATAGTCTTTTTCATCCATTGGGGAGTGCGCTTAAATTAAGCTTATGTGGAAGAATTACGCCTTGATGCGACTTGTGCGCTGAAAAACATTTTCCCAACTCAGGATCTCAAACGAATAGCTTGGAAAATGAGGCAATCGCCATCGAGCCCTTCTGAAACTCATGCGGGTTTTGCCGAATATAAGCAGCTGAGGCCAAAAAAGCAATTTGCCGGGAAGATTCACCGACGAATCGCCAAGAGGATATTGAGCGATTCACTGGGAAGATTCCCCAATGCAACGCCGATAGGAGTCTTAAGCGATTCGCTAATTCGTCGAGAAGAGTCTTGAGATATTCGCCAGGAAGAGTCGCACAGGAGTAGGCAGAAGTGTTCTTAAGTGATTTGCCGACAAAAGTGGCAAACAACTCATTTTAAGGGATCCTCAGCAATTTGTTGCGAAGCAATTGTTGCAATTTTGAACTAGCGGGTTTCTCAGGCGTCGTATTATGCCAGTTATTTGACTTTTTTACAAGTTCAAGTTTTTGATTAATTTAAACGATTTTCAGAGCCTGCTTCATAATCCAATAATAGAATAGGCAATTGAAAAGTGATCCATCTTCCAACGATCACCGGATTGAGCAAAAGAAGATTTTTCAAATTTTCCGAGTATAGCGCATTCATCAATTGGTTGATCGAAAAGAATCTGCCAACGAACGCCGGAGTGTGCGAAGGAAGATTTTGAAAATTTTCGTCAATCACGCATTCCACACTTGGGCGATCGAAAAGCGATCCATCTTCCAAAAAACCCTTAGACGAGTAGCTAGCGCTTCGCCAAATCAACTTATCTTCCAATCGTTCTCTTAGAGCAGCCTTGCCCTATCCACCGCATTTCCTGGATGGCAGTGATGTAAGCCTTTATTTTTACGAAGGCTTCTGCAAATTCGACAGAGACACTTGTCCTTTAAAGGGTCCGGACATTCCAGGTGCATATCGATAAATTATTGTGCCTTTTTTGTTTTCGGTATTCATCAACTTATAAGGGGTTCATATCCGAGGCTGGTTTAGTTTTCATTGGGCAGTTATAATGTGGTGGGACTCAAACCCTGTGCACATTCCATTTGAAAGGCCTTGGAGAGATGCCTCAAAGAGTCTAAAAGAGACAGGGTGTTTCGGGCATGTACTTTTTAGGTGACTCCGACTCGCCTTGACAGTGCCAGTCCACACCCTAGCTGGTTACCTGCTGTTTGTCCGGAACTGCTTAGACGCAGCTAATCTGTTTGTCTAGAGGCCGTTCAATATTCGCAACCTATGACCCGTTAGATGGCTTGTAGCTCAGCCATTATTACATGTAGTATATTTCTCAGCCATGAGTATATAATATTAAAAAAACCCTGAGAAAAACGAGGGTATTCATAATGTGGTGATTTTTCCTAAATGACATTCAACATAAGTTAATGTCATTCGACAGACTACGAACGTAATCAAAGTAAAGTATTTTTGATATTTCTTTTTAATACACTAAAACGCGAATGCCCCTAATGATACACTTCATAAACCATAAGTCATGCTTAAAAGCTTCACACCATAAATTATACGTGAAACATAATTTCAAACATACAGTTTGAAACATTTTATTTCCATATTTATAAAAATTTACTTAAAAATTTGCAAAAATATCTGAATAATAAAAAAAAAACGAAAAACATGGCACTCTATATTTCGAAATCATCAATCTTTACCGTAGGCACTATATTAAAGGAAACGGAAACTGAAACTCACGTTTCGGTCAACAAAATTAAATTGATTCCCATTAAGATTTCTTGACGAAGTCATTTGTATGTTCCAAGTACAAAAATTTACTTCTTTCAATCGGAAAGGCGTACTTCTGCGGCCTCAGTCCTCCTCAAAATGATGTAGTTAAAGAAATGAAGAAGTCATTAAAAGTTAAACGTTAGAATTGCTTGCTCATTCACACACTCTACCAACCAACTACCAAACGTTCTTCAAACACACACACTTAATTGTGACCGACAGAACACAAATAGACATGTGTTTGTGTATGTCATTGTTGTGTGTGTGGGTGTTGCTTTTACGTATGTCAGTTGTTAACAACACATCACTCATTCTACGTATATGTTGTCAACATGAACAACTTCATATAGTAAAAAAAAAAAAGGGAGAAAAAGCGGAAGTGGTAGTGGTGCTGATGGCAATATGGCTGGCTACATAATGGCTGCTGTTGAAAGCGGCTATAATTGAAAATTGCTGCATGTGACGCCACAAACATTTACAGTGTAAACATTGCATTCACAATAAAAGAATACATACAATAAAAAAGCTATAACAACAACTCATATAAAAGAATATAAAATATTACACACACAATTACACATCAGATAGAAATTATATGTATACATTATATAATATAAACATTTGTACTGAAATATTTATAAACATTGCTTTCTTGATGCTAGATGAATTCCCAACAGGCATTACAACGTTGTGCTGAGGTTTTTCATCCTTGACAATGACACGTTTGACTGTCATGTCAAAAGAAACCTCAACCTCAGCAGCCGCCTCGACATTAACCACAACCACATGCTTAAGCTTGACAAAAATCATAGAAATTCAAGAAAATGAAAGGAAGCACTCTAATGCTGGTCGATGCGCACTCAAAGAAAAATTATTGTTTAGTTATGCAAAGATTGTAAAGAAAATAACACAACGTAGCAAAACTTTAAGCGGCTTAAATTTTGGACAGTCTAAATTTTAATTAAATCATACAAGTTTAGTTATTACCTATTTTACAAAGATTTAATGATTTGGTTGGCTCTTAAGGAAGAAGCTGCATAAGTCGATAAATTTAATTATGAAATATATATGTTATGAATCTTTGTTCCATGATGTCGAATCTTTTTGTAGCTATCTGTCTTTACAGTTTTCATAAGATAATAAAAACCTTTAAGTTAGAAACTTTTTCAACATAATTGTAAGATCCTTGTACGCTTTCAAAATTAATCATAATTTTTACTAATATTGTACAAATAGCACTAAACTTGTGTGCTGTACTTAATAAAATGTTATCCTTTTCATTTTATTGGGCTTACAAAAAATTTCCCTTTGAGGGAAATTTTCAAAAAACCTCTTTGAAAACCAAAAACTACAATTTAAAATGAAAACTGGAAATTTTTGCTCTCTAACATAAATTTCCCTCTAAGGGAAATTTCAAAAAATGGTACTGAAACTTAAAGACTTTATTTTAAAACCAAAATTAAACTTTTTTTGACGTGAACAAAAATTTCCCTTTGAGTGAAATGCAAATTTTCCTTTCTTCACATGCAAAGTTATTAAACGAAAAAGATTTTGTCTAGGCATGTGCAAATTTGAGTCAAATTATAGAAAGAAAAAAAATTTCCCTTTGAGGGAAATTTTCACAAAAACCTGCTTGCATCGAAAAAATGCAATTAAACTCGAAATTTAACTTTTCTGATCTATAGCAAACATTTTTTTTTGAGGGAAATTTCGAACAAAACTCTTTGGAACACAAAAACCGCAATTTAACATCAGAAATGGAAAACTTTGCTCTATAAAAAATTTCACAGCAAGGGAAATTTTAAAAATTCGTTATTAAACTCAAAGACTATTTAAAATCAAAAATAAACTTTTTTTGACTTAAAACAAACATCTCCCTTTGATTAAATTCTGCAAACTTCTTCATATGCAAAGTTTTTAAACGACCATTGCTTATAATTTTAGAAAATACTTGATTTGATGTAAAAAATTTAAAAATTTCCTTCGCTCAAAGTTATGTCAACAAATTTTTTACAAAAACAAAAAAAAAAAACAAATTGGCCTATTTTGATCAATTGTGTTGTGTGTGTTATTAAATGTTTGCACACATTTGACCGAGAACTGGACCTACATGTTTTATGCCGACTCCGAACGGCTAAAGTTCATGTTCTCAAGAAGCTTTACATGGCATTATTTACTCTCTGAGGTTTGCCATTGTCTGCAAAGAGGTGGTGACCGATGAGAAAAATGTTTTATTGAAACAAATTTTTCGCCGCGGCTGGGGATCGAACCAGGGCTCCGAGTATGCTAGCCACACACTTAACCTGCTTGCCACGGTCACCACTTAAAAATTTTTACAAACCATTTTTTATTTAGCAAAAAAAAGAGTTTTGTAACTGCTAAAAGTGATAACTAAAAGCAAAATTATAGAAAAAAACAAAATTTCCCTTTACCTGAAATTCTACAAACTTCTTCATATGCAAAGTTTTGGAACTACCAGTGCTTATAATTTTTGTAAAAATCAAATTATCAAAAAACCTGCTTGCATGGAAAAAAATCCAATTAAACTCGAAATTTCACTTTTCTGATCTGAGAAACAATTTCCCTTTGAAAAAATTCTTCGGAATGCAAAAACTGCAGTTTAAAATCAAATCTGGAAATTTTTGCTAAATAACAAAAACAAAAATGTAATGCTCAATTTAAGGGGAATTAAAAAAAAAATCGTTATGAACCTCAAAGACTTTATTTTAAAATCAAAACTAAACTTTTTCGACTTAAACAAAAATTTCCCTTTGAGTGAAATAAAAATTTCCTTTTCTATGCAAAGTTATTAAACGAAAATGAGTTTGTGTAGGCATGTTCAAATTTGAGTCAAATTATAGAAAAAAGAAAATGTCCCTTTTAGGGAAATTTTTAAAAAACCTTAAATCGAAAAATTAAACTTAAATCGAAAAAATCCAATAAAAGTTTCACTTTTCTGACGCATAAAAAAATTTCCTTTGAGGGAAATTTTCGAAAACCCACGAACTTGAAATTTGTGCTCTAGAACAAAAATTTCCCTTTAAAAGAAATTGAAAAAATCTTTACGAAACTCAAAGTCTTTATTTTAAAATGAAAAAGTTACTTTTTTCGACTTAAACAAAAATGTCCCTTTGAGTGAAATTCTACAAACTTCTTCACGTACAAAAAATGCAAAAAATCATTATTTTAAAATTTCCTTCACTAAGGGTTATATCAAAATGACGTGAACAATCTTTTGTGTATAAAGTTCTCCTCCATCATAACAACCCACTTTTAATTCAGCAACAAAAAAAGTTTGTGTAGACAGGTGCAAATTTGAGTCAAATTATAGTAAAAACAAAATTTACCTTTGAGGAAAATTTTCAACAAACATCTTGGAATCGAAAAAAAATACAATAAAACTCAAAATTTCACTTTTCTGATGCATTAAAAAAAATTTTCCTTTAAGGGAAATTTTTAAAAAAATTCTTTGGAACGCAAAAACCATAATTTAACATCAAAACTTAAAAGTTGTTGGAAATTTGAAAAATCGTTATGAAACTCAAAGATTTCGTTTTAAAATTAAAATTCAACTTTTTTTCAATTTAAACCAAAATTTTTGAAATGCCAATTTCCCTTTCACCACGTGTAAAGTTTTAAAACGAAAAATAGATTGAATGCACAAATTGCAAACTTGAGTCAAATCATAGAAAACATAAAATGTCTCTTTGAAGGAAATTTTCAAAAAACCTGCTTGCATCGAAAAAATTCAATGAAACTCGAAATTGTAACTTTTCTGCTGCTTTAAAAAGATGTTCCTTTGAGAGAAATTTTGCAACAATCTCTTTGAAACACATATACCGCAATTTAAAATCAAACATGGAAATTTTTGCTCCATGAAAAATTTCCCTTTGAGAAAATTTAAAAAAAAATCGTTATGAAACTCAAAGGTTTTTAAAAAAATTTTAAAATCAAAATTCTACTTTTTTCGAATTAAACAAAAATTTCCCTTTGAGTGAAATTCTACAATATTCTCCACATGCAAAGTTTTGAAACGACTAGTGCTTATGATTGTTTTTAAAATCAAGATTTGATATAAAAAAATCTTTATTTAAAAATTTCCTTGACTAAAAATTATGTCAAAATGACGTGTACAATCTTTAATATTTAAAGTTTGATAAAGTTTATATTTATGATGGAGAAATCATTACAAACCAATTTTTATTCAGCAATAAAAATTTAGTTTGTGTTTGGAAATGCAAGTTTTTGTCAAATTATAAAAAAAAAAAAAATTTCCCTTTAAGGGAAATTTTCAGAAAACTTCCTCGAATTGAAAAGAACTATTATTAAACTCAAAATTTCGCTTTTATTTTTAATTAAAAAAATTTCCCTTTGAGGGAAATTTTCAAAAAACCTCCTTTAACCGAAAAAAACTAAAATTTAACTGAAAATTTAGCTTTACTGATCTTTAAAAAAATTTCTCTATATGGAAATTTGAAAAGAACCATTTAAAACGCAAAAGTTTTGTTTTAAAATCAAAATTTTACCTTTTTCGGCTTAAAAAAAAATTCCCAGCATGAAAAGTGATTCTACAACAATTTTTGAAAAACTCTGAAATGAATCTTGGCTTCTGCGGTGTAACTTATATGCAAATTTTGTGGGTTCCATTACAAATTCTTAATTTTTAAAAATTATATTTCAGAAATACCAACAAGATTTAATTATTAAACAAGCTTAAGTTTACACCACCTCAGGTTATTGGGAATTATGATAATTATTTCATAAAATTTGCCAACCTTGGCTTTTTTCTCTCTTTGCTGTGGATGACTGACAAGCTGTGTTTTACTTAAATCTTATTATCTTTAAGGATGGAATAAGCTCTAACATCAGCCAGTTTATTATTTATGATTTAAAAAAAAAAGAACAAAAAATCATACTTTAGTCATGCTGTTGTCAGGAAGCTGTTGCTGACATTTCGTTGCTTGGCATTAGCGACTGTAACTGGAGTTACTGTTTAGTAGAACAATTTTCCACAAAAGAAATTTTTCCTGCATCTAGCTTTATTATTATTACTTTTTGCGCAATAAGAGCACATAAACCGTTTTTGTTATTCTTGTATTCTTTTATATTTTTTGCCTGTTTTTTTTTTTTTGTTTTTTTTTTGTAATTACAACTAGCTGCTTTGAACATTTTTAATTTTGCCACACACGCGTTTTTCCACATTTCATTTTGTCAACATTTACTTTTGCTTTCAAAGTGTGTGTTGTTGTGCAAGTTCTCTTTTTCCCACTTTGTTGCTGTTATCTGAGCTTACTGGATTTTATTATCCTTTCATTTTGCTTGCTTATGTATATATTTTCGTACTACTACAACATGGGTGCTGTTAAACTGCTACTCGATGCAAAAAAAATTAGTAAAGTTTTCTTTAGCTTTCTTAACTTGTTTTATTACAAAAAAAAAAAAGAAAAAGTAGGCTTAAATGTCAATTCATGAAATTCTTTAGAATTTAATTATTCCCAACGACTTAATTCGCAATTTTTTTCAGTTTTTTTATTTGCACATACAAACATTTTTATTAAAAAAGTCACGAATCTACAAAGCTGCCATCGTCAAAATTAACGATTAATCAAAAAAGCTTTAGGCAAATGAATGCTATTTTATATTTTTTTTTTTTTTTTCTCTACAATAAATGGCCACTTTTACGCTTGAATATGATTGATTGTCGTCCGATTAATATTTTTTTTTTTGTCTTAGAAAAAAATGTTTATTCCATTAATATTTTTCGCCTGCTTAATTAATGCTTCTCAAAAACATGAGTGCTAAGCGGCGTTCAATGATTGACAATGATTTGATACTTTTTTGTTATAGCTGTGATTTACTCAAATTCAAATTTGTTCATTTTGGCAAATTCGCTAGTCAAGTGCTTAGAAATAATTAATGATATTAAAATATCTATCTTATAGATGTTAGCAAATTAACGTGTCCATAGTTTTATATAAATTTTAAGATTATTACACTCTATATCTTAATTTTACGAAACACTACTTAACAGTTTTTTTATCCTTTTTGAACATGATTGCTTGTCACTAAATTCTGCTTATCTTGACTATGTTACTGGATTCTTAACCTGGGCTTTTTGTTGTTATGTGATGCAGAAGGCTTAAAGCACTATCCTTATTTAAATCCTCTGTTAAGTCGGATGCTGCTGGTTTTTCCCTCATTTTTGTAAAAAAATTGTTCTTCCAATTTTTAAGTGTAGTGCTAAAGATGATGTTTCGAATTTTCGGCCTATGTCAAAGTTGCCCAATGTTCCAAAAATTTTTGAATCTTTAATGAAATCCAAACTTAACTTCATAGTTAAGCACCAAATATGAACTTAAGATCAAAATGCAACAATTCCAATGTATATCCTACTGGCTTTAATTAAATTTGGTCGTTTATTCAAAAAAGTGTTATGGTGTTATTATTGCGTTTTGTTATGGACCTCCTCAACTATGACAAACTTGTCAACTTTTTTCTAATTATTGCGTTTCACATAATTAGCTGTGACTTACACTGAATTCTCGAAGGCATTTGACAAAGTTCCTCATTTATATCTTATCAAAAAACTAGCTAAAATAGGTCATATCACTCGTCCATATTTAAGTGGTTCGTATCTTACTTAGTCTCTAGGTAGTGTGCGGTATAGATAAATAATGTGCATTCATCTAGTTTTCGGGCGTCATCTGGTGTGCCACAAAGAAGAAGTGTAGGGGAAGAGTGGCATGAAAGAGCCAAGTTTTGAAAGAGCCATCTTGATTTACGCGGTAGTTTTCATACGAATGCTTCTTAAATTATAATTTTTAAGAAGCAATACTCGCCATATGGCACCCTCGAACATTTGACAGTTCACTGATAATAAACGACGATGGTGTATCGTATTTTGGATTTCTTCATCATTAAGTAAGTTTTTCAGAACATTTTATTTGTCTTATGACGTCTTCACCTTTAAAACTAACAGTAATATTATTATACTATAAATTTATGGATATATTAGGCCTACCAATAACATATTTATTTTGCCGGAAAAATCTTGATTTCATACGAATTTTTGAGGTTATGTTTCTTTGGACAATATGTTTTGAAAGAGCTGGGTTGCGGTGGTATGAAGAAGCGTAAAGGAAGTTTAAATTTTTTTTGTCAAAAATGTTTTTAAGTGTTTTAAACCTCTTATTTTGTTTTTGGAATAGGTTTTATTATTATAGGTTTTCATCAAAGCGATTTAATTTTTTTGCTAAAAATATTTTTAAGTTTTTTAACTATTTTTTGTTTTTAGTTTTGAATTTTTTATTTATTTAATTTGTTTTTGTAAAAACAATACTTTTTATAATAACAATTAATATTTTTAATAAAATATTCGTTATTTTTCGTGTTAAGTCTTGTAATAAGAAGATGGCTCTTTCAAAACTTTGGTTGGCTCTTTCAATGCCCATGTGTTATGGAAGAGCCGACTTTCATGTTTTTTATAAATGGCTACAGGTCCAAGAATATTGTTGATTTTGGAAAATATTTCATGGTATTACGTTCATAAATGAATGAGAAAATACTTTTGATACAAGAATTATAATTTTATTAATTATTTTTATATATTTTGTAACTTTTTTAAAACTGGCTCTTTCATGCCACTCTTCCCCTACTTGGCCTTCTTCTTTCCATTTTAATTATTAATTATATTAAAAGATCTTTTAGTAAATCACAATTTCTGCTTTATGTCGATGACTTGAAGCTCTTCTCTCAAATATCTAGTCCTGAGAATATCACTTCACTCCAATCCAATCTTAATAAAGTCTTGGACAAGCGTGTTCGCAATGGCCTAATTCTTAATATCAATAAATGCGCGCATGCTTTATGTAGTAAATCGTTATTACCGTATTCTCTCGGTGGAAGCCCACTAGATAAAGTTAATTTATGTCGAGACTTTGGTGTGGCTTTTGATAACAAGTTTCTATTTGTTGAACACTTGTATTTTCTATTTCCTAAAGCATACTCACTTCTTGCTTTTATTTAAAGCAATTGTACAAATTTTCGAGACCCAGACACTATTAAAGTCTTATATAACTCTATTGTCAGATCTAGGCTTGAATACACTTCCATAATTTGGAACCCTGTCTTTCTATCCATACTCTAAGATTGGAACGTGTTCATAAATCCGCAACTAAATCATTATTTAAACCTCTCTATACAACTATGAACATCTCATCTTATAATATGCATTGCTTGTTAATGGGAATAAAATCCCTGGGAACTTGAAGAAAACTTCATTCACTTTTATTTATTCATGATATTTTATGTTGTAAAATGGAATTGTGATTGTGAACTACTTTCTGAGTTGAGTGGCCGAAATTCATATAATCCATGTACAAATACATGGCACCAAATATAGTTCATAAGATAAGAGTAAAAAATGCACAAAGCTCATGTTATTATACAATGGAAGCGAGAACTACTTTATGCATTTTGTGACCAAAATGCATACATCCTATGCACATTTGGCTGGGTTGGTCCTCACATAAATAAAACTAATAAGCTGGGTGTAAGTATTCCTTGGCGCATAATACCTTAAACCTGAAAGGTCAGGGTATATTAACTTTGTGCAGACGTTTGTAACGCATAGAACGAAGCGAGTACGGTATAGAAAAGTATGTATATTCTTAATCAGAGTCACCTCGAAAGTCGAGGCTATCTATGTCCGTCTGTCCGTCTGTGTGTTGTCCGTATACACAGGATAAGAAAAAGGAATTGAAATAATTGAATGAAAATCGGTACAAATGGTCACATAGACCCAAGGAGCTGCACTATTGAATATTTTTGGAATCCGCTCACGGACACGCCTACCTCTCATACAACTCAAAAATTGAAAAATGCATAAATGAGCTCATAATTTACCTACAACAATATAATAACGTATGCATGTATTTTATATTAAAACAAAAATGTCTTCGAAAAATAGGTGTTATCCGCCTACGGGCACGCCCACCTCCCATAGAACAAAAAATTAAAAACTCAATAAATAAGCTCATGTTTACCGTTAAGAGATAAAATTAGGTACGTATGTATTTTATATCAAAACAAAGATCTCGCCGGAAATTTGGTGTCATCCGCACTCGGACACGCCTACCTACCATACTACCAGAAATTAAAAACTTAATAACTAAGCTCATGTTTACCCAACTGAGATAAGATTTAGTACGCATGTATTTTATATCAAAAAAAAATTTCATCGAAAAATGGATGTCATCCGCCCAAGGACACGACCACCTCCCATACAACCCAAAAATTTAAAACTCAATAAATAAGCTCATGTTTAACGCATAGTGATAATATTTAGTACGTAAGTTTTTTATAACAAATTAAAGATGGTTTTGAAAAATGGGCGTCGTCTGCCCACAGACACGCCTACCTCCCATACACCTAATAAAATTAAAAACTCAATAAATAAGCTTATATTTAACGTTTAATGACAAAATTTGGTACGTACATAACAAAATGAAGATAGTTTTGAAAAATGGACGTCATCTGCCCACGCACACGCCTACCTCTCATACAACTCAAAAATTGAAAACTGCATAAATAAGCTCATTACTAACCAACAAAAATAAAATTTGGTACGTATATATTTTATATCAAAAATGGATGTCATACGCCCACCTCACACCCACCTCACACCCACCTCCAATATAAACCTAAAATTGAAAACTCAACAAATAAGCTTATGTTTAACGTATAGTGATAATATTTGGTACGTATGTTTTTTATAACAAAATAAAGATGGTTTTGAAAACTGGACATCGTCCGCCCACAGACACGCCTACCTCCCATACAACCCATAAATTGGAAACTGCATAAATAAGCTTATAATAGAGATAAAATTTGGTATGTATGCATTTTATAAGATTTCTAAGATGATTTTGAAAAATGGGCGTCATCCACCCATGGACACGCCTACATCCGATACAACCCAAAAATTTAAAACACCAAAAACAAGCCTATTTGAACCTACAGAGATAAAATTTTGTAGGTATGCATTTTATACCAAAACTGAGATGAGTTAAAAAATTGGGCATAATCCGTTCACGGACACGCCCATCTACCTACCATACAATCTACAATAGCGAAAACACTAAAACAACATTATAGCCTGTTTCAAAAGAGAAGAACATTTTCGCGCATGTTTGAGAATAAGAAAATAATTTTGAGAGCGTTATTCATTCTGATTGGTCGACATTAAGAAAACAATTGAATATTCTCTGAGCAGAAAAATAAATGAAAAAAATTAATGTATATTCCTGAATTTTGTTTTGAAAAATTAATGTATAATAGGCGTGTTTTATTCGTTCTGGTTAAACCAAAAAGGTTCAAAATTACATGCAGAACACTAACAAAGCGATGAACTAGCTCAGTCGCTGGTTCATCTCGTTGAACTGGTTTTTGTTTCGCTACGGCCCCATAGATGTCGCTATTTTTTCTTTTTTCCTTGATTCATAGTCACCCATTACCATCAAATGAAACAGCTGTGCTTATTTATTTACAATAAATAAGATGAATGAATGCGAAAGAATCGTAAGTTTATTTTTTAACATTTTTTTTTTTTTTTAACTCAATTAAAAATCAAATAAACTTTTTGTTAGCGGGCAAAAATGCACGAAGAAGGAAATGCGTGCATTGCTTAATGCCTATGGCAGCCGTCTAGAAGACTTCAAGCATCCTGTTTGGAAGAAATATGGAATGGCGGCAGTTTTGTAAGATCTCATGAGCAGAGAAATCTTTGTAACATTCAATTATAAATTTTTAATTATTTTATTGCCTAAATTGTTATTTTGCTAGGTCCAGCCAACAAGCGTTAATATGCTGCTAAATCAATTGTAATAATTGTTTTGGAACCAGCTGTTTGATCTCATCATCGTCGACAATTCCCCAAGCGGTCAGAAGCTAAACTTAAAAAAGTTTAACCAATGCGATCTATTCGTTCATTAGGTTAAACCAGAACGAATAAAACACAGCTATTGTTGAATTGAAAAAAATAATTTGTTGGCCAAAATTTTACTTCACAATTTGTTCTTGAGAAAATAATTTATTTTTTATGTAATTTGTATTTGATTTCTCTCTCAAGATGCAGATTGCTGCAGGCCGTCGGTGCAACACCGTACTTGTGTGATCATTTTTTAGAGCGTAATTTCTTGCTTTTTTTGTACTGCTCGCTGAACTTTATGCTTTTTTTGAGTGTTTTTTACTATTTTTCTATATATTTAAATTAGCAAACATTCAGAACAAACGATCGCAAAATTCTATAATTCATTTATTTTTCTGCTCAGAGAATATTCAATTTTTTTTTTTAATGTCGACCAATCAGAATGAAGAAGGCTCTCAAAATTATTTTCTTATTCTAAAACATGCGCGAAAATGTTCTTCTCTTTTGAAACAGGCTATACTATTATTGTATTTTGAAAAAGTAGGTTTAGGATATTTCTTAGTCGGGCTAGAACGCCTTCAGGCTTTCTTTACTTGTTTAAAATGAGGCCGCACTCAACTCTAGAGCAATTCCTCCTCCCTTGTCTTTATGTAAATAAAATAACATTACCATAAATATAAATTTCATTAGGAAATATGGGACGTTAAATTTTTATGTTCTATTAATAACTATTATTAACTCTATTAATAATAACTTTTTTAACTGATGACGTTATTAAAGCAAATGAGCGATAAATGGAATTTTAAGAAAATAAAAATAAAAATATGCTAATCTTGCAATTCGCCGCAAGAAACACATGTGTGTGTTTAACACAAGTAAAAAGAACTTATGTTTTTATTGCTTGTTTTTTTTTTGTTTTTGTGCTTTTGTTGTTGCATGAAAGCGTCAAAAAATTTGATAAACAGAAAAGGTGTATTGTTTTTTTTACATTGAGCCAATTGAGTACATTAAACCAATTGAGCCCATTGATTCCTTTTTTTATATATTATATTTTTATGCTGAGCCATTTAAATTCGTTGAGCGCATTGAGCCAATTGTGGCAATATAGCTTGCCAAGCAACACTAGTGGTTTAAGATGTTGCCAAAGCAAAATAAGAAACTGAAACCCTGACAACACCAGCTCTTACCTAGAATCAAGTAGAGTACAGTACAAACCAAAGTCTATAATTGAATCAGATTATAGAAATGGTACATATTTATCTATTTTTTGTCCTTTTTCAATATGGTATAAAAAAGGATTTGCTTAGCTTAATGCTTAATATGGAAAAACAAAAACAATGCAGAGCAGAGTTACTTTAAGTTTTTCTTCACTGCAGCTGAGTTTATGTTTTAGCTCGTTGTTTTTAAACCCAAAAACAACTGCTGAACAATGATATAAGCGGATTCAACCCTTATAAGTATTTAATTTTAAATCGTTTTAAGCATTTAAGCACCCAGCATTTAAGAAGCAACAACATAAGCTAGCAAAATGCGCTGTTAAAATAATATGCTACAAAGAAGCTAGCAAGTTGGAAGGAAGCAAAGAAAGCCGTAAACCCATTCCACGCCCACACATTAAAAGCATAAAAATGGTCGTAAAAACGAAAAGCATGTTATGTGTGCACAAAAATGGCGCTAAAGCAAAGTCAGTTAAAATTACAACGCCAACAGAAATCAGCGCAAACAACTCGCATGGCAATCAACAACAAACAACAACAGAACAACAACAATAAGTCAGACAAATAAGTGCTACACAATAATTTTTGGTGCAACCGGAAATAACTTGAATGCAATGAAATTTTTTGCTAAACCTTAGCTTATTTAATGCGGCACGTACAAAATGTTGCATACTTTTGGGGCGCGTTAGAAATGTTTATTTAGCGCTTAACATGCAGTCGTGTGCGTGTTGCGCTTTTTAAAGCACTGTAAGTTTTTATTAAAGCACTTTTTTTGTTAAACATATGAATTAAACCGAAGCTGCTCATAGCTGGAGTTACACTAGCAAGCTTGACTTGCTTGATTGCTTGCTTGCTCAGCACCTACAGTTTGTGCTGCTGAAGTGCGCATTTAATTAAGTTGAATTTATTTTTATGCTGCCTCATTTCAATTTTAATAACAGCCAAGTTGTACACTTAAGCGGTGCCATTGCAGTATGTAAGGCAACTGTAACAATCGCACACACACACACATACGCACACAAACCGCACCTCACCTACAGTACCAAAATGACCTCTTAAATTTAACGACTGTTAATAACTGATGTGTAGTTTGTATGCGTGCTGAGTGTTTGTGTTCGTGCTCGTGTTGGTTCGTGTTGGTGTGCGTGTTACTTGTTTATTACCACAGCAAGCAGAGAAAGAACTAAGCCTGGCATAATCTATATAGTAATTACCACCTTAAGAATTGTATACAAATCAATAGCGCCATAAACGATAGAACGCTGTACGCGTACACGAATAATTTTGGTAAAATAAGAGCAAATTTTGAATTATGGCAAATTTCTTTGCACACCAAACAACAATTTCATTTATCGATTATTATTATTTGATTTTGCAATCGGAAGTAAAGCGGAAAGTATTGTATTTTGAAGCTTTCGTTGGATTAAGTGTTGTATTTAAGCTGACTTGCCTAAGCTTTATACTCGACATTAACGATTAATAAGCAATTTTAATAATAAATACAAGTTACACTTGCTGTAACAGCTAGTCGTAGATGAAGACGTAAAACGTAGTTTATACATAACATTGCATTAATATTACGATACCGTTAAATCCAAAAAAAAAACATATTAAGCTTTCCTTTACTTAATATTTTACACGTTGTTATGCTTATGATTGCTAGTACAGTAAGTAATGTATTTATTTGTATACCTGAAGATAAGTGTACGTTTTTCATACTTTTTAGCAGGTTAAATTTTCAAATTCAGTGTTAACATATCGTTGAATCTCTCTTTATTTAAATTAAGTTGGAAGATGATTAAGTGATGACCGTGGCATGCAGGTTAAGAGTGTGACTTAGCATGCTCGGAGCCCAGGTTCGATCCCCGGCCGCGGCGAAAGTTTTTTCAATAAACAATTTTTCTGATCGGTCACCACCTCTCTGCAGACAATGACAAACCTCAAAGAACAAATAATGCCATGTAAAGCTTCTTGAGAACATGAACTTTAGCCGTTCTGAGTCGGCATAAAACATGTAGGTCCAGTTCTCAGTCAATTGTGTGCAAACATTTAATAACACACACAACACAATTGATCATAAGAAGCTCGGTCAAAGTCCTTTCAAGCGCTGAAATGGCCAATTTGTTTTGTTTTAGATGCTTAAGTATGCAGAATAAGAGTTCATAGCACATATGACTCTAAGTGTTTCGTTTTCAAGAAAACGATTATGTGCACAGAAAATCCAAATGTGTTTTACGTAGACACCTGTCCTGAAGGCTTAATTCTACAATGCTCTTAACACTCGACCGACACATTGCGTCGGCCCTCGCCTTTTTGAGAGTTCAAAGGTATCAAATTAGCAAAATGTTGTGATGACATGTCGCAACCTTACGTTTGAGTGCAGGCCTATCTAACACCTCTTCTGTACTAAGGGGTACAGCTCCCAGTTGGATAATGCAACTTCACATTCAAATAAAAGCCCTACCCGCGATTTGTGTAGAAGCCACAACCACAAAGAAGCTCCCCGAAGGGCAAGCCGAGGATTGATCCACAGTGGCTGCCTTGAATTGCGCTGAGATTTTGCTAATGCAAAAATGCATTAAGAGAGCCATGGCCAGTTAACAGAAAGCCCCGACTTAGAGAGAACTAAAAGTTCGGACGACCTTCCACAAAAGTCACGTCACGTATAAACTGGTTCTGACCATGGCACCATCTATATTGCCATCTAGAGGTAGCTCACAGTTTTAGCATAGCCTTTGTCTCAATTGAGCTCAAATCCCTACCTAGCACTTCCAGAGACTACGAATTCGGTATGCAATACTGGTTTTCATTACCACCAAATCTAAGGGCGGCACCTCCAACAGCGCCTGAAGTGCATCCGTAGAGTCCGTACGGCACACCGGCACACATCCGATCAAGATAACTCACTGACATGAGAGTAGCTTCCGGTAGCTAACAGCAGAACTGACGACGTCGCCCCACACAGGCGAACCATAGGCGAACCATAAGTTGCACAAGCAACAAACACCCCACCATACATGAGACGGACAGCCCGCCTACTGAGTCCACAGTCACTCCTCAGAATTCTACTTACTCGCCTTACCACAGTCAACAGATGCTCTCTTAACTTCTATAGGTGCACAAAGAAGTTCATACTTTCTCTCATATGGATCCCCAAGTACTTGACCTCAGTTACATACCTGAGGCCCACACCTTCCAGTCTGACAAAACGAGGTCGACCGCTTGATTTTTTGCCTTAAGCAACTTCATCACTGTCTTGTCCCTTGTCACGCCAACCCCCTACCTGGGCACCCTTAGTACTAATGACCGCCATAACCTAACTCGCGTTGGTTTCAAGCTTAGCACGAGCACTATGTACTTTCCACCAGTACATGTAGGTCATCAGCATACGCACAGCACTTACAATTGTTCCGTAATAGAGGATCCATCATAAGGTTCCACATGAATGGACATAGAACCCTGCGGACAGCCACGAACAACATCTATCCCTACTGTTTGATTGACACCTATCACGCATGCTTTCCTACCCGAGAAATAGCTCTGCCAAAGCTAAATTTCCCGACAACATACCTCTTGTAGTCTGCGTATTACCTTCTCCCAGCTAAGATAGTCAAAAGCACCCATAAAATCAATAAATAACCCCAAAACGTATTTGGAGCTACTCTCATCTACGGCACTTCTAACGTATAGCCGACGATTTTAATCTTACGGAAATCGAATTGCCTGTCGCAAATCTATGCACCCACGCACTTCTGAATCCGTTCCACCATGACCCTCTCCAATACTTTTCCAAGAACCGGAAGGAGACTGATGCCCGGTAGGACTGAGGATTGCTCCTCAGCCTATCGGATGACTTCAAGAGCACAATAACCTGCACACGGTTTCCATGCGCCTGGGAAGATGCCTTCCCTTAAGCACTTACCATACAACGCTTACAGGTATTCAGGAATGACCTTCCAGATGGTTTTACACATCTCTCCAGTCATATCATTATGAGTTGCATTATGCCATGCTCTACCTCACCCACCTCCAAGGCCGAGGGATCAACCATTTCCCTAGAAAGAGAAGAGGTCTCACCATTCGTCCTCGGAAAAAATGTGTTCAGCAGAGCACGAAAACAATCCAGCAATTCTGTTGAAACGATTCAGTGAAATAACGCCCAAAATAAAAAATGAAATAACGCCCAAAATATTTTGGGCTTTAAAAAATGAAATAACGCCCAAACTAAAAATAAACTTAAGCCCAAAATAAATTAAATAACGCCCAAATCAAAAATGAACTAACGCCCAAAATATTTTCAAAGAAAATCACTTAAAAAATTTTGTGTCTTTCATTATGAAATAACGCCCAACATGTGTATGAAAAATATTTAGGCGTTATTTAATTTTTTGATTTTGAGCGTTATTTCATAATGAAATAAAACCCAAAATATAACGCCTAAATAAGATGAAATAAAGCCCAAAATTTTGGTGACAAAAAACTTTCTGGTGCAAAAAGTTTTGAAGACTGAGGAATTGAAAGCATTATTCGACATGATACATGTCACAAGCAAACTCTGCTGACCATGGAATCATAAGCAGTTCCAAATTGTTTTAAAGCTGGCAATGATACTCAATGCCAAGAATATAAGGTGCCATACGAACTGAAACCGAGATAATTTGAACGGTGTTTTTTCACGTGTGAACAGCACTGAAAAGGCGGATAAAGTAAATAGTTTTTGGAATTACAGTATGGACAGTGAGATAACTCTAAGCGTTTAAAATCGTGGGGTTGGCTTGGTCATAAATCTATATTGTTGACAAAGTGCAATATTCATGAGCCCACGCACATGCTCAGTATTAGTTTGAATCAAGCAATATCGGTACTGATTACAATGAAACTTTTGAGCATTCAAGCAAAAGCAAGTGGAGAAAATATGTATTGAGATATTTAAAACTGATTTTACAGTTCAAATTTGTTTGTCTACATGTTGTAATAGCGCAAAAAAACAACTAGGAACCGACAAATTGAAACTGTTCACCCTACATTCCTGCTTTTTTCCATCTCTTCATTAAATTGTGCCGTTTAATGACTCATAGCATGTAGTGGGATTCTGTAACTTATTCTCAACTTGCGATCGGAATCGCAATCTAATCAATTTACGAACTTTTTTGGTTGTCAAACAGAAAACGGTATTCACTAACTTGTACTTTGCGACGAAATTCAGTAGCCTACAAACTTGTTCGGTTGACTTTTCGCCAACAAAATATTCGTCGCAAGTTTCCGACAAACTTCCGATAATTTCACCGACAAAATCGGAAGAAGTGTTTACTGAATACCACTTTCCGAAAATTATCGCAAACAGCACTTTACGACACCGAATATCGGCCGAAATGTGTTACAGAATTCCACTACTGGGCATGGCCTTGAGCAGCTCTTGCTTTCCTCTTGAAATTGAAGAAAAATTGAATTTATACTTAGATAGTCTCAAAAAGCGTTTCATTCTTCCGAAGAAGAGTTAACATTCTGCCAGAAAGGGGGGGAGGGGAATTAGTGGCTGATGATGAGCAATATTTTAAACCAGTATAAAAGCATGTCCTATGACGGGGTGGAACCAATATCGTCACTGATAAGTATAAAACAAATTTTTGGGCATACTTTCAGGCTGTACATTTTTTCGGTATAGTTTGAAAAGCAAGGTAATATCATAATTATAGTTTGAGCAGTATAAGGTGCAAAATGTGTCACTTGCTTTTTATATACATATTAAGAGATGATGATGATAAGAATTTTTTAAATGATATTAAATTTCTAAACATATGCTTTTAATATATAGTTATAGCGTTCACAGATGTCTATTAGAATTTACTGAGAAATATTTGTGTACATTATGTAAACCGTCTAGCGCCCTTCTTTAAGGGTCTTTTTCAGAAATTTTCAAAAAATTTTAAAAAGTACATTAAAAAGTATTCGTAGATAGTTAAAATATTAAAAGAAAATTCACTTGTAAAATTTTATTATGAGTCTAACTAACTGCAATGTAGAAAAAATAAAAAAAAATTAATTAATGTTAAAAGCAGGGACCGTACCGGTTAAGGTTTTTATCGAAAGAATCACATATTAACTGTTATTTTTTAACTTGTATTTTTTCCGACAAAAATAAAAGTTATTGTTATATTTTTTCGGGCAATTATAGCAGTTACTTTTGACTTTTATTTTATCGGTCAAAAATAACAGTTATTTTCTGCCTTTTATTTTTTCGGTCAAAAATATCAGGCAATTTGTGTTTTTTCAAAGGCTGTTTTACCGACTAAAGAACTATTGTCACCATTATTTTCGTCTCGTTGGTGCGCACGATTTACATATGGTATCAATAGTTTTATAATTGGTCAAGCGGCCTTCAAAAAAATACAAAGTGCCTGATATTTTTGACCGAAAAACTAAAAGTCACAAAATAACTGTTATTTTTGACCGATAAAATAAAAGTCAAAATTAATCGTTATTTTTGTCCGAAAAAATAAAAGGCAAAAATTAACAGTTAATTTTTAACTTTTATAGAATCCGTCGAAAATTTAAAAGACACTTAATATTCGTGAAGCTGAGGCCATTTGTATCATAATGGTATGTTTGAAAAAGTCCTTCGACAATTTTTTCATTGTGTCTTTTTCAATTAAAAATTGTAAAATAACAGTTATTTTCGGTCCCTGGTTAAAAGTCATATTTTTTCCAAGTTCACATCTGAAGAAATTTTTATGGCATAAATTTGGGATCATCTGCATTTATTCTGAATATGAACTGTTAGTAGGAACTTATTAAAATCTTACTATTTTTCTTCATAGTACTGCATACTTATTTCTATAGAAGTAAGCTCTATAGTTTATATAGATGTTGTTCAAAGTGACTTATTGCAAAAAAAGAACAGAGCAGAACAACTATGTCAAAAGCAACTATTGCTTTTGTCTACTTGCAGCTGTTATGTCGTTGAAAGTGCTTCGTCTGAATTGTTAACACCACGATTTGAACCTCAATTTAATCACCTAAACTACACGCCTGACTTGAAGTATTTTTTGTACACTTTAACGCGTTATTTATCTCTTTATTTTCTCAAATTTTAAGCTCATTAGCTTTTAGCACGTCAAAAAAAGAAGAGTGAAAATAATCTGTACATAAAAGTTTTATATGGACCCAAATACACCAACGTGCAAAAAAAAAATACAAATTATGTTTACTTCAACAACAAGTTGGTACATTTCGTGCGTAAAAATGCGTGACACATCATTTTCACGTCAGGTCAGATGCGGCTTAAATAAATGCAACAGCAACAATTTGTATGCTCACTGGTGCTTTGAATATTTACATATTATTTTTTTATTTTTGTTTTGCATAAATGGACTCATATCAATCAACTGGCTACCCAAATCATGCGGTACTGCTCTGTTGGACTTTCATTTTTCTTATTTTTGAAGGCTACGTGAAGTCAATGATCTATGTCGAGAATCCGCAAATCGTTGATGCAGTAAAAGCGTATATGAAGTGCGCCACGCATCAGATACTAGCAGATATATACGCGAGAAATGGTGAAAATTGCGAAAGCGTGCAGAGCATATAAATATTAATTTATATTCAAGAATGCATGCAAAATATTGACCTTTAATACATTTGCTCAGCTCAATATTAAGCTGCTTTATTTTAAGAGCTGTTATAAAAAGTTAAAGCTGCGATATTGATATAACCTTAAATTTTTATTTTAAAACAAACAATTTTCTTTCTTATCTTGACTTAAAATCTGACATGTCTTACCAGAGCTTTTATTATTGATTAATTCCAAAAAATGGGCATTTTGTATAACAACCTTTTTTATCTAAGATTTTGACGAATCTCAGCTATTTGTTACTGCAATTTTCTCAATAAAAATAAAATTAAAACCACATTTTTATAACATCAACAGCAACTTATTTTGATGCTTCAACTACTTGCCGTTTCACCTTTAGTTTCAAGCAATTCAGTGCACTTCAGTGCACAGACCATAAACATTCAAAAATACACTTAAGCAGCTAAAGACGCACGTACACACAAACACACCACTGCACTCAGTGGTAAGGAATATTTATTAGAGCTGCTTTATGTTTTCAGCAGCACATGTATACGTATGTATAAATGTTTTAATAACTTCACGCTGACGTGCCATTTTTTAATGACTTTTACCATTTTTCAACGAAGTAAATTTTTTACACTATTTTGATGAAAACTAAAATCCATTTTTTTACCATAAAATACAAGTAGCAGTTTTGATAGTAAACAATGTTTAATAACACTTGAATCAACAATATGAAACTAGCCTTGAAGTAATGAAAATTGCTTTGGTTTTATTTTTATTTGAATTTAAAAAATGTGTGCGCCGTGGCGTATGAGTGATATTAATTGAATTAATTTAGGCCATGATTAGGCTATGGTCAAACTTTTTCATTTTCAGCCTGTTGACAAGGGCTTATAAGCAAAATTTGTACAATAAAAATGTACTGGCATCAAAAATAAAACAAATCACGAGAATTTGGGGTTAAATTTGAATCGTTTCCACTGGGAAATGGCGAAGTGAGCTGAGAATCAAAGCTTAAACAATCACAGAAACCTTTTTATTCCCTAACGTAAACCTGAATATTGTTATCTTCAGTACATTTTATGAAGCATACAAACTTCACTTAGATCCCTTCATGTTGACAATGAATCAATGCAGAACATGAACTCTGAAATAAAGCTAAAGTATTTGCTTTTATTTCATATATGTAGTGTGTGCATGCTACACTTTAAATCTAAAAAAGCAACAATTTCAAATTAAAAAATTCAACCATTACTTTTGCTGAACTGATATATTCGGTATCTTTTGACTATCTTAATATTTTGAAATTATTTATATTTTTAAACCCCGAGTGACATGAAAAATATGTACTGATCAACTCTAAAAATATCAACATAAACATAAAGAGTTCCTTGCAGCTTATAGAAATATGGCTTGAATATTAATGTTAATCCAGCGAACTGAGCTGTTATCTTTCTTAATAATTTTTTTTGTTTTTAGTGTTTTTGTGTTGATAAATTATATAATGCAAAAGATTCAACAAGAAGGCAAGCATACGCTTAAAACAAAAAAAAAAATAAAAAATAATACAACCACTTTATTGTTCCCTAGTGAAACATTTATAAACATTTTGTTTAGTGTTTTTTTGTAGCTTTGTCTGTATGTTTTCAATTGGGTATGTATGTGCATGTGTGCGTCTGTGTGTGACTGTGTAAATGAAAGTAAGCCCACGCGGCTGTAGCAAGAGCATAGCAACAAGGATGGCTACTTGAACTGTGACAACCAGCTTGTGCCCGCTGGTAAAAAACGCGAGAATCGAGAATGAGAATGAAACAATGACAATGACAATGACAGTGACAATGACAATGACAGTGACAATGACAATGACAGTGACAATGACAATGACAATGACAATGACAATGACAATGACAATGACAATGACAATGACAATGACAATGACAATGACAATGACAATGACAATGACAATGACAATGACAATGACAATGACAATGACAATGACAATGACAATGACAATGACAATGACCATGACAATGACAATGACAATGACAATGACAATGAGAATGACAATGACAATGACAATGACAATGACAATGACAATGACATTGACAATGACAATGACAATGAAAATGACAATGACAATGACAATGACAATGACAATGACAATGAAAATGACAATGACAATGACAATGACAATGACAATGACAATGACAATGACAATGAAAATGACAATGACAATGACAATGACAATGACAATGACAATGACAATGACAATAAAAATGACAATGACAATGACAATGACAATGACAATGACAATGACAATGACAATGACAATGACAATGACAATGACAATGACAATGACAATGACAATGACAATGACAATGACAATGACAATGACAATGACAATGACAATGACAATGACAATGACAATGACAATGACAATGACAATGACAATGACAATGACAATGACAATGACAATGACAATGACAATGACAATGACAATGACAATGACAATGACAATGACAATGACAATGACAATGACAATGACAATGACAATGACAATGACAATGACAATGACAATGACAATGACAATGACAATGACAATGACAATGACAATGACAATGACAATGACAATGACAATGACAATGACAATGACAATGACAATGACAATGACAATGACAATGACAATGACAATGACAATGACAATGACAATGACAATGACAATGACAATGACAATGACAATGACAATGACAATGACAATGACAATGACAATGACAATGACAATGACAATGACAATGACAATGACAATGACAATGACAATGACAATGACAATGACAATGACAATGACAATGACAATGACAATGACAATGACAATGGCAATGACAATGACAATGACAATGACAATCACAATGACAATGACAATGACAATGACAATGACAATGACAGTGACAATGACAATGACAATGACAATGACAATGACAATGACAATGACAATGACAATGACAATGACAATGACAGTGACAATGACAATGACAATGACAATGACAATGACAATGACGATGACAATGACAATGACAATGACAATGACAATGACAATGACAACGACAATGACAATGACAATGACAATGACAATGACAATGACAATGACAATGACAATGACAGTGACAATGACAATGACAATGACAATGACAATGACAATGACAATGAAAATGAAAATGACAATGACAATGACAACGTATTGCTTTGTCATCTTTTTGTAACGTATTGCACACACCATTTTGAATAACCAATTTCGACTTGAGATTCGGTGCGAACGACTAAAAAAAAAAAATCGGAGTAAAATTTGTATGCCGAAACCCAGCTTCAGTGAATTCGTCGCTCTTGGAATGCGCTCTTGGAAATATTCAACTCACAGTGTAACTAAAGCAGCAAAAATACTCCGATTACTGCTTACTATGTAAGTTACATGTCATCAGTGTTTGAACGCCAATGTCTGAAAAAATGTTAGTTCTCAAAATAGCTCAAAAAGAGTTATTTAAAGGCGTTTGAGGCTACTTTATTGTATAGCTAAATTTAAGAAATATTTCATTTTTCTTTTGCTGCCATCACTGTTGCCACCTTTAGTGGAAAAATTCCATTTGTGGTAATTTTTTATTGTCTTGGGAATTTAAAATTACCATGGTATTTTTTAATTCAGTACGGTATTTTTTTATTCACTTGGTATTTTTTTACTTTTTTGGTAATTTTGGTATTTTTTTTTTTTGTGAATTTTTAATGTTTTTTTTTTTTTTAAATGTACATTTTTGGTAATTTTTAATAGTTTTAATTATTATTTAGTGAAAACTTGCCTTTTCAATCGTTTTTTAGATTAAATATTTACGTATGAATTTTTACCCCTGATTTAAAAATATATCCTTTTGAACGCATTCAAATTTTCAAAAATGAAAACGCGCCCAAATAATGTAAACAAATGTAAAAAAACAGCGAAATTATCAAGCTACCGTTGAGCTACTAGTCAATGATAGTCGCGGAAAGTGCAGCAGTGAACATTCTAAAAAACATAAACGAAACATGGCTGGTAGAAAAAGAAAATTGCCGCAAACTCCATGCGTCTACGTCGTCAAGATATGAAGTTGCCCACATTTTCGCGAGCTTCGACCAAGGTTATAACGATAGCGTCGACGAACTGGTGAAAAATAAACTGTTGAGATTAAAAAACTGGAAGTAGCAGGAGTTTCGGATCAGAACACTTTTCTCACCACGTCACATACAGCACCGCAGGTTGCGCTGCATGGTATACAGGATGCGCTACATGGCACTACTCTGAAAATGGTGCAAAGCATAATAGAATAACAAGGTAGGTGCATATTGGAGGAGAAGTGAGCTAGATGTCAAAATCAGCTGTTCGAATTTGAGTTGTGCTAATTCTTGTTGTTGCCTTGACGTTTGACGTTTGACGCACTCACAGCATTGTTTGTGTAAAAATAGACATTTGAGCAGCCATATTTATATGAGCCTACCTTATTATTCTATCATGGTGCAGAGTACGTCGCAGGTTCCTCCACAGGTGTCAGACTTTCCTCCACGTTTATTTGAGGTGCCAAACTCTAAAACGTTATAAATGTGTTAGCTTAATTTCTATGGCAATTGCTGTTTTTTTTCTTTTATTCAACTTTCAATGCAATTTTCTCGAAAAAAACACCAAATTTTTAAATTTGTTTTGTAACGTAAGTCTTGCTGTCGCTGGCTCTTCGACTTTTGTTTTCTACTCAAAGTTAAAAAAAAAAATCAAACAACTTGACAAAAACCTGACTTAATCGTTCTCTGATTTTTGGTCAGAAATTTTGGGCGCAAGAAAAGAAATTGATGATGCATTTCTATTCCCACAAATGAGAAAACTAATCAGCCCAATCATGAAACATTTTCTCCCGGGAGTTGTAAATGGGAGTTTCCGTTTTTTAGATAAAGTTAAAATACTTTTTAGAAATTTTTAATGCAATTTTGTTCATCAACCACCAATATTCATGAGTGTAAAATAAAAAAATGAGATATCTTTATCTGCTATCTTAAAATCGGAAACTCCCATTTACAACTCCCGGGAGAAAATATTTCATGATTGGGCTGAATATCATATATTTCATGTCTTCCTCACTCTTCTGCAAATGTTGAACGCATCTTTTCACACTAAATTTAAATAAAACTTCACTCAGTAATAGAGCTTCGACGGATTTGGTCTCTGCTATTCTTCATGCCAAACGTTTATCACAAACAAAAAAATTTTATAAGGTTGATTGTAATAAAAATCATTAAGATTTGTTTACAAATCAATTGTATGATTTAAAAAAAAAAACAATGAAAATATTTATATCTAAACGCAATTTTAATGTTAATGAAACTGCATTTAATATTAAAAAATCTTTCTTATTTTTCACAAAGAAAGTATTTAAATTCAATAATTTTGAAAATATTTACTATCAGTGGTAATGACTGTGGTATTTTTCAATGCATATGATATTTTTTGTGGTATTTTTTAAATGCGTGGTATTTTTAAATTCTTGTGGGATTTGAAATGGTATTTTTGAATTGTGGTGGGATTTTTTTGTTCAATTTTTACCATGGCAATTTTTGTGATAATTAATATTTGTTATTGTGGGAAAAAGGTAATTTTTGTGGGAATTGGAGGTGGCAACCGTGGCTGCCATTTACCACTGGGTTACTATATTTCGCTCCACCTACTTAAACTGCAGGTAAAGATTTGCAGATGTTGCTCAATAAGCACAGCTACACTCGCACTGTCACTGTGATAGCCACAAACGCACACACACACACATATATATATACACAGCACAAAAACAAAGCTCCTACAATAGGATATATTTTGTAATAAAGAACAAAATGTCTTTCCATTGTATTTTCATTGTTCATCCTGACGGTCCCACAGCACTGATGTCTTTATTTGAACTTTGTACAAATTCCCAGAGTTCAAACGTAGGCAACATATACAGTGGCTCACAGCTTATTTGAACCAGTGCTCGATTAAATTTTGAAACTGCCCTATCTTTTTGACTAAAGCAGATAACGATTAAATTAAAATGTGGATTTGTTGATGTAAGACCTACGAAGAAATATTTGAAAGAAAATATGTGATAAGTAGCAGATTCACTCTGCAATAGGAAAAACCCCTTTGCGCATCAGAAATTGTGCTCACAGCTTATTTGAACCAAACAGTTGCGTCCGGCTGTAGTGTCGAATAAAGGTACTTTTTTTTCTGTCACTTTCTAGTTATGTTCGCTTAAGCAGATTTTTAGTATGATTTCGCTAGTTGAAATTTTAAAATCAGATTTTTATAAAAATCGGACTACGTACAACAATTGAGAAGCGTGAAGAATTTCTAAGCCGTTTCAAAAAGCTAAATCCCGCGGAAAACTCTTGAAATGGTAAATTTAAGCGATTCGACGGTGCAGCACATTATTTCACGGCTTGTGCACGAGAACCAAGTGCATGATAACGGCGGAACTGCACCAAACAAAATATAAAACACTACTGACGAGACATATAACGTCCGAAAAATAAAGGCCAACCCAAAGAAATCGGCTCCAAAACTGGCTACTGAAGTCCACAACAAATTGGGAAAGACGTGTAATGCAGAAACCGTCCGACTTTTGCTATGCAAACATGGGTTCAATGGTCGAGTAGCTCGTAAAAAGCCATTTATTAATAAAAAACAATCAACTGAGCCAACTTGCCTTCGCTAGGGATCAGATTTGTAAGGACTCCAACTTCTGGTACACAGTGATATTCGCGAACGAGTCTTTGTTTAACATCTTTTACTCTGACGTCATATCGAATGTCTGGTGGAAACCCTATATAGAGCTGCAAAAAGAAAACTTAAAACTAACAGTGTAGCATGGCTGTGGCAGCGTCATGGTTAAGGGCTGTATGTCCGCATCCGGCGTCGGCCAGTTGGAATTTATTGAGACTACAATGAACAAAACAGTATATCTCAACATTTTAAATAATAATTTGAGTCAAAGTGCCGAGAAACTTACGATTCGGAGTAGCTTTCGCTTCTACCAAGATAATTATCCCTAGCATAAGTCTTGGATTGTGCAGTCGTGGCTTATTTGGAATTGTCCTCACTTGATGGATCCGCCGGCGCTGTCACCTGACCTTAACGTGATCGAAAATTTGTGGTCAATTTTGGATCAAAACATTCGCAAACACTAAATTTCGAACAAAAATTATTTGAAAAACGCTATTATTGAGAAATGGGCCAGAATCACGCCATAAGCGTCACAGACGTTGATAGATTAAATGCCAAAATGACTTTCGACTGTTGTGAACGAAAGAAGAGGCGACACTAAAAATTAAAATAACTTAAAAGTTAATAATTTTAAGCCTAACATCAAGTGGTTCAAATAAGCTGTGACTTTAAATGTAACAGTATTTTTAGTTTTTAGTTTGAAAGTTTTTTTACCATAGATAAATGAAATAAATTAATGTCATTTCATTATGTTTACATATTAACCTACAAATCTACATTTATGTTTTACAAAAATTCCATTTGGTCGAAAAGATAAAGCAGTTTGAAATTTGAAATGGGCTCTGGTTCAAATAAGCTGTGAGCCACTGTATATTTCAATCTTATTCGGATTTCTTTGAATTAATTTATGTTTTAAGCCTTAAATTCGAATTAAGGCAAAAATATATTTTGTCTAGTCTTTTCAATTGTGCAAAGTTGTTTGTTATTTTTGTTCTTTTTTTTCTTTTTTTCTTTTGATAAAGTTTCACAAACAATTTGGAACATTCTTTAATTTCACATTGACAGCTTTCAAAGCTAAAAAATCCAAGCATAATTGAAATTCTCTAAATATTGGATAAAGTTGTAAAACTACGTCATTCGTTTATTCATGGTGCTACGCTTGAGCGATTCTTGTTGGCGTTGCAATAAAAGTTTGCTGAATTGTTGGCTTAAATGCCAGTAATGTGTACCAAACTCTCTTTATAGCAATATTTATGGCTATGTCATAATTTTGTAAAAATAATGTTTTTCTTTTGAATACCGTCTAACATTAATTAGTCTTTAATATATATAGACAGCAATTTGTTTGATTTATCACTGCACTAAATCGCTTTAATTTTCTCATTATCACGCTTTTTTTTCCAACAGCTTAATAACTCGTACATGTAAGAGTGAAAATCCCAACCAAACACATCATAAACATTCTGACTGATGTTGAGTTGGCATCACCTGTTAAGACGACGAGCCACAACTCCTGCATACACATTGACACTTCATTAACTATTCATACGCTGTAGCATACCAGCATAACATATCAGAATATCATGTTTGCTCTCTTCGGAAGCTTCAACAGCTACTCTTTCTTTTTTTTTTTCTTACTATACTTCAACATGTTTCATTCTTTTGTAACTTGTTTTTATTTGTTTTTCTTGCTCACACCGAGTGTGTTGGTGTGTTTTTTGTGCAGGATATCCTAAACACTAGCTGGCTTAACTCTTTATCCAAAGCTCAACTTTTTGGTACACAACGAAAAACTTCATATAGTCTTAACAAATACGATATAGATAGAGTCGGATTTAGTGCTACAAACTGATTGTATCAATTCAGCAAAATATTGTTTTTGTATAAGTTAAGACTTGTGTGGGTTTTAAGGAAAATTGAATGCATGTGAATGAGAAATATCCTTTTTTTTTCTTTCTAAATTGAACTTCCGCTTTAAACTTCGGCAAAAAATTTGTATGGTTTGTTCTCATAAAGAATACTGGTTGTACGTTCTTGAGAATATTTCGCATACATATTAGGTGTGAAATACGACCATAAACACGGGTAGCCTATACCTTGTATTCAAATTAATTTTTTATCTTCACTTTGTTATCGTTATACTTTCAGTATAAGAATAGTTTAAGATGGTGGGGCCAAAACTCTATTCGGATTGTGAATAGTCTGTTGTCACCTTATAAATGTCATGCATTTGGTTTTTATATATCTACATGTAAATGCCAAGGTCATCTACACGTTTTGCATAGTTTGTATATGATATTTTTCTACGCCATTCAGAAAAGGATTTAGAAGAAACGGAAAGAACAAATTCGACACACGTCTCTTTTATTTGCAATCATGGTGATGAAACATGTCAATGATTTCTTGTCTTGTTACGAAATTGATGAGAACATTTTTTAGATTTATCTATGCTTTCAATTATTTTCACCGCTGAGTTAGTAGTTTTGCGATTTTTGGTAACTTTTTGGTTCTTCTACTTTACTGTAGAGTCTACTCTATAAAGAGTTTAACTTTGTAACAGCAATAAAAGTGAACGCTACAAAATAAATCAACACTAATAAACATTTTTCAACATATCAGCATTTACAACAACAACAACAACCATAAAAGTAAACATCACTACCAAATTGGTAGTACCAATGCTTAAAAACAACCGATCATCAGAAGCAGCAAGTTTAATTTTGGTGTGCCCTGTATTATTATAATTCGCAGTATGTTAACGTCAGAATATGCTTGAGATGGTGAGATTCGACATGAAATATTTTGCCTAAGGAGTCATATTTTGAGACTTTTAGATATGGTTTTTGAATTGACTTACCACTTCAAAGAATGATATAAAAAAATTGACTAATTGGTGGAGGAAATTTTTTAAAAGGACCAAATAGTGGATTTTTCGATCACAGTTGCAGAGCTTTATTACTCTACTTGAAACCTTAAACGTATTTTTCTCAAAAGTCGGGCGCAGGGTTCCCATTCCAAAAATTTACTTAAATGGAAAATTATTGAAATTTAAAAATAGAAAGTATAAATTTTCCAAAACCCAAGATTATATAGATATTTTTCAGTATGAACTTTTACTAAATAACTTTTTTAAAGTTTTTATTGAATTTGCTTAACGAATTCATTTAAGGTGGGACATAATATTCGCGGCAGAGAAAACAGACCTTTATTTTAAAATTCATAACTCAGTCAAAAAGAAACATTTTTCCAAAATTTTTTTTATTATTGTAGAGAATTAAAAAAAAAAAAAAAAATATATTTTGCACTCCAACATGGTTTTATAGAGCTCCAAACTGGTGGCAAAGAAAAAACGGGGCCTCGTGGTTGCAGCGCTGGGAGTCGCAAAAATTGTCCGATCTGGAAAAAATGCCTTTTTAAATCTTAACAAAATTGGTTATCGTATGACAGGAGATTTTTTAAAACTTTTTTTTTCAATTTTTGGTGCTGTTCCAATTGAAGTGTGTTTTTTCGAAAAAAATATTGACTTTAATACAAAATACTAAAATACAAAATTATAAAAAAGTCGATTTAAAAAACGGCCAATGTCATGTCTCCCCTTAATATGTCCCATCTAAGGACTTTTGGTATTGTTTATCAAAATATATCAAATGCTAACAAGATCTTAAAATAAATAAAAAAATAAAATACAATAAATATGAATGCGCTGGATTAAGCACTTGTACAAAATATACAAGTGGCGCAAGCAACAAAAAAAAAACAACAAAAATGATAAAGAGCAAAATAAAAATTGTACTTCATTGTCCAAATAATATCTTATTTGTACTGATGACTTATGTCATCAAATTTGGAGACAGGAAAATGGTTTTAAAAACAAGCCCAAGATTACACTTATTAAGCACAAGTTGAAGTGTTTATCAAAAAAATTTTAAGGCCAATTTCTGGCATAAACTGCGAACATGAATGGCATGTTTTAATACAGTTTTTAGCTCTATTGAGCTGATTTCAGTTATGAACGTTTTGAGCTTGATTTTAGCCCATTTTTTTTTCTCTACGTGATAAAAACTTACCAAAAAATAAGTTACCAATTTTATTTTGCTATTGGAAATAAATTAGAATTTTTTAATAAACACTTAAAATCATGTAAAAAATTAATATAGGTCCAAAGGAGGTACGCCTTAGATCAAAGCAATTTCAACCATTTTCAGTATACATATATTTCTCAAATTACCAGGCCTTTTGACGAAATTCTTTTAAGATCGGTTATTTTTTATGTTCCTCCTATACAAAATAATGTAAAAATTTAATATAGGTCCAAGGTAGGTACCCCTTAGGTCTTATCAATATCTGCCATTTTCAGTGTATATCTATTTCTGTAATTGTCTAGCCTTTTGACCAAATTTTGTTAAGATCGGCCAACTTTTACATATACCTCCCGTTAAAAATTAATATAGGTCCAAGGGAGGTACCCCTAGAAACTGACCGATTTCAACCATTTTTACAATTTTTCTTAATTAGCTTAAACGAAGTATACAAAGTAAAAGTATAAAAAGTATTTCATTATCATAGGAGCACTCCTTCTATTTTTTTAACCAATTTTGTATGGAATCAATGCACTGTGCGCTGTGCGGACATCTTATTTTGTGAGGTTTGATCCAAAAATGCATGAGTCAAAAAATGTGTGGGGGAGGGTAGGGGAAGGGTAAGTGCAGCTGCATCAAGGTCAAAGTAACAAAATATCCGAGGCTTTCAGACAAATCAGCCCGCAGCTGCTCAGGAGTCGTCCGTAGAGTGCTGGGTTGTATGACCGACCCTCAATAATTTTGTATCTCCGAATTTTTTTCCAAACAAACTCACCCCTTTTTCCACTCCTTTAGGGGCTTCCATACAAAAGTTACTTTTTATAATATAACTCCTAACGCTCCCAATGCTACCAGAATGCCCCTAGAGGATTTATGTTTATAACCAACCTCTATTTATTTATTCTTCCCAACATTTCTTCTCAAGAGACTTACCCCCTATATCCACCCCTTAAGGGGTCCCCCATACAAAGTTGACTTTTTTCGGAAATTGCCTTAAGTCTGCTTTTACATTTTCACCGTTTCCAGTATGTCCTAAAACAATTTATTTGTATAACGGATATACAAATAATTTTTTATCCCCAACATTTTTTTCATATATACTTAACCCCTTGCTACACCTCTTTGGGAAGGGGAGGGGGGGGGGGGGTGTTTCCATACAAAAGTATGAAAGTTTCTATGAAATTTACTCCCAACTCTCACACTGCCACCATAATTCCTCTAGAGGATTCATGTTTATGACCAACCCTCGTTAAATTATTCTCTCCAATATTTCTTCTGAATATACCTACCACGTATCTCTACCCCTTTAGGGGTCCCCTTCTAAACTATTATATAAAATTGAAGTGGAAATATTAAGTGCGCAATAGACTCCAAAACTACTGGACCGATTTTTATGAAAAAAATTTTAAAATATCATATTTGTGCTACAGAATGCCATAAGCGGGGTTTACTTAAGAAAATTTAACAATAAGTATATTTAATTAAGTTGTCAAGTTTTTTAGGAAATTACCACCGATGCTAAGCATTGCTTGGTCGTTTGCTTTTCACGCGTTTGTGTTACGAGAGTTTCAACTACATGTTGTTATCAACCCTTCTCTTTAAAGTTTATTGATCTCGCTCTCCACACTCATTCGAAGAGTAACCAAAACCAGTTGGCGCTCTTTGAGGTGATGGGAACAGTGTTGCCGTTTTGGCTATTTTTAGCCAAAAGTGGCTATTTCTTTTTTCTTGTATTTTATAAAAAGAATACATTGCCTATAGTTAGGAGCTTAATTTAGAGTCCTGTCCTATATTCTTTGATCGGTTCGCATTTACGTCTGTCTTTCCACCAAACGCGAGTGCTTTTAAGCTAAACTTATTCGCGTGACTGTCAAGACGGCTTCAGTCAGAACTTTCACAATACCCAGTATCAACAAGTTATATATTTATCTATACTTTTATATAAAAGTTTTCGAACATATCTACGGTAACGTTAAACTCAGTAACTTCTCAATAGATTTTAATAATTCTTTCAATAATATAAAGCTACATGCTTAACTTACATTCTGGCCTTATTTATTTTTTTAAATTTCTCCAAAAGTTATTAAAAGTTAAGGTTACAAAATATCCCATAAAATCAAACTCAAAAACTCATCGTTGCATTGAATTGTTAGAAGCACAAATAATGTTTTCCTTAATGTTCCCAATCCTTTCTAATACAGCTTTTCTTCACCGAATTTTTTCAAAATATTTAAATTATCTATTTTCAAAAAACATTTCCACATAAACTCCTCCATATCTAGTTAAAATAAAAAGCTTTTATTATGCGCGCTTATATTTTGATTTTGTTGACATTAATCATTCGCTAGCACCGTGTACGCTGCATTAACTTGCCGTCGAGCAACATAAAACCAACACTGACAGATGGTATTTCTTGTCTGACTACCCAGCAAGTGACAGCAACAACATTAATTATGAGCAGAGAGGGGAAAAAAAAATTAATTCCGCTATCGGAACAACTGTGGCCAATATAATGAAGTAGAAAATTAGTCGGAAATCAACAGCATACAGAGATATATTTTCTGTACAAAAACAACCACAACAACCAGATCATTTCCAACAATTAATTGTATAAAATTTCTGTCACGAAACGATAAGAGAGAAAAACAAAAACACAACAACATGAAATAAATTCAAGGATGCTTTATATAAGGATGCTTAATGCTGCTTTCTGCGTTGAATTGATGTTTAAAGAGCGCAACAATGAACTCTTTTAAGGTAAATAAGGACAATGAACGACGAACAGAAACAGAATGCGTGCCGAGCATTAAATTGCACCTGGCGGCTGGCTGATTAGTAACTGAAATAAGAAACTGTAAAAGAAACATAACGAAGAAAAAGAACACCAAGAACATGAGCAGTTGGCAAAACAAGATAACACTCAAGGCTACTTCAATACAACGACAACACGTAAGTTATTGTGCTAGTCGACGTTTCCGTTTGGGAAACTTTACAACATAACATTGCATTGGCACATAATGGCAGCAGGAAGGACAACAACAACAAAAAGATGAACGATTGAACAGCATGTTTTAAATGAATGCATTTCCCTAGTCTTGACTTTTTATTTCATTCACTTCAACTGTATTCACTTATTTCAACTGTAGCAATTAATGCATTAAAACGACATCTTGTGCGCCATGTTTAATTATGTGTGAAGCAGCATCAGGGTGTGCGTGTGTTTGTTTTAGTGTCTTTTTGGTTTACAATGCAACTTGTTTGTCCCAATAAGCAGAATACATTTACATTAAGCTTACATTAGTAATCATTTTGATATGTTTAGTAAGAAATGTCGAATAAACAAGATGTTTGCAAAAAAATAGGTTTACTTTGATTGTAAACATTGCATATATACATATAGTAGATAAACGCATAATGTATAAAATTAAAAAAAAAAACAAAAACAAAACAAACTGACCATTTCAGACCTTGAAAGGACTTTGACCGAGCTTCTTATGATCAATTGTGTTGTGTGTATTATTAAATGTTTGCACACAATTGACCGAGAACTGGACCTACATGTCTTATGCCGACTCTGATCGGCTAAAGTTCATGTTCTCAAGAAGCTTTACATGGCATTATTTACTCTCTGAGGCTTGCCATTGTCTGCTGAGAGGTGCTGACCGATCAAAAAAATTTATTTTGTTGAAAAACTTTTCGTCGCGTCTGGGGATCGAACTCGGGCTTCGAGCATGCTAAGCCAGGCACATAACCTGCATGCCACGGTCACCACGTTATAAAATTTATGAATAAATAAACAAAAAAAAATTTAATTTAAGGCTATAGTCATTTATTAGTCTCAAACAAAGGTACAACTAGACCAAAAAATGTGCTAGTTATGAATAATCCTTATAAATTGCAAAGGCTGTATTAAATGAAGTTTCATTTCGTAAGATCAGCCATTAAATTGCACATCCTTTATTTTTGCGGCGATATTATTTTTAAATATTGATATTATAATTTAAATTTAAAAATATTTTTGACGAAGAATTACGTCTTACAGCGCGGTTTGTATGGAGTCGTTTTAACAGATTTTTTCAAGGTCATAAGGCAACGTTTTTGGCGAATTCTTTAGGGTATACCTACAGCCTTTACTACTCTTCGTTCAAAGATAATATATATACTAAAATATCAGATATATCCTGCGCTGAATGAATATCTAACTTTGGATTTTGTCACTATTATATTAAAGTCACAAAATAGTAAAATATAAGAAGAAAAATGCATGTTTTTATATAATAAAATCAATCATCAGCTGCTTATGAGCCTGCTGCATTTTTGTTTTTCTTTCGTTGTTTATGCTTGTAAGCTTTGGTTTTGCACGAACTGATTGGTCCGCTTTGGCAGCATTGTAAGCATTAGTTCGCATTGGGTTTATGTATACACTACTGTTCTAGTATACTAAGTGCTCTATTTTGAAACCAGAGGTCATGAACCTCTTTTCAACTCAGTCAATGAACTCAATCTGTCAAATTAAACGAAATGGTTCTGTGATCCGGTTAGATTTAACTCTTATGAAAAAAAACGAGTTGGATCATATTTCATTTTTTATTTTACCCAATAGATGGCGTAAAATTTTAATTTTTGGTTTTAATGCAAATTAATTTGGATTCCACATCCCACTAGCACTAGCGAGTGTAGTTCGCAAACTATACATCGAACAGAGACGAAAGTGTAGCTCGCGAACTAAATATCAGACAGAGACGAGACGAAAGGACATGTGCTCAGCGTGATATATAGTAACCATTAGATTTTTTAAAAATCGGGGTCTTAATTTTAATTTGAAATTAGTAGTTAAACTGACTGTAGCTCGAAAACTATATATCGGGCAGAGACGAAAGTGGCACCAATGGAAAGTGCATTTGCTTCGCCTTCTTTTCAACTAAGTCAATGAACTCAACCTGTCAAACTTAACAAAATTATCGAAAAATTTGAAATTTAGCTTGTTTCTTTTTGCTTGCTCATTTAATCATACTTACTATTTAACTTTTTCTTTGTTTTGGCATCGATAAGTAGTTCATAATTTAGTGTTATTCATTTACTTTTTACTTTTTGGAAGATCAATAAAAATACGTGCAAAATGAACGAAACAATCGGCCCACAAAAAAAAAAGTAGAAGAGGTTACAACTTAAACGGAATTCTACGTCTACACTTACGATACTATCGAAACTGTTTCTTTTTTATATATATTTCTTGTTATAACCTTTAGTAAATTAGCTTTTTACCTTCAGGGCAATGCATATTGACTCTAATAAAAAAAAAGTTTAATTCTTCTTCAAAATTTAAACAAAGATATTGAAATTTTCACAAAAAAGAACATACAATATAATTTTGTGGGTTAATTTAATTAATATTTGTGGCATAAAGAAGTAAAAAAACAGTAATAAAATAATTTTAAACACATAAACAATGTTAAAAATTTATAAAAATAATAAAAAAATTGGTAAAAACAAATAAGTGTACACCCAGGGAAAAATGAGGCAAAATTTTTCAACACGGCTCCTGTCAATCTAACATGATAATTTTTACTAGCAAAACAACAACAATTTTTAAAGATTAACACTGTATTATGCAGTGTTAAAAAATAACATGAGTAAAGTGTTGATTTGCTCATTGCATCAAAAGAAAAGACAGTGCGAATAATGTTGCTGTTGAGCGAATTAAGTGACAAAATGCCTCTTTTCTGAATGTTCTGTTCAGCAGAAGCCATTTTATGTGATTTTGCGCTCTGCACAACGTTCATTTAACAGACTTGAATTATTATGTAAAGTGTTAATTATTAACATGACTGATCGTGTTGAATTTCAATAACATGATTTAGTGTTAAAAAAGTGTTATTTTTACACGATTTTTTTTCTGGGTGTAGGTTATGGGATTCGAAACCTGAACGTCACGACCTTTGCAGGCAAAACTCGTTGATTGGCAAAAAATTAAATTTTTGCTAAATAAATAAAAATCAACAATAAAATAATTTGAAAAGTATAAACAATAATAAATATTAATAAAAAACAATAAAAAATGTATAAAACAGAAAAAGTCGGTCGAAGGATTTGAACCCAAGTCGCTACAATCTTTTCTGGAAAAATTTGTTTATTCGATCATCATTAAATTAAAAAGCAATAAAAAAGTTAATTGAAAAATATAAACAGTCATAAAAGTTAATAAAAAAATGTAAAATAATAAATGTTGGCCGTGGGAATCGAACCCAAGCCGTTATGATCTGTTATGATTTTTGCAAAAAATTAAATTTCTGCTGAATAAATATAAAGCAATAATAAAATAATTTCAAAAATATAAACAATAATAAAAATTAACAAAAAATTTCTGAAAAGAATAAGTTATTCTAACCCAGACCGCCACGATCTTTGCAGGCAAATTCGGTCGTTGGTAAAATATTAAATTTTTTATAAAAAAACTAAAATAAAATATTTTGAAAACTATAAGCTATAATAAAAATAAAATAAACACAATCAAAAGTTACTAAAAAATTAAGTGTCTGTCGTAGGATTTGAAACCAGTCCACTAGGATCTTTGCGGGCAAAATTCGTTCATCAGAAAAAAATTAAATTTTTGCCGAATAAATGAAAAACAATATTAAAATAATCTGAAAAATATAAACAATTATAAAAATAATAACAAATATTAAAATATTGCTAAAAAATAATGTCGGTCGTCGGATTCGAAGCCAGGCCGCGACGATCTTTTCTAGCAAAATTCGTTCATTGGCCAAACATTACATTTTTTTGCGGAATAAATAAAAAAAACAAATAATAATATAATTTATAAGAAATTCTTAAAAAAAAATGAGTGTCGGTCATAGGATTTGTATCCAGGCCGCCACGATCTTTGCTGGCAGAATTTGTTCATTGGAAAAAAATTAAATTTTTGCCGAATAAATGAAAAACCAATTATAAAATAATTTGAAAAATATTAACAATAATAAAAATTAATTTAAAATTACAAAAAAAAAAATAAGTGTCGGTCATAGGATTCGAACAAACGCCGCCACGACCGCTGCAGGCAAAATTCATTCATTGGCAAAATATTTCATTTGTAAGCTTTTATTTTGGAGGTTTTCTCTCTCTATATCTTGGTTTTAATTATAAAAACTAAATGAGAAATATAACAGCTGGTGATCAGCGACAAGCAAGAATCGAAAAACTACATTGATAAACTACAGAAACAGAGTGCGATGTTGTTGCTCCTTGTCGGCTACTTCAGCTGTTTGGAATAAGTCCGCAGCTGTACAGTTTGGTGAAGCTCAAAAATATAAGCAGAAAAATTAACTTATGTGCATACCCGGAATTGAACCCATGGTCATCAGATTGATAGGAATAACCTCTAACCACTGATCTATCAATTTCACACTTAATTTAGCAAAATTAACATAAATTACAAAATGAAAAAAATAAACATAATATATTCAGTCGTGATTGAATAAAAGGTTTCGTTATTATTGATTTTTTGGTCATTTAATTTGATTTCAAATAAAGAATACGCTGTGATACAACAACTAATTTTGTCAAAAATAAAATTCAATACGAAAGCTTATTTGATCATAGATGCCGTAAATTGGCCCCAGATCAATATTAACAAATGTCAATAGTGAAGTTTCGCTCAAAAATAAAAACAAAAAAAATTAATATTACCAGGAATTGAACCCAGGATTATCAGATTGACAAGCAGAAGCTCTAACCACTGAGCTTTCACTATCATATTTAATTAAGCAAAATTAACATAACATATTAACAATGAAAAACAAAGATATTTATTTAATGCGTGAAAATTCAGAAAATCAAATTTTCTCGGAGATGATGCTAGTTGAATCGATTTTTTACCCCCCTTCATCTATAACTTTATAAAATAAATTTAATTTTATCTTAAGAAATTTCATCGAATTCGTTAGATCCATTTTCGAGTACTCATTTGCAAAAAAAATATAAAAGTATTACTCGTATAATATAATAAGATTCTTGAGTTATGTAGGTTTGACTTTCAAACCTTTTAAACCTTTTTGAACCATTGTACCCTGTAATTTAAAACAATTTAAATTGAGGTTCAGTTCTCTTATGCTTTTTTGAGATTCTGATTCTTTGTTCAAATTCTGATCACTGATTCGGTCCCAAAAGTCAATCACTCCTTAAGGAGGTCTGGGATACGTAGCAAGCTGTGATGACTCACAAAAAAACACCTATCTTTCTCCGATAAAAAAATTTCTTCATTTTCGATAATAACAATTTTCTCCTATTTCAAATAAAATTTTCTTCAATAAGAATAAATTTTCACATTTTCGGAAAAATATTACTTCACTTTTAGGAAATGGAAATGTTTCAAGTCTCCAATAATGATAAGTATATTTCTCGCAAAAAAAAATGTTCATTCATAGAGAACAATTTATTAAAAATGAAAAATTTTTCATATATTTTGATACAAAATTCACTATGCGAAGAATTTTCTTCAATAAAAACAAATCTTTTCTCAAAAATAAAGAAGTCTTATTCTCTTAAACCTTTATATTTTTAAATATTTCTCTTTTTCATGGAAGCTTTCTATCAATTTTAGAGAATTTCAGGATCACATTTAGAGAAAAGCAGTCTCTGGAGCAAAGTCTATACCATTTTTCTCTAAAAATTATGCCTTTTTTATCATATTCCGAGAAAAAATTGTCTAAGTTAATCCAGACTTAAGACCCCTATTTACCAGAACACCTGGTAGAATGAAAAGGTACTGTTCCACATACATAATATCATAGATGCATATTAACGAACCAACACCATTTTGCAAAATACAGCCCCCAAACCATTATCGATGATAATTTAGAATAAATTTATAAATCTAATGTACTCTTTTCTTGCAAAATGTGGGCCTTTCTTTGGATCTTTGACAAATTGAATTCTTAGTGGTCTTATAGGTCTTAGTGGTCTATAGACACACAAATTTTGGATTTTTTTTTTGAGTAAAACTTATTTAAAAAGATTAACCCTGCCAAACACAATTTTTTTTTCAAATTATTGTCTCTGAAGCATTCTTAATAATTATGTGTACATATTTTGTCAACACTTTATAAAAAAATGTTGGGCCCATGGTTGATTTTGAATTTCGGAAAATTCTTGTAAATAAGTAAGCGCACAAAAATGTCTGTTGGGTTATTGGGATACTCTATCTATTTCACTCATACGTATTCTTTTATTCCATCGGGAATTTTTGTGCTTCGGCTTCTTCTGCCACAGCTTGGAACGGAAGCGGAAGTTGGATATGTACAGCCAAGAGCTGCAGCGTGGATGCAATTTATTTTGTGCTAAATAGCATCCAGTGTCAGTTTAAATGCACCACAGTTGATAATTAAAACTTTTAAAAAAATCTATATGCCATGTATTATTTGCTAATATTGCTATTTCAAATGTTTTGTTAATGCAGTCAAGTCCTCTTAGATGTGACATATTATTTTGACATAAGCAATAATTTTGCATTTAAGCGTCATTGACAGACAAACAGATTGACAAATGCGAGTTGTTTGAATATATTCGACGTTAAATGCAAAATGTCAGCCAGAGGGTAGTTTGATAAGTTTGCAGGCAAGCTTCACAAAATTTAAGTTTCAGAAAAATTCAAAATCATATAGTTATTTCATGTTAAAAGTCTTTTATATTGCCACTTATCAATCTACCCTCTTCGATTGGCATAAGTTTGAGTGCTTTTAGCTAATTTATTAGGCATACAGTTCAGCGTTAATGAAGCGTTTACAATTAGTTTGGACCTCACCATATGTGTAGCTCGGCCATTAAATCAACAAAACTTTTCCATTAGCTGTACTAAATCACTTGAATGCAGAAAAAAAAAATACTAAACCAACAACTTATCAAAGTACTACTTAGTTAATAAAGCTTGTCATTAGATATATTAATTATACTCCTGAGAACTGACTGCATTAATTCGTAATTATTAAGCTAAATGTGTGGCACTGATGGCATTTTACCAAATATTTTGTCACAATTAAATTAAATTTATGTAAAAATTTGTTAGCACAGCATGTTAGAAACCTCATTCCTTCAACAAATATTTTTCATCTATTAAAAAAATTAAAGATTTTTCGACTTTTTATTTCGACGCGGTTAAAATGTTTAATAATGACAAAATTTTAGGGACAGTATTGCGTTCTAGCCGAAAAAGATTTTTCTTGATTTATAACATGCGATCTGACATTAAGGCTCCTATTTATCTGAATGACTTATAAACATTTTTACATCAACAGCATCAAAACCATAAAAGGCTTAAATTTATTTATTTTTATTTGGAAAAAAAATGTCGACATGTAAGACAGAGTCTTTTAAATGCACAAGTATGACATGATAACAACAGGTTTTTTTGACAACATGATGAATGAAACTTAAATCTAACTTAACGATAAAATACAAATTAATTCAAAGTGAGACTTAGTTGCTAATTATATATTATTTTAAATAGAAAGAGATAAGAAAAGAGATTTAAGAAAAGAATTTGAGAATTTCATGCTTAAAGATATGTTTATTCCGAATAAGTTTGATTCTATTAGGTAACGTATTCCACAATCTGATGGCATTCACAAAAAATAGTCTATTGGAATTCAAATAATTATAAACTGGTATTATAAGGTTGAAATTTCTATGAGATCTGCAGAATTGTAGTTTCTCAAATAAGTAATTAGGCGTTCGTGAATAAATTAAATTTTGCAAAAATATGCAATTTCTAGCATTCAAATAAATAAAAATATTACAGCCAAGAACTTTATTACTCAAGTGACTGATGTGATCAAATTTTCTTAGACCATAAATATACCTCACTGCATTATTAAATGCCAGATCCAGTTTCATCTTAGACCTGGAGTCAAGTTTGCTGTAAACGACATCTGAGTAAGAGATGATTGGCACTATAAGCTGTTGAACTAACTTCCTTCTAGTTTCAATAGGAACAAATGACGCAGTCCACCTTAAGTTCCGCAATATATAGTAAACTTTACATACCACAGAATTGATATGGTTTTCGCAAGAGAGTGTAGCATCAATGTGGAAACCAAGATTTTTTATCTTGTCAACAAAATTTAGTTGGACACCATTTAGGTAAATAACAGGTATATTAGAGAAAGCATACCTGGATTTATAAATCGGTAAGACATATGACTTAAGCGGATTGAGCTTAAGGTTATTAGTTTGAGCCCATTCTGTAATTTTAATTAAGTCTTCGTTCATTTTAAAACATAAGTCGTCAACAAGGTCAAGAGGATTAGACAAGTACAGTTGTAGATCATCAGCATATGCATGCATATGAACATGCCTGCATTTGCTGAAAATGTCATTAATAAACATAGAGAATAAAAGCGGACCAAGTACAGAGCCTTGAGGAACCCCACAAGTTAAATTACGGAAAGCGGACAGACTATTACCCACCCTCACTCTTTGAGTTCTTCCAACTAAGTAGCTATATAACAGACGGACGGCAATGCTTGAAAACTTAAAATTATCTTCAAGTTTACGGCACAGAATAGAATGGTCAACAGAGTCGAATGCCTTAGAAAAGTCTAGCAGGCAAAGTAGGTTAATGTGACCCAAATCATATGTAATTCTGATGTCATCTAGAATTTTTAGCATAGCTGTAGCGCAGCTGTGGCCTGGTCTAAAACCAGACTGAAGTGGTGACAAGAGGTCATATTTTTTTATATGCTCCGAGATTTGCGCTGCCATAAGAGACTCAACCACTTTTGATAGAGGTGAAAGTAGGCTCACAGGTCGATAATCAGATGGTTCAAGAGCGTTGGATTTTTTAGAAATGGGAACGATCTTGGCTGCTTTCCAAACATCAGGGAAGCAAGAACTAGTGAAACAGTGATTTATAATGTGGGTCAATGGGCTTAATATGAGAGGTAAGATAATTTTAATGAACCTTATGGATATTCCGTCTTCACCCACTGCATTTGACTTAATTTTATTAACGCAACGAGCAACATCACTCTCACCTACAGCCGCAAACTCGAAATTAAATTGACTTGCAGGATCTAAAGGTATTGATACACTAGGCAACAGAGTATTAGTAGACGAAGAGGAAGCAATAAAATAATCATTTAAGATATCAGGACTTATGTGGCAATCGTCAGATTTAACATTGCATACTCCAGCCTGTCTTAAGTTGTTCCAGAGATTTTTAGAAGATTGTGTAGAGTTTAACTTGTTAATAAAAAAAAGGCGTTTTGCTAATTTTACAGCCAAGTTAGCTTCGTTTCTTGCTCTCTTAAACTGATCCCAATTTGATGCTGTGGAATTTCGTTTAAAGCGATTATACATTTTATTCCGAGTTTTAAGGGTTAGCATGACACTTCTTGAAAACCAAGGACAACTTTTATTAGAAACGCGACTAGTCACTAATGGGACATGCAAATCAAATAGTGCGTGTACTTCATTAATGAAAAAATTTACCTTCTCATTAACTGTACTGAGAAACCAGCATTGAGACCAATTTATGGCAGATAGGTCATGAAATAAAGAATTATAGTCAATGGATTTGTAGTCCCTAAAAGTGATGGTTTTTTCGGTGACAACTGATGAAAAATTAACATTTAACGAACAGAAGAGAAGATCATGGTCAGATATAAAAGAGATTTGGTCGAACAACAGGACAGAAGATACATCTGAGACAACAAAAATATCTAAGAGGCTCGGAGGAGCATTATTCGCGTAGCGAGTGGGCATACTAACATTCACAGGTAGCAGACCAACTTCATTGAGTCTATCAACAAATTGCCTAACATGAGTATCATTACATAACATATTAATATTAAAATCACCACACAAGACAATATGGTCGTAATCAATTACACAATTTGACAACGCGGTAAACAGTTCATTTAAACAACAATTACGATGCGGATTATATACACACGACAGAAAAACTTTAACACAATTATTGTAGATCTCAATATTTAGAAATTCTACACCAACACCACTTGACATTTCCAACACATTTACATTTAAACAATTTTTATAATATATTGCAACACCCCCGCCTTTTTTGTTTGTTCTATCATTTCGAACAAGGTTATAATTTTTAATATTTAAACAATTGTCATTTATATCCACATGAAACCAGGTCTCAGAGATACATATGACATCGACGGATGAATTCTCAAAACAATGACGCAAACAATCAAGTTTAACGTCATTAAGGCTTCTCGCGTTAAGATGTACAATGTTGAAGCCAGGGGTTTGCTTGCATAGAACGCCAATCAGTGTTTTGTGGATATCATTAGCATTAGCTATGGACAATTAAAATAAAATACATATCTATAAGCATAAAAGAAGGTACAAAATAAAGATATAGATAAAGAATAGAAAGAATTAGGTATGAAACAATTGTAGGAAAAAAACAGAGAAACAGCAATAAGTAAGTTAAGATATAATATAAATAAACATAAAACTGACTTATTAATCATGAACGGCACCAGTCGAACGTATAATATTATGCAGCTCTTCAATAGTGCTGACGCATATCCGCTCTCCTCTTTGATCCATTCTGATGAAAACTTCACCACGCAGGGTAAACACGTTAAAAATACTTTTATTGCGTTTACAAAGAATCGCAGCTTGAAGAATTTTTCGAGCTTCGCCTGATAATCCATTTAATATTCTAATTCTATTTTACTCAAACCAAGCATATTCCAGAGATTCGTATCTAGAGAAAGAAGTCTGAATTTTTGATCTTTTAGATGAGTCAAATGTCCAGATATTAAAGCCCGATAAAACGTACTAACTGCGTTGCTCGTCCAAAAATTCTTATAATATCCCACACTCAGATATCAACTGCGATTGAACTTAATTTTTCTGCAGAGGCCCTGGAGAAGGCCATAGAGGTAGCCTTTAAGGTCGCTTGACCTTCTTATAAGGCTAAGAAGAAATCCTTTCCTTCATGGTGGAGTAGGAATCTCTCTCACCTAAGAAAAAACGTTAGTAAAACCTTCAATAAATACCACAAATGTACTTAATAATTAGACACCTTACAAGGAGATGATAAATACCTACAAGAAAACAATCCGCGCCTCACAAACCGATCTTGGAAAGAATGAACCCACTCAATTGATAATCTTAAAGAATCGGCTAGGCTAAGTAAAATCCTATCCAAGGAACACTCCAGCCCTTCTTTTGTATATAAGCAAGATGGTTCCTGGAAAGAAACTTCTAAGGAGTCGCTGGAACAACTTTTTGATACATATTGTCCCGGTTTCAAAGATACATGTGACGAACCCTCACGAAGAGAAAATTTGGTAAGTGTCCCTATGAGCCCCATAAGTCCCATTATCACAAAGGAAAAGATCTTGTAGGCGATAAATGCCTTTTCACCCTAAGTGGCAACACCCTTGCTCCTGAAATATATCCACAAACTGTATGCGCGTTAACTACTCTCCAAGGAGCTGGAAAAGAGTCAAGGATATCTTTATTCCGAAAGTTGGCAGATGGGGTCATAAATCGGCTAAGGAATTTAGAGCCATCAGTCTATCATAATTTGTACTAAAAACACTGGAAAGAATTCTAGACATTCATCTCAGAAACATGCCCGACAAAACATTAATATCCAAAGCCCAACATGCCTACCGCCAAGGGAGATCAACAGAGACTGCTTTGCATTAGGTTATTACTATCATTGAGAGATCCCTACATTTCGAACAATTCACTCTAGGTGCCTTCACTTGATAGTGAAAAAGCTTTCAACAACATCCACATGAAAGCCATCCGTGAGTCACTTTCCGAGGAGGCCGAGGAACCACCTGTGAAGAATTGAAGGTCAGTACAAGAGTTATTCAGGTGGATCTTGGTAACAGCCAACTTATTAGATATGTAAATGGAGAAACGAAACAAGGAGTGTTTTCTTCCCTTTTTTGACTCATAGTAATGAACGGGTTGGTTGCTGAATCTACTCAACAATAGTGGTATCAAGACAGGTATCAGGGCTATTTCCTTCTAGATTAAGCGAGATTATGAATGGAGCTTTGGATAAACTCCTAGCAAGAGTCCTAGCAAGACAAAATTTATATTGGTCACCACAAAAACCAAAGTGCAGTACTTCAATTTACCACGTTTAAACGATTCAGCAGTGCTATAATCTGGGAGCTACTCCCAGCTAGAAATTAAACATTGAAAGAAGGGTGTAGCCTTTTACGCCTGTAAAAAACATTTGGCAAGAGATGGAGTCTGATGCCGAAAATCCTCCTATGGCTTTTCCTTGCAGTAGTGCGTCCGATCATGTCATATGGTGCACTAGTGTGGTGGCCTGCACTAAGCAAAGATTACAATATTAACAAACTATCCAAAGTTCAGCGCTCTACATGTGTAGACATAGCGGCTGCAGCTCGGTCATGCCCTACAGATGTTCTGAACGTTCTCATTCACTTGCTTCCCATTGACCTGCAAATTAAACTAACTGCATCGAACAGTGCCATCACACGGTTAAACATTTTGGACTAGTTTTTATTAATCCAAACTTTGGTTTAAAGGAATTTTTAATCCTAAAAGTACTAATTTTTATTCCATATTTTAGTTTAATTTTTTTTAATCCGAAAAAGTTTAAGTTTAAGACTATTTTTGGACTATAAATTTACATTAAGGTAGTATTTTCAGGAAAAAGTATTTATGTTATTTAATAGCTGAATTACAATGCAGCAGTGGCAGTGGCAGCAGCTGTGTCAGTGGCAGCGGCAGTGATCAGCTGTTTTGTATATTACTGGCTGCAAAAAACAATCTAGCAGTGGCAGCGTCAGCATCAAAAGCAGTGAATGTGGAATTTTTCTTAGTAGTTTAATTATTTGCATGTTGGCAAATGAATTATGAATTTAGAAATAGGGCTAACCTCGGCAGTACTGCTTACTGCCACTGCTAAGTTAGTTTCACCATTGAACAACAGTATTCCTAAAATATCAGCTGATCAATGCCACTGCCACTGACGCTGCCAGTGCCGCATTGTAATTCAAGTATAAGATTAAAAACTACTAATACTACGAAATTTAAGTTAAATATAATTCTGAATGTTGTTAAAGCATCCGAAATTTATATTTAATTAAATGAAACAAATTGTTTATTAAAATTTGAACCAAAATATTATTTTATACATTATTACAGTAAACAGTGTTTAAACTTTTGTGGATTAAGTAGTATTCCTTTTCGGATTACAATATATTAAACTTTTTTGGACTAAAATCCAATCCTTTTTGGATTATAATATTTTAAACTTTCTGTGGGTTAACAATTATTCCTTTTTGGATTAAGAAATTTTAAACTTTTTGCGGATTAAAAATAAATCCTTTTTAGATTGAAAAATTTAAAACTTTTCATTGGATTAAAAAATAATCTTTTTTTGGTCGTGTCCTATATGTAATCCAAAAAAGTTTAAAACTAAGTCCAAGATTTTTAGCCGTGCAGAATAAAGAAGTTAGTCTACTGCCACCGGAACTACGATATTCCCAATTTCAACTTTGCCAGAACATTCACTAGTAGGTTCCCAACCAGAGCGAAATGTCACGGGGGCCCAGCGGCTGTCTTCGATATAACCTTCTACACCAATGGGTCTAAGATGAATGGAGTTGGAACCAGTATAGACTCACAGGAACTGGGTGATGCCAACTCATTCCGCCTTCCAGACTCAGCAAGCGTCTTTCAGGCAGGACTTCTAGCGATAAGAGAGGCTTGCCGGGCCATAAGTCGAGCCAACACAAACAATTTAAACGCAGCGATACTATCAGATAGTCAAGTGGCCATCAAAGCATTAGCACTCTAAAATCTAACTCCAAGCAATTAAAGCAGTGCAAGGAGAAACTGGCCAGGCTAAAACGTTAACTTGATATTGCCATTATTTGGTTTCCCGGCCACAGGAACATTTATGGTTATGAGAAATCGAATGAACTAGCCAAGTTAGGCTCTTCATTTGATGTTCTAACAGCGGAACAAGTTGCAATTCTTCTAAACGCGATTAAAGGAAAAGTATGCCTGAAAAAACAAAAGACTGTGCTACAGTCAGAAAAATGTGGCCTTCATATAACCTAAGTAGAACTTGCGAACTATTATCGAGATCACAGTCTGATAAAGCTAGAGTAACGGCAATCAGTACGGGTCATTGGTGCATTTGTGCTCATGCAGAGAGACTTGGTGTCCCCCTCAACTCCCAGTGTCGTGGCTGTAACGACTCGAACATTCAAGAGTATGCACACTGGCAATCCCCTTCTTCGACAACCTACAGGAACTTTCAACTATACGGATCAGAGATATACTCATATTCATTAACCTGACTGGATGACTCTGAGAAACCGTGCCTCATTCATCCTGCCATACACTCAAGAACGCCCGCGAATTAGAGGAAGTGGCATAAAAACGGCTCAATCGATCTAATCGGATACTGCCCGTAGCTGTATAACTAATCTAACGAAGCAAACATTACCTTTTTTTTTTTTCAACATAAAAATCCCATTTCCATTTTATCAAAATTCTGCTTTGCATTAGGATTTTGTTAACTTGTAGTTCTAGGAAACACGACCTGGTGGAATTATTGACTTTTTGACTTCTGTAGTTGAAAAATTTCATCAAAGCAGTATTTTTGTACTCGTTCTAAAGTTTCACAACTTCCAACCGCTGAGAATTAGTTTTAGCTTATGAACGAAATAATTGGACTTGGCGTCTTTCTAGCAATTTTCATTCACCTTTCACAAGTTTTGGTAAATATTACCATCAAAACAGTAATTTATCTCAAGGATTTTTTCTAAACATTCCATTCGATATAATATATGGTTCATTCCATGAAATTTAATTTTCTGCAAATATAATGTGTGGTCAGACATAACATGGTTTGGTTAATCAGTATAACCAAATCTCAGTTGATGCTATTGAAACTCTAAATAATCGATTGCTTAGATAAGTTTAGGTCACTTTAGAAGAGCTGTGCATAGCTTAGGCGCTTCCGTAGGGCTTTCTCCATTATGAATTTCTTATTTGATTATTTTTAACCCATTTGGTTGTAGTACCCAATAAACCTGATTCCTTTTTATGCTCATTTGCCGTACTATCCTGTGCTCTTAGTGAACTTTCATATGTCTAAAAGTGGTAAATTCATTAGCTGCTCCAAAAAATCTTTTTACGCAGAAAGTGGGTGATTATTTTCGTTTTTCCCGATCATTAATAACGGCTTCGACAAAAGTCTGGTGCTGTATTTCCGCTCGCAGGCCCAATTTATTAACGAAGGTCCTTTAGCATGCAAAAAAGGCGCACAGTGCTTTTTTCTTTCTTTCCTCTATGTTTCGTTTCCAACTGATCTTGTTATCAAGCATAGTTCCAAGCTTCAGTGGAGAGCGTCAGAGTTACTCAATTCAGCTTCGGCAGTGGAAAGCTTGTTTTTTTCATTTCATTTGTTTAAAATGCGTCTGCTATTCAGCATTTTATAAATCCATTAGAAAATCATACTGTTTATCCCTTTTTGCTCTAAATAATTTCTTATAGATTCCGTATTCCTATTGTTTAATGTGCCTTTGATACTTAAAATGTTGCTTAAGTGTAGTTTTTTTCGATGAAAGGTTCCTTCGATGAACGAAACTACATCACACAGTGCTGTCTCCACTGACCACTGACCGCCTTTGAGGTAGATGAAGACGTGTTGTGCACTACAGAGGTTAGTATTGGTCAGAGATTCTCTTATGTGAAGCTCTATTATTCTCTCTAGCGTTTTCATTAGGAATTATGATTAACTAATATGCCTGTAATTTATTGGTGTTGAGTGTATCGGTTTCCCTGCGTTGGAAATAAATACTGCTCTAACTTCTCTTCAAATTTTCGGAACATAAGCTGTCCTGAGCCAACCGAAGAAGATTGTCTTAATCCGGGGTATGGTGATGGGAAGGGAATCATTTCTGGCAGAATTCCATCTGATCCCGTGAACTTGTAATGTTTGAATGATCCTTTCGAAAATTCTATAGCTGAACTGGGGAATGGTCGAAAACCATTGTGATTATGGTTACTGTTATATTTTTGGTAAAGGACTGTAAAGATTCTGTATAATTTCTAAGTTGCTGGGAGCTCCGTTTTGATCGTTATCTGTGCTACCCGGAAAACGAGTTTCAATGAGTAGCGATAGCGTTTCTTGACTGGACTCTGTTCATTATCCGTCAGGCCTTCCAAGGTATCTCGGGACCGATGGGTCTTTGGATTACGTCTTTCGAAGTCTGGCAGTTTCACTTGTGTCCTTAATAAGTTCACAGGAATTTGTCCAAGATGCTTGCTTTGCTATTCTTACTTATCTAGTGTAAAAATATGGTCTACTTTCTGGTTAATAAAATTGGTGAAATTTTCTTGGCTTATCTGTATAATCATAACAGTTGAATAATTTTATTGCATACATTTTATTGTATTATAACTTGAGCTTAAATTAAACAGGATGTATAACGATTTATTTAACTTAGTTATAAATTTACAATCTAAACTGGCATAAAACTTTAAAGCGTTCTATAATTGATGAATCCTTACAATTGTCTTAAAACAACATTGAATTACTCCGTTTATTTACTGAATATTTTTCTTCTTACTCTTGCAGCATCCCGTCAGCTACGTCGCAAGGTGCCCTATGCGGGACATTTGATGACACCACGACGTCTATGGCTTAATAAAATTCCTACACAATGCGATGTTGTCATAGAGTTTCCCGAAGATGCGCCCGATGAAGCGCTGCGTTGGCTGCTTTCGCGCATACGTTCACAGCCACCCTCTGGTCTTGGGCTGGTGGTGCAGGTGAAGGCGCACGAAAGCTCCAAACGTAATGCGTTCTATATTAGTGCGCCAACAAACATGTAAGTCGAGAATAATTTTCAGTACTATCTACTCTAATTGAAAACATCAACCATTTTAGTCTCTTCAAAGCGGCCGAAGAGGCGCGTCTGCCAAAACGTCTGCGACCCGATCTCGGCAGTGCCTTACGTGAGTTTACAACACGTGAAAGTCACTGTTTTCAACAGCTGAAGAGCACGCAGGATGGCAGCACAGCGCTCTTCACTTCACAAGAACGTCAATGGTTGGTCTTGCAAGTCTTACAGGGTCTGCGTGCAGGTCAGCGAGATATTGAAGCGCTACAAGGACGCGCTGCAGTGGCGGAGGGTCAGAGTATTGTGGCAGCCTGGCAGGAAACAGGTCTCATAACGCAAGTCTTTCCGTTGCACGAGACCAGCGCACTAACGCAGCTGCAGTCCAATTGGGTGAAGCAGATTTTTGCGCCACAGCCTTTAGGTACACGTCTTCATAATTTTCTTTTGGAATTTTACAAAATTTTGTTGTTTTGACTACTCAACAGACGACATTGCCGAGTACTTTGGCGTCAAGGTGGCTTTGTACTTTGCCTGGCTGGGTCATTATACCTGTGCACTGGGCGTGCCAGCCGTCTTTGGCACTATACTCTATGCCATACTCTGGGGCAAGGGTCAAACTGCACAGGATATGGGTCATGTACTCTTCTCGCTGTTTAATGTGGCTTGGGCTTCGCTGTATTTAGAGGCCTGGAAGCGTTACTCTGTGGAGTTGGCATTTCGCTGGGGCACCTTGTCTATACCGCCTGAGCTATTGGAACCGCCGAGACCGCTTTATAAGGTAAGCTATGGCATATTTCTGCTACTTTGCTAACATATATTAATACTTCTTATTACTAACAAAAGGGTCCTTTGGTTGAGAGTAATGTAACCGGCCGCCTGGAGCCCAAAGAAGCACCTGCGTGGAAGCGTCGTGCTTTTCGTTATCTAGTCAGTTTTCCTATTATTGGCCTTTGCCTCTTTCTTGTGTTTGTTGTTATGTTTCTCATGTTGCGCTTTCAGGTAAGTTTGAAATTTTTCCTTTGGGAATTTATTTCCTCCACCATTCTTAAATGCGTATATCACTCCTCTCACACCGCTATGCACTTTCATTAATGCCTCAAGTCATTTATTTATTCATTCATTCACTTAATCATCGACACCGTCGAACACTCATCGTCAATTTATATGAATATTTAATCAACTTTTGTCTAGTCTATTATAATGGGTTCGATGCATTGCATGCTTTTCTGATAAGCACTGGGGAGGGTTAACTTTTTTTTTTGTCAAACACTCATAAATAATGTTTACAGGTGTTTGTAAAGTTGTGTTATTGAATTAAATGCAGTTTCAATGAAATCCCAAAAACTAAATATGAAGACACTCTTTCCCACTCTTTACACTCTCAAGTAACCAAAAGCTTTACAAAGTTTTTTAGAAGTAAGCTGCTTTAATATTGCTGGAATGACCTATAGTATGTATGGGTCATGAAACTGCTAGTTTATTTTGTAAAGCTGCTAGCTTAAATTGAATATTTTCGATTTCATATAAAAATTATACCAACAACTTTTTTAAGAGTTGTTTAAAGTTGAGTTTAGAAGCTTACTGAAGAAATTAAAAGAGTTCAGATAAATCATTACCATAATATTTTCTACCTCATTTGAAAGGCTAAAGACTGAACAGTTGTATATAACTTTTTTAAGAACAATTTGTGATAAAAGAGCCTTTTGATAATTCCGTGAAAAATGAAACAAGGAATGATTTTTACGGCAAGAAAAAAATTATTTCTCAATATAATCTACTTTTAGCACGATACACTTCTGAGTTCTTCTTCTTTTTTATCCCAAAAATACGTTTACGGAATGTTCTCAAAATAGGCCCCTGTTTCGGTGATGAGCGAATCTCTCTGGTGGTGAATCTCTTTCCACCAAGCCATTTCTTCGGGCTTGGAAACATAAAATAGTCGCTGTGGCACCACATCAGGAGAATATGCTGGATGAAGAAGCAATTCGTACTGGACATGTGTGAACGTGGGCATTGTTTTAATGGAAGAACTATTTTTCGTAAAAACGTAGCGTCGTAGAAACGATACAATTCGGCTGCTGTATTTGCCATTGATCGTTCATTTCGGTGAATGGTAATCGATGTAGATATTGCACCGCTTATCCCAAAATACTGTCGCCATAGCCTTTCCGGCCAATAGAACCGTCTTCACCTTCTTCGTAGCACGTTTGGTCGATGAAGTCCACTGTTTCGACTGTTCCTTTGTCTCTGGTGTGAAGTGATGGCTCCATGTTTTGAACTCGGTTACTAATCGATGGAAAAAAGCCTTTAAACCAGTCACACGATCGCAATTATGCTCGAGAGTGAGCAAACGCGGCACCCATCTTGCGAATAAATTTTTCATATCCAAATGATTTCGCAAAATGTTGCGCATCCGTTCGTCTGAGATCCCTACGGCCTCAACAATCTCGCGCACTTGAACTCTGCGATCGTTCAACACGATATCAGGAATTTTTGTGACCATTTCTGGTGCGGTGACCTCATTTTGGCCGTACAGAACATACGGCGTTACTTGTACGACCGCATCGGAATTAAGTTAACGACTTGTAAATCATTCCAATCGATGTTGCAGAGTTCCCATAGTATTTATCAAGCTTTTCCTTGGTTGGGCTGATGGTTTTTTTGGACAAAAAATAATGTTTGATCAGCACACGAAATTCAATTTTTCCATTTTCGCCGAAATTCACAAGATAGTCTGCTGTCAAATTGACAGTGTCAATGGCTGCCAAACACAAACACAGTTATCTGTATACAGATGGTTGTTGACAGGATCAGTATTGCATTTAATGTTACTATGCGGGAAATTAAAAAAAATTAAAGCCCGCACTTTTATTTTTTAGAAGTTAGAACTTCAGTTTTTTGTTTCTTTTTTAAAAAAGGCTCTTTTTCTACAGGAAACCTAAAGTTTAAGATATCGTGAGTTCGTTTCGTAGAGGGTACTACAATGAGCCAGGGAATATTTGAAACTGAGCTGTCAAACACGGGTTTTTCGACCCAGTCTATGTACAATAAGGTGGCTTGAAACAAAAATTTTTTCTACACTCATAACTATTGTAAAAGTTGTATTCGAGAAGGTTTTAACCCCAAAAGGATTACAAAATCGTTCGACCGTCTGCCAGCGGCTTTGATTTGAAAAAATTAATTTTTCGTTAAAAATCATTGTTTTTTTCTTCCTAACATTTTATGAAGACGAAGTACCACCCAAAACTATGGGAAAAATTAAGGATTTCCGAAGTCCCTAAGTCGTAACTTTTTATAAAGATGAAGTACCTTCCCAGAACTAGGGCGAAAATTAAAGGTCTCCGAAGTTGCGGATAGAAAAAATATTAGAACCGGGTTGGTTTCACAAAAACCGCTGTATTTGTTCAGGTGGGAAAAACGATTTTTTTTCGACACTCATATTGTGAAAGCTGTATTCAAGAAGGTCTTAAATGCAAAAAGATTTTGAAATCGGTCTGACCGTGAATGAACAACATAAAAATTTATTTGAAAATAAACGCGCCTTTAGTTTTCAAGTGTTATTTTTTTCTCTTAGATCCCGGCAAAATGCCTAAAATCCCAGAATTTTTAAAATGTTGTGCTTTCTAGATATGGTAAGCCTACCTGTTTCCCCTAGTGGTTGTCAGGGTATTTTTCTCCACCCTATTATATTATTGTAGATATTGCTCTGTCTTTGTCAAGGTAACTTCTAAAACTCAAAACCCGATTAGAAATTATTAACCACTATCATGGCTACATTACTGCATACAAATTAGTAACATTGAACATTGAACGTGTCATGTTCTTTAAAATCTAAATAGTTTATTTTTCTAAGCTTTGCCCAATATTCTTTTTGAATTTCGAAGAAGATTTACTAAGACTTTTAAAGCTTTTGGTTACTTGGCTGCATACATCTTTTTCGTTGAATTACCTTAAGTTTTCTTTATAGCATTAAGAAAAACCAAATTTTCTTTTATCATCGCGTCTATATTTACAGGATTGGCTGGATCATAATAATATACCTGATAGAGGAATTGCTCAATGCATGTATAATTTGCACAAGGTCATTATAGTTTGATTTGATTATTTTATCACTTGAGTTTAGTTAAGTATTTTTTTTTATGTTCTATGTAAAGCTTGTTCAAAATTTAATATAAATAAAAATTTTAATATTTTGTACATGTGAAAGAATGTTTGTATAAAATGTGTCTTAAAAACTTCTCTGCTATGTTGTGGTTTGTTCAACTCTAACACAGCATTTTAACTCTAGCCAACAGTCACAACAGTCATATATTCGAAATTTTGAAAATTTTTCAAAAATTCCCAAATATTTTTTTAACTTAACACTTTTAATGATTGTCTTAATTGTCATTTAAAAATTTCTTAATTTTTGTTGACAAAAAGTTTTGTCAATTTGTTTAGCCAATTATTTAATCAGAAATCAAAACCATAGACAAAACAAAAGAGAAACTTTATCCTTGAATAGTTTAACGTTGTGAAACTTCTTTCGAAAGTTATTTAAACAAAGTTTTCCCCTGAGTGTATAGTTAAGAAAAAAAAATCAATTGGCTTATGATAGTCGTCATATCATTTGATAAAATTTGTTTTTATTCTCAGTTAGTGTACCTACCTATACCACTGACAATTGGTTTTGGTTATTGATGTGTAGTAAAACAAAGCATAATAAAATATCATGCTAAATGTCAATGTCCTTGGCTGACAGTACATATATATTATAATGACTTATAGGACAATGACACCAATAACGGCAGCACGGAAGGGTGGTTCATAGCATGTGACATTAGGAACGCTTTTGAAAGAGAAAATGATATAAATGGTAATAAAGATAAAGAAAAAACAAAGAACTGTGGCAGGGCAAAAGAGAAAGAGTTGAAATTGTAATGAGAGTTAGAGTAAGTGTTAGAGTTGGAAGTGGAATGGGAGTTTAATTTGAAGTTGGAATTGAAATAGGAGTTACAATTGAAGCTTAAGTCCAAAATGGAATTGAAGTTGGAGTTGGAGTTGGAAATGGAGTTGGAGAAAGAGTTAGAGTTAGAGTTAGAGTTAGAGTTAGAGTTAGAGTTAGAGTTAGAGTTAGAGTTAGAGTTAGAGTTAGAGTTAGAGTTAGAGTTAGAGTTAGAGTTAGAGTTAGAGTTAGAGTTAGAGTTAGAGTTAGAGTTAGAGTTAGAGTTAGAGTTAGAGTTAGAGTTAGAGTTAGAGTTAGAGTTAGAGTTAGAGTTAGAGTTAGAGTTAGAGTTAGAGTTAGAGTTAGAGTTAGAGTTAGAGTTAGAGTTAGAGTTAGAGTTAGAGTTAGAGTTAGAGTTAGAGTTAGAGTTAGAGTTAGAGTTAGAGTTAGAGTTAGAGTTAGAGTTAGAGTTAGAGTTAGAGTTAGAGTTAGAGTTAGAGTTAGAGTTAGAGTTAGAGTTAGAGTTAGAGTTAGAGTTAGAGTTAGAGTTAGAGTTAGAGTTAGAGTTAGAGTTAGAGTTAGAGTTAGAGTTAGAGTTAGAGTTAGAGTTAGAGTTAGAGTTAGAGTTAGAGTTAGAGTTAGAGTTAGAGTTAGAGTTAGAGTTAGAGTTACAGTGACATTGATATTGACATTGACATTGACATTGACATTGACATTGACATTGACATTGACATTGACATTGACATTGACATTGACATTGACATTGACATTGACATTGACATTGACATTGACATTGACATTGACATGGACATTGGCATTGACATGGACATGGACATTGACATTGACATTGACATGGACATTGACATTGACGTTGACATTGACATTGACATTGACATTGACATTGACATTGACATTGACATTGACATTGACATTGACATTGACATTGACATTGACATTGACATTTACATTGACATTGACATTGACATTGACATTGACATTGACATTGACATTGATAATGAAATGACATTGATATTGACATCGGCAGTGACATTGACATTTACCGTGACATTGGCATTGACATTGACATTGACATTGACATTTGACATTTGACTTTGACTTTGACTTTGACTTTGACTTTGACTTTGACTTTGACTTTGACTTTGACTTTGACTTTGACTTTGACTTTGACTTTGACTTTGACTTTGACTTTGACTTTGACTTTGACTTTGACTTTGACTTTGACTTTGACTTTGACTTTGACTTTGACTTTGACTTTGACTTTGACTTTGACTTTGACTTTGACTTTGACTTTGACTTTGACTTTGACTTTGACTTTGACTTTGACTTTGACTTTGACTTTGACTTTGACTTTGACTTTGACTTTGACTTTGACTTTGACTTTGAATTTGACTTTGACTTTGACTTTGACTTTGACTTTGACTTTTACTTTGACTTTGACTTTGACTTTGACTTTGACTTTGACTTTGACTTTGACTTTGACTTTGACTTTGACTTTGACTTTGACTTTGACTTTGACTTTGACTTTGACTTTGACTTTGACTTTGACTTTGACTTTGACTTTGACTTTGACTTTGACTTTGACTTTGACTTTGACTTTGACTTTGACTTTGACTTTGACTTTGACTTTGACTTTGACTTTGACTTTGACTTTGACTTTGACTTTGACTTTGACTTTGACTTTGACTTTGACTTTGACTTTGACTTTGACTTTGACTTTGACTTTGACTTTGACTTTGACTTTGACTTTGACAATGACTTTGACTTTGACTTTGACTTTGACTTTGACTTTGACTTTGACTTTGACTTTGACTTTGACTTTGACTTTGACTTTGACTTTGACTTTGACTTTGACTTTGACTTTGACTTTGACTTTGACTTTGACTTTGACTTTGACTTTGACATTGACATTGATATTGACATTGACATTGACATTGACATTGACATTGACATTGACATTGACATTGATAATGACACTGACATTGACATTGACATTGAGATTGACATTGACATTAACATTGACATTGATATTGAAAGTGAAATGACATTGACATTGACATTGACATTGACATTGACATTGACATTGACATTGACATTGACATTGACATTGACATTGACATTGACATTGACATTGACATTGCTTTGACATTGAAATTGACATTGACATTGACATTGACATTGACATTGACATTGACATTGACATTGACATTGACATTGACATTGACATTGACATTGACATTGAGATTGACATTGACATTGACATTGACATTGACATTGACATTGACATTAACATTGACATTGCCATTGGCATTGATATTGACATTGAGATTGACATTGACATTAACATTGACATTGATATTGATATTGAAAGTGAAATGACATCGACATTGACATTGACATTGACACTGACATTGACATTGACATTGACATTGACATTGACATTGACATTGACATTGACATTGACACTGGCATTGACATGACATTGACATTGACATTGACATTGACATTGACATTGACATTGACATTGACATTGACATTGACATTGACATTGACATTGAGATTGACTTTGACTTTGACTTTGACTTTGACTTTGACTTTGACTTTGACTTTGACTTTGACTTTGACTTTGACTTTGACTTTGACTTTGACATTGACATTGACATTGACATTGACATTGACATTGACATTGACATTGACATTGACATTGATAATGACACTGACATTGACATTGACATTGAGATTGACATTGACATTAACATTGACATTGATATTGAAAGTGAAATGACATTGACATTGACATTGACATTGACATTGACATTGACATTGACATTGACATTGACATTGACATTGACATTGACATTGACATTGACATTGACATTGACATTGACATTGACATTGAGATTGACATTGACATTGACATTGACATTGACATTGACATTAACATTGACATTGCCATTGGCATTGATATTGACATTGAGATTGACATTGACATTAACATTGACATTGATATTGATATTGAAAGTGAAATGACATCGACATTGACATTGACATTGACACTGACATTGACATTGACATTGACATTGACATTGACATTGACATTGACATTGACATTGACACTGGCATTGACATGACATTGACATTGACATTGACATTGACATTGACATTGACATTGACATTGACATTGACATTGACATTGACATTGACATTGACATTGACATTGAGATTGACTTTGACTTTGACTTTGACTTTGACTTTGACTTTGACTTTGACTTTGACTTTGACTTTGACTTTGACTTTGACTTTGACTTTGACTTTGACTTTGACTTTGACTTTGACTTTGACTTTGACTTTGACTTTGACTTTGACTTTGACTTTGACTTTGACTTTGACTTTGACTTTGACTTTGACTTTGACTTTGACTTTGACTTTGACTTTGACTTTGACTTTGACTTTGACTTTGACTTTGACTTTGACTTTGACTTTGACTTTGACTTTGACTTTGACTTTGACTTTGACTTTGACTTTGACTTTGACTTTGACTTTGACTTTGACTTTGACTTTGACTTTGACTTTGACTTTGACTTTGACTTTGACTTTGACTTTGACTTTGACTTTGACTTTGACTTTGACTTTGACTTTGACTTTGACTTTGACTTTGACTTTGACTTTGACTTTGACTTTGACTTTGACTTTGACTTTGACTTTGACTTTGACTTTGACTTTGACTTTGACTTTGACTTTGACTTTGACTTTGACTTTGACTTTGACTTTGACTTTGACTTTGACTTTGACTTTGACTTTGACTTTGACTTTGACTTTGACTTTGACTTTGACTTTGACTTTGACTTTGACTTTGACTTTGACTTTGACTTTGACTTTGACATTGACTTTGACTTTGACTTTGACTTTGACTTTGACTTTGACTTTGACTTTGACTTTGACTTTGACTTTGACTTTGACTTTGACATTGACATTGACATTGACATTGACATTGACATTGACATTGACATTGACATTGACATTGACATTGACATTGACATTGAGATTGATTTGACTTTGACTTTGACTTTGACTTTGACTTTGACTTTGACTTTGACTTTGACTTTGACTTTGACTTTGACTTTGACTTTGACTTTGACTTTGACTTTGACTTTGACTTTGACTTTGACTTTGACTTTGACTTTGACTTTGACTTTGACTTTGACTTTGACTTTGACTTTGACTTTGACTTTGACTTTGACTTTGACTTTGACTTTGACTTTGACTTTGACTTTGACTTTGACTTTGACTTTGACTTTGACTTTGACTTTGACTTTGACTTTGACTTTGACTTTGACTTTGACTTTGACTTTGACTTTTACTTTGACTTTGACTTTGACTTTGACTTTGACTTTGACTTTGACTTTGACTTTGACTTTGACTTTGACTTTGACTTTGACTTTGACTTTGACTTTGACTTTGACTTTGACTTTGACTTTGACTTTGACTTTGACTTTGACTTTGACTTTGACTTTGACTTTGACTTTGACTTTGACTTTGACTTTGACTTTGACTTTGACTTTGACTTTGACTTTGACTTTGACTTTGACTTTGACTTTGACTTTGACTTTGACTTTGACTTTGACTTTGACTTTGACTTTGACATTGACATTGACATTGACATTGACACTGGCATTGACATGACATTGACATTGACATTGACATTGACATTGACATTGACATTGACATTGACATTGACATTGACATTGACATTGACATTGACATTGACATTGACATTGACATTGACATTGACATTGACATTGAGATTGACATTGACATTGACATTGACATTGACATTGACATTGACATTAACATTGACATTGCCATTGGCATTGATATTGACATTGAGATTGACATTGACATTAACATTGACATTGATATTGATATTGAAAGTGAAATGACATCGACATTGACATTGACATTGACACTGACATTGACATTGACATTGACATTGACATTGACATTGACATTGACATTGACATTGACACTGGCATTGACATGACATTGACATTGACATTGACATTGACATTGACATTGACATTGACATTGACATTGACATTGACATTGACATTGACATTGACATTGACATTGACATTGACATTGACATTGACATTGACATTGACATTGACATTGACATTGACATTGAGATTGACTTTGACTTTGACTTTGACTTTGACTTTGACTTTGACTTTGACTTTGACTTTGACTTTGACTTTGACTTTGACTTTGACTTTGACTTTGACTTTGACTTTGACTTTGACTTTGACTTTGACTTTGACTTTGACTTTGACTTTGACTTTGACTTTGACTTTGACTTTGACTTTGACTTTGACTTTGACTTTGACTTTGACTTTGACTTTGACTTTGACTTTGACTTTGACTTTGACTTTGACTTTGACTTTGACTTTGACTTTGACTTTGACTTTGACTTTGACTTTGACTTTGACTTTGACTTTGACTTTGACTTTGACTTTGACTTTGACTTTGACTTTGACTTTGACTTTTACTTTTACTTTGACTTTGACTTTGACTTTGACTTTGACTTTGACTTTGACTTTGACTTTGACTTTGACTTTGACTTTGACTTTGACTTTGACTTTGACTTTGACTTTGACTTTGACTTTGACTTTGACTTTGACTTTGACTTTGACTTTGACTTTGACTTTGACTTTGACTTTGACTTTGACTTTGACTTTGACTTTGACTTTGACTTTGACTTTGACTTTGACTTTGACTTTGACTTTGACTTTGACTTTGACTTTGACTTTGACTTTGACTTTGACTTTGACTTTGACTTTGACTTTGACTTTGACTTTGACTTTGACTTTGACTTTGACTTTGACTTTGACATTGACATTGACATTGACATTGACATTGATAATGACACTGACATTGACATTGACATTGAGATTGACATTGACATTAACATTGACATTGATATTGAAAGTGAAATGACATTGACATTGACATTGACATTGACATTGACATTGACATTGACATTGACATTGACATTGACATTGACATTGACATTGACATTGACATTGACATTGACATTGACATTGACATTGCTTTGACATTGACATTGACATTGACATTGACATTGACATTGACATTGACATTGAAATTGACATTGACATTGACATTGACATTGACATTGACATTGACATTGACATTGACATTGACATTGACATTGACATTGACATTAACATTGACATTGCCATTGGCATTGATATTGACATTGAGATTGACATTGACATTGACATTAACATTGACATTGATATTGATATTGAAAGTGAAATGACATCGACATTGACATTGACATTGACACTGACATTGACATTGACATTGACATTGACATTGACATTGACATTGGCATTGACATTGACATTGACATTGACATTGACACTGGCATTGACATGAAATTGACATTGACATTGACATTGACATTGACATTGAGATTGACTTTGACTTTGACTTTGACTTTGACTTTGACTTTGACTTTGACTTTGACTTTGACTTTGACTTTGACTTTGACTTTGACTTTGACTTTGACTTTGACTTTGACTTTGACTTTGACTTTGACTTTGACTTTGACTTTGACTTTGACTTTGACTTTGACTTTGACTTTGACTTTGACTTTGACTTTGACTTTGACTTTGACTTTGACTTTGACTTTGACTTTGACTTTGACTTTGACTTTGACTTTGACTTTGACTTTGACTTTGACTTTGACTTTTACTTTGACTTTGACTTTGACTTTGACTTTGACTTTGACTTTGACTTTGACTTTGACTTTGACTTTGACTTTGACTTTGACTTTGACTTTGACTTTGACTTTGACTTTGACTTTGACTTTGACTTTGACTTTGACTTTGACTTTGACTTTGACTTTGACTTTGACTTTGACTTTGACTTTGACTTTGACTTTGACTTTGACTTTGACTTTGACTTTGACTTTGACTTTGACTTTGACTTTGACTTTGACTTTGACTTTGACTTTGACTTTGACTTTGACTTTGACTTTGACTTTGACTTTGACTTTGACTTTGACAATGACTTTGACTTTGACTTTGACTTTGACTTTGACTTTGACTTTGACTTTGACTTTGACTTTGACTTTGACTTTGACTTTGACTTTGACTTTGACTTTGACTTTGACTTTGACTTTGACTTTGACTTTGACATTGACATTGACATTGACATTGACATTGACATTGACATTGACATTGACATTGACATTGACATTGATAATGACACTGACATTGACATTGACATTGAGATTGACATTGACATTAACATTGACATTGATATTGAAAGTGAAATGACATTGACATTGACATTGACATTGACATTGACATTGACATTGACATTGACATTGACATTGACATTGACATTGACATTGACATTGCTTTGACATTGACATTGACATTGACATTGACATTGACATTGACATTGACATTGACATTGACATTGACATTGACATTGACATTGACATTGACATTGACATTGACATTGACATTGACATTGACATTGACATTGACATTGACATTGACATTGACATTGACATTGACATTGACATTGACATTAACATTGACATTGCCATTGGCATTGATATTGACATTGAGATTGACATTGACATTGACATTAACATTGACATTGATATTGATATTGAAAGTGAAATGACATCGACATTGACATTGACATTGACACTGACATTGACATTGACATTGACATTGACATTGACATTAACATTGACATTGCCATTGGCATTGATATTGACATTGAGATTGACATTGACATTGACATTAACATTGACATTGATATTGATATTGAAAGTGAAATGACATCGACATTGACATTGACATTGACACTGACATTGACATTGACATTGACATTGACATTGACATTGACATTGACATTGACATTGACATTGACATTGACATTGACATTGACACTGGCATTGACATGACATTGACATTGAGATTGACTTTGACTTTGACTTTGACTTTGACTTTGACTTTGACTTTGACTTTGACTTTGACTTTGACTTTGACTTTGACTTTGACTTTGACTTTGACTTTGACTTTGACTTTGACTTTGACTTTGACTTTGACTTTGACTTTGACTTTGACTTTGACTTTGACTTTGACTTTGACTTTGACTTTGACTTTGACTTTGACTTTGACTTTGACTTTGACTTTGACTTTGACTTTGACTTTGACTTTGACTTTGACTTTTACTTTGACTTTGACTTTGACTTTGACTTTGACTTTGACTTTGACTTTGACTTTGTCTTTGACTTTGAGTTTGACTTTGACTTTGACTTTGACTTTTACTTTGACTTTGACTTTGACTTTGACTTTGACTTTGACTTTGACTTTGACTTTGACTTTGACTTTGACTTTGACTTTGACTTTGACTTTGACTTTGACTTTGACTTTGACTTTGACTTTGACTTTGACTTTGACTTTGACTTTGACTTTGACTTTGACTTTGACTTTGACTTTGACTTTGACTTTGACTTTGACTTTGACTTTGACTTTGACTTTGACTTTGACTTTGACTTTGACTTTGACTTTGACTTTGACTTTGACTTTGACTTTGACTTTGACTTTGACTTTGACTTTGACTTTGACAATGACTTTGACTTTGACTTTGACTTTGACTTTGACTTTGACTTTGATTTTGACTTTGACTTTGACTTTGACTTTGACTTTGACTTTGACTTTGACTTTGACTTTGACTTTGACTTTGACTTTGACATTGACATTGACATTGACATTGACATTGACATTGACATTGACATTGACATTGACATTGACATTGATAATGACACTGACATTGACATTGACATTGAGATTGACATTGACATTAACATTGACATTGATATTGAAAGTGAAATGACATTGACATTGACATTGACATTGACATTGACATTGACATTGACATTGACATTGACATTGACATTGACATTGACATTGCTTTGACATTGACATTGACATTGACATTGACATTGACATTGACATTGACATTGACATTGACATTGACATTGACATTGACATTGACATTGACATTGACATTGACATTGACATTGACATTGACATTGACATTGACATTGACATTGACATTGACATTGACATTGACATTGACATTGACATTGACATTGACATTAACATTGACATTGCCATTGGCATTGATATTGACATTGAGATTGACATTGACATTGACATTAACATTGACATTGATATTGATATTGAAAGTGAAATGACATCGACATTGACATTGACATTGACACTGACATTGACATTGACATTGACATTGACATTGACATTAACATTGACATTGCCATTGGCATTGATATTGACATTGAGATTGACATTGACATTGACATTAACATTGACATTGATATTGATATTGAAAGTGAAATGACATCGACATTGACATTGACATTGACACTGACATTGACATTGACATTGACATTGACATTGACATTGACATTGACATTGACATTGACATTGACATTGACATTGACATTGACACTGGCATTGACATGACATTGACATTGAGATTGACTTTGACTTTGACTTTGACTTTGACTTTGACTTTGACTTTGACTTTGACTTTGACTTTGACTTTGACTTTGACTTTGACTTTGACTTTGACTTTGACTTTGACTTTGACTTTGACTTTGACTTTGACTTTGACTTTGACTTTGACTTTGACTTTGACTTTGACTTTGACTTTGACTTTGACTTTGACTTTGACTTTGACTTTGACTTTTACTTTGACTTTGACTTTGACTTTGACTTTGACTTTGACTTTGACTTTGACTTTGTCTTTGACTTTGAGTTTGACTTTGAGTTGGCGTTACAGCTTCAGTTGGAGTTGGAATTGGTTTTTGAATTGAGTTTGAGTTTGAGTTTTAGTTTAAGTATGAGTTTGAGTCTGAATATGAGTTTTAGTTTGAGTTTGAGTTGGTTTAGAGGTTGTTGGTGGCTTAGAGTTGAGTGTGGGTTTTTTTAGTAAGAGTTAATGTCAGAATATAAGTTGGAATTAAAATTAGAATAAGAGTGAGAGTGTAAGAAAGTATTAGAGATAGAGTTTGTGGTCATAACAGTTATTATCGTGACTCTAATAGATGAAATAATTTCATGTAAGCCCTGAAAGCAGCTTACTTCATCTATACCTTAATTTTTTGTTCACTCCACCCTGCTATGCAGTTTATCGCATAAACAGCCCCACACATGCAAACCTTTCACACCCATTCACTACTTTATTGCTGGCCTATATATTTCCATAAACTAAAAGGCAAAAGTAATGACGTAGCTAGCTAAAAGAATAGCGGCGCCATGCGCTGCACAAGCTAATTTAATGTTTATCTTCTCCGGCTATATGTAGCAAACTAAGTTTATTTCATAGAATAATAATAATGGAAAAATAACTTTGAAATAAAAAATAACGCAACAAAAGAGAGTGAGAGAGAGAGTACGAAATAAAGGAAACAACTAACTACCAGCTATTGTGTTGTGCGCATTAGTTTAGTAAATGGGTGTGCATGCGTGACTGTGTGAGTGTCCATGTGTGTGTGTGTATTTCAATGCTGACTTCATTAACAAACATACATTCAATGAAGCAAATAAAGGAATTCTTCCAAGTCCTGCACGGAATAATAAACGATGAGAATTTAAATTGTTGAGAGATTTGAAAATTCTACGGATTACTATGCGGCACGTTATGCGTAGCATTTAAATGGCAACAAAGTTAATTCAACAGGATTTACCATTTTTTTTTTAAAAACAAGCATAAAACGTAAAGCTTATAAAGAACAAATTCGCTCTTGAAACACTGTTAAGTGTGAATAAATAGAAGAAGAAAAAAAAAATTTGAATATATTAAAACAATTTGATCTGAAGTTGCCAGGAGTTAAAATGTTCTAAGCTTTGAATATTTTAAGCTAGAGAGTTATTCATTATTCAGCACTTATTTTGATGTTTCTAATATTGAAGCTATTTAATAGTGACTGCAAATTAATTTAATAAATTCACAAAATTCATGATTGTGTTAAAGTAATGATTAGAATGTAAACAAAAAATAAAACCTTCAAAGTAACTGCAAAGGTTGCTCTTATTTTGTGCAGTTTAAGAAACTAAATAAAATTTTTCTATAAAACGTTATCAAATTTAATAAAAATGCTGAAATGAAATTCATTAGCGGCTTTAATATATATTTATGGCCTTGCTTTAGCAAACTTGCATGTCTGCAGTATTAACAGAAAATATTACAGCATACTTATAGGATGTATTTTATGTCAAAAGTTTTTGTAAACTGGTTAAAACTAATAAAATTGCCTTGAAATTTTGCTTATGTGCTACACTTTCTTTCTTTTTGTTCTTAACTCATAACAATGAACGACTTAAAAGACTTAAAGCGAATAATGAGTGCAAAATGGCTGAAATATAAAGTTTTGAGATAAGCAAAGCCTGCGTTACTTTTATGAACGTGTATTAATTTTTTATAGCTCTGCTGTGGCGTAGCCTTGAGTTTTTTTTAACAAAATTGCCAAAAACTGTACATAGCGTTAAGTAGATTATAATCTTTATCACGTCATTTGGTCACAAGCTCTTAGTACTTTGTGGAAGTAGGCCATTAAAAATATTTCAAATATTTTCTTAGCCAAAGATAATTAAGTTCATAAAAAAGCTAGGTAACATAAAAAAATTGATAAAAGCACAATTCCTGAAAAACGAAATTTATCGTTAGGTGCTTTTTAACAGTTCACAGATGTAGTGTTAGTAGTATGATTTAAATTATAAAAATTAACAAAATATGTATCAAAGTTTATTATAAAAAAAATGTATTCATCTAACAAAAGAGTAAAAAAATTAATTCATTTATCAAAAGAATAAAAGAAATAACAGATTGATACCATAGTCCACAGATCACAGAGATATTGAACTATATTTTTTTGTTTTTTTTTTTGCATAATTTTCATTATTTCATATAAAATATGTATAAGTTCTAAACTTTGATAATTAAAATTACCACCCACTGCCCACAACTGTTGCGAACAAAACTTTAATTCGTGTCATGGCTAAAGAGTATAATAAAAACTGTAATTTATAGTGTAAATGAACACATTATTTTCGTCCTCGAAAAGAAAAATAAAAACAGAAATTGAATTTTATAATCGAAAGGTGAAAAGTGAAAAAGAATAATTCAGGATGAAATTAAACGAGATAAAGAAAATTAACTTAAGTATTGTAAGTTTGGGTTATATGGTGGGCTATATGGTTCCACCTATTGAAAAGAAATTTTAAAAACTTGATGAGTGGAGTATTAGCGGTCATACTCTGTATTCATATTTCTATTCGAATTACTAAAAAATTTAAACATTTAAATTAAGTGAGTATACTTGAAAAACTGCCTGTTGATAAAAAGATGGGTAATGTGATATAAAAAAAAAACAAAACAAATTGGCCATTTCAGCCCTTGAAAGGACTTCGACCGAGCTTCTTATGATCAATTGTGTTGTGTGTGTTATTAAGTTTGAACACAATTGACCGAGAACTGGACCTACATGTTTTATGCCGACTCCGAACGGCTAAAGTTCATGTTCTCTAGAAGCTTTACATGGCATTGTTTACTCTCTGAGGTTTGCCATTGTCTGCAGAGAGGTGGTGACCGATCAGAAAAATTTTTTATTGAACAAATTTTTCGCCGCGGCTGGGGATCGAACCCGGGCTCCAAGCATGCTAAGCCACACACTTAACCTGCATGCCACGGGTAATGTGATATACATGGCGAATTTAACTTGGCAAACTTTTTAGCTGCTAAATAAAGTACCACAAAAGCTGTACTCAATTTCAAATGGATAAATTTCATGGTCCTTTTAACCGTTTTTCAATACTTTTTTTTTGTTTGAATCTATTAAATACTTCTCCTACCAGATTTATAAAATCCACTATATATGTATAAAATTATTCAATTCTTCAAAACCAATATGGTGCAATAAAGAACTAATTAATATAAATAATGAGAAGAATAAAGCATATAAACTCTATAGGAAATCTGATAACAATTCAATTCTTCTAAATAACTATCGATCTCTTCAAAGAAAATTTGATTTTTTAAATAAATTCTTATACAAAAGTTATATCTTTCAGATTGAACGCCAGCTCAAAAATAAGAGCAAAAGTTTTTGGCATTTTATTAACAGCAAAAAAAAGTCAACGGGTATTCCAAATACCATTAATTATAAGGGTAACACAACATCCAACCCGCTTTCTATTTGCAATCTTTTCGCAGAATTTTTCAAATCAGTTTATATTTCATCTGATATTATCTCTGATACTTACGCTTACTCATCTGTAAACTCACCTTTATTAATAGGTAGCCTAAATCTTAGTTTACTAGAAGTTTCCGAAGGCTTAAAACAATTGAACCAGGATAAACAGTCTGGGATAGACGGATTTCCACCCATACTCTTAAAAAATTGCGCTGACTCGTTAGCTTTACCTCTTATGATGATCTTCAATCAGTCACTTAAGCAAGGCAAATTTTTAGATAGTTGGAAAACCACCTTTATTATACCGATTCATAAATCTGGTTCAAAGAATGAGGTCACTAACTATCGCCCAATTTGTAAAATATCTACCATTCCGAAACTTTTTGAAAAATTAGTCTACAACAGACTTACTTTCTTAGTGAAGACGTTAATATCACCGTTTCAGCATGGCTTCTTTCAGGGAAGGTCTACAACTACAAATTTAGCAATATTTACAAAAATTATTTTAAACTGTTTTGAGAATGGACATCAATGTGACGTTATATTCACGGACTTTTCAAAAGCATTTGACAGTGTTCATCATGACTTACTGTTAAATAAACTCAAATTCATTGGATTTCACTCTAATTTACTTAAGTGGTTCAAATCATACCTTATTGGTCGTACTCAATTTGTTCGTATTAATAATTTCCTATCTAATGCGATAATGGTCTCTTCTGGTGTCCCGCAGGGTAGCCACCTGGGACCACTTCTGTTTTTATTATTTATAAACGATATTCCCAAAATGTTGACTTTTTCTCAATGTTTAATGTACGCCGATGACATAAAAATTTTTTCTGTTATAAAAGATACAAATGATAGTATAAATATGGAGAGGGATCTGTCCCAACTATCTTCTTGAGGCAGTAGCAATTTATTGCCCCTCAATTTATCTAAATGCCAATGCATGACGAGATACGAGACGTTTTACGAGATTTGCAATAAGTCGCTTGAGATGGAATATTGATATGCCTGAATATAGAGCTAGAAGGTTCCTTCTGGGAATACAATCCCTAGTCATCCGGCGAAAATATTTTGCTATTATGTTTGTGAGAGATATAATTTGCTTTGATATTAATTGTTCTTTTCTACTTTATCAAATTTCTTTTCACATACCTTCTCGTGTTCTAAGGGCTCAAAATTTATTTTATGAACCTTTTCATAGAGTGAATTACAGCATGAATGAACCTATAACGCGTTGCTTAAGACTGGCAAACTCTGTGTGCGAAGATAAAGATTTTAATCTTGGTTTAAGTAGAGGTGTGTTTAAAAATTCTTTGCTTTTATATTTTAACAGTATATATTATAACTCTAGAGAATAACTTTAATTTGTATCTAATTGATAAATTCACTTAAGTTATTTAGTGTATTTAAGTAATCAGTAAAAGATATTTATACTCTGTTTGATGAAGATGAATTAAATAAATAAATAAATAAATAAATATCTTGGCTGACAGCAATACATCTATTTCTCCGTCTTTTACTGATCTAATGTATTTATATATTCTGTTCATACGGAGACAACTCCCAAACTCATATATAAGTATATCACATTTCCCGACTTTCACATGTTTTGCAAAAATACTTTTAAAAAATTGATTTCTCTAGTGACTAAGGGTAGTAAATAATATCATGTAATAAATATTATCATGTAATATTTAAGCTTTTTGACTAAAATAAAAGTCAAATTATGATATTTAAGAGTTCAGTGAAATCTGAAAAACCATTGGGAAGTTTATGTTTATGTATGTAAATAATGAGAATTAGCTTAAAACTGCAAAGGGAACAAGATATGATACTATATCACATTACCCGCCTATACCAAAATACACGAACTTAGTCTACTCATGACAGTATTTTACTCTTGAACTGCCTCTAGCTGCTGTTCAGACAAAATTCGGCAATTTTGTTTGTTAACGCAGCCATTAAGCCAAAAATAAGCTTAATGGCTTATAACTTATATAAGCTTAATGGCTTATAACGTATATAAGCTTAAATAAGCTTATAACTTTTATAAGGGCCATTCACCAAACAAACGACGTTGTGGTAAGACACCCTATTATTGCTTCATTTCTTGCACCAGCTGTATTTTGTAAGGTTTCATACCGAAGTCCTTGCGTAAAATTTTCGAAAAAAAATTATTTCTAAAAATAATGATATCGAATAACACAAGCACAATTGTTGAGGACGGCGACGAATTTCCCGATCATCATTGATATAGCAGGAATATTCTCCTCGCTACGCACTCTCCGCAAATGGGTTGGTGAAATGGTGTCCTATAAAGTGAAACTGGTGCGAAATTTGGTATCAATACCTTGAATCGCCTGTTCGGTAGCTTCATTTTGGGAAATGGAAGTGAGGTGTCTAAAATTGTACACTGAGCTTAAAAACAACGTAAAATCAAAGAAAACCACTTCGATTCAAATATTTTTCGGAACAATTTGGCACCAAACACGAAATTATTCAATTCAAAGTGTTTCCACTTCGAAAAAAAAATACCCAGTTTGAGGTTGTTTCCACTTTAAACTAAGGTATAACACACTTTGAAATGAAAAGTATTTCACTTTACTTTAACGTGGATTTAGATTAATTCAAAGTGGAATCCTATTTAATTGAAATACTTACGTCTTTATTTTAAATACACTTTAGCTTTGAAATAAATTATTTTATACTTCGATTCCACATTGTTACATTAATAAATCAAAGTGATTACCACTTTGAATCAAATCTTCAACATTTTTGATATCAACATACAAATAAGTAAAAGAATATTATTTTTTCAGAAATTTTCTTTTATTGAAATATACGAAAACATTTGATAAAATACTTAAATTAATTAATTACTAAGTGAACCTAGAATAAATTAATTTAAATAGGTATTGAATAAGTATGTAAATTATACGAAAATAAATATTATAAAAATTGAAATTATCTCTCGCTTCGTCGATACACATAACTTCTCTTTGAATTCTGCCCTGAGTCCAATGTTATCGCTTACTTCTTTATTGTCGTCTTACTTTGCACTCACGGATTTTATTTTCACAAACGAACATTTTATTTTCCAAGAGGATTTATTTTCCAGCTTTCGTAATTGCTTTCAGAAAATTAAAATTATTTTCATAATTTATTTTGATACACGAAAGTATGAAGCTTCAAATTGAATTGTCGTCACTTTAAGAAAAATATATTTTTCTTCGTTTTCACTTTTTACAACTTCGAATCAAAAGCAACGTAACATAAGGGTAAAGTGCCTCATCATTATTTTGAATTTTTTCTACTTCTAATTGAATATCAAAATGTTTTCATATTTGAATTGAAGATTTTCAATATTAATTTGAAGACGATTTTTTGAAGGTGGAACAACGTAAAATTGAGACGATATTATTTAATTTTAAGTTGCTATTTTTCCCTGAGTGTATTAATTCTGCAAAAAAAATTATCTAAAATAAAAAATTGTTAATTTCCTATTTATTATTACTCTCTCTATAAGTCAAATTTTTACTTAGTTTGCTTACGAAAAAACCAGGAAGTATATTTTCAAAGTTTATTTGTCATTAATTTTCTTAAAAGCACAAATAATTATTTAAAAACTCGGATAACCTAGGAAACCTTTTCTTTAGTCTTTCGTTTCTATATTATCTGTATGTATTAAAGTTGTGAATTTCGTCCATATCGCATCCATTGAACGTTGCAACATCTCAGCGTTCTTTCCCCGCACCCCAAGTTCTCACTCTCTCAACAATTTTGTTCTGCTAAAATTTGCACAACTTTTAATTATTTTTTAACTGCCGCTTAATTTTGTCTATTTGAATTTTTTTTTTTTTGTTTTCATTTTCATACATAAACTTTCACTAAAATTCATAAGCTGCTCATTACACTTCAATAACAACAACCAACAACACTTTCTTTCTCATTCTCACAAGCTTCTACAACATGTTGTTACTTATATATTGACAATATCTGCTTATTTTATTCGCTTATAAAGTGTTGAAACTTTTTCTAACTTCCGCTGCGCTTTTTCAATTTGTTCTTCTTCTTCTTCTTGTTCTTCTTCTGCTGTTGCTATGTCATTATTTTTACGCTTCACAGGATTGGTGGGACTCTAAGTTGCCGGAGGAAAGTGTGCTCTGCTGCTTGAGCGTGATACCGAAAGTTTTGCTTGCCGGCGCCATCACGCTTATGGATGAGGCTTATTATAAGTTAGCCGTTTGGCTTAATGATAGAGGTAAGTTATTGTAAGTGGTTGTTGTATTTGAGCATGTTTGTAAGCATATTGATTGTTGTTGTTGTTGTACAAACATCTTGTTGTGTTTATTTTTGTTCTTATTTTCAGAAAATTACCGCCTGCAATCGAAGTATGAAAATCATCTAATAGCAAAGGTGGCACTCTTCCAGTTCGTCAACTCCTTTCTATCACTCTTCTACATAGCATTCTATTTGCGCGATGAGGACAAGTTGAAAGAGGTTAGTAAGCAAGCGTTGATAATAGCTGGTGACTGTTTTCTAAAGTGATGGAGTGATTTATAAGTTGATTTAATAATGCCTGATTGATGTGTTCATTGAAGCAGTCAAGTGTTAAATCAGAAGTAATGAGATTAAATTATTATTTCTTTAGGGTAGATATTTATATAATTTTACTTACACAACGCCCATTTTATGAGAAGAAAGGCGAAATATAGAAAATAAGACATATTTGTATGCATCACAATAACCTCTTGAGTTAATTTAGTCTGTTGGACTGAATTAATTATTCAAAATCTATCAAAATCTTAAAAGTTGCAGTTAGTCCTTTCGGTATATAAATCATTTGTATATAATCTTTTGTCAATTTATTTTTGTCAACACCTGATTTTTTTTCTACCACAATTTATAGCAAATCGTCTCAGTGTGCGAGTTTCGAATTCACTAGATTTATATAAGTGCCTATAACTATGCTATGATATTTTAAATTGTTACAATTTTATTTTTATTGTTACACATCAAATCCTTTTAATACAATAACAAATAAAATATATTTAATTAGCAACTTGCTGGTCTGCTCATCTCTCGTCAAATTATTGGCAATCTGCGTGAATCGGCTATACCGTACTTCCTGGAACAGCTGAAGCTGGCCAAATTAAGTTTTAACATGTGGGGCGCGCTGAGCCCCACACAAGATGTGAATCGCACAATAATGGATGCCACCGCAGCAACGACAACACCAACAACAACAACGACAACTTCTGCCGATCAGCGTAAACAAGACAGCTCCCAGCCCCAGACACCGACAAAAAAGCAAGAAGCATCCAGCAAACGTAACATAGGTCAAGCTGAAATCGAGAGCTCTTTATACAGGGTAAGCGCTGAATTCTAGCTCCTAACCAGCTGCTAACCATTTTACTTACTATCGTTCTATTTTCACACTCCACAGTATGATGGCACCTTCTCGGATCATTTGGAAATGCTTGTGCAAATGGGTTACGTGGTGCTATTTTCAGCTGCCTTTCCCCTGGCCGGCATCTGTGCTCTTGTTAATAATTTAATGGAAATTCGCTCGGATGCCTTTAAATTGGCACACGTGCATCAGCGACCATTCGGTCAACGTGTAGCTAATCTGGGCACCTGGCAGAATGCGTTGAGCATCCTGTCATTGGCCGCAGTTATTGTCAATTGTGCCCTAATTGGACTATCCGGTCAGGTGTCGCGCTTGTGGCCAGGACTAACGACCGCGCAGACCATCATTTTAATTGTTACACTCGAGGTAAGCGCTAGCGTGTTGCTGGCTAATAGTTGCTGCTTGTGCTGCGTTGTATATTAATTGATTTATTGTTTGTTGTTTCTTTTTTTCGTTTCAATTTTTTTTTTTATTTTTCATTCAACCAGCACATCATGCTTGGCATACGTTCTGCTCTGACCTGGCTGCTGCCGGAACTTCCTTCTTGGTTGGCAGCGGAAATTGCTCGTGCCGAGCACTGTCGACGTGAAATGCAATGCAAGGGCACCTCGCCACGCCCAACACCACCCACACCTACATCAACAACATCCACCCAGCCGGAACATGATTTGCTGTTACCCTTGGATGGTGGCGCTCATACCACTACAGATCAATCGTTGGAGAGTGCATTTGCTGCAGAAGAGGCAGCCGCAGCTGCTGCTATGTATCAGGAACATTTGCTGCAACAGCAACATGGCTACCTTCCTTATGGCGAGGCTGAGCTTTTGGCCTATGCGGCACAACGTAATATTGAGGCTGATGTCAATGTCTTCGAGAATCGGGATTCATCGCCGGATTCACCACCTTCACAGGTTTGTCAAACGGCTATTTCCACGAACTTAGAACAAAAATGTTGAATATGATTCTAGGGATGAAAATTTATATACACTAGGGTGGATCAATTTGTGTGGTGAAAAAAACTTTTTAACAAAAAAAAAAACCTACTTCAAAATCACTAGAAATTAAAAAATAATTTTAAATTACTTTTACTATTTATTTCTTGGTCAAATTTGTTGGTCAAATTTTATAATAAATATATTTATTTTTTTATGATAATAAAAGCTTCTAGTCAGCGCTAATCATTGATGTAAAATCATGATTTTTTCGCCATCCCTACTCTATTTAAGACTTTTTTATTTGTAAATATCCTGCTTGGGTGACGCTATATTAATTTGTAATCTTAATTTTTCTTAAATCTTAATTAAAATGCTATATGTGTGTTGCAGCTGCATAAAAAATCTGATTATATTAGCGCCGACTTCGAAGCTCTTATTATCATAAAAAAATAAATATATTTATTATAAAAATACAAATTTGACCAAGAAATAAATAGTAAAAGTAATTTAAAATTATTTTTTAATTTCTAGTGATTTTGAAGTAGGTTTTTTTTTTTGTTAAAAAGTTTTTATTTCTTTCTTTTTAGAGAAAATGATATATATTAAAAAAGTGTATAAATTAATTAAACACCAATTATTTATGCTCATAATATGGAAAAATGTTTTTCTGTCGTTTCTTATTCTGGTCTTTGTCAGTGTGTTTATCAGTACCTACTCTTGTATTTTTATCACTACCCCATTGTAAATATTGACTGAAATATAGTGTGTTTATAATATTGACACGCCTCTTTGTCGAGAATATCACACTCTTTGTCATAGTGTTTTCAATAGTTCTACCCATTCTAACAATGAATTTTACCACCCTTAAGTCAATATGATACAGTTTTTTACACACTGCCACACCCCTAAGTCGAATAACGCCCAATTCTTCGGTAGTAATTTGTAATAATTGTGCCTGCGTCTGTACTTTTTCAGTTAGTAGTGTCAGTATTCGATTTAGTGTTTTCTAATATTGCCACACCCCTTTGTCGAATGACGCCCACTTTATTCACAAAAACTTTTTATAAGTGTGCCTACCTCTATACTAAATATCAGTACTCTAGTGTCAATATTATTCGCGGTACAGTGTATTTTATATATTGCCACACCCCTTTATCAAACAAGGTCCACTGTATTGAAATTAATTGTTTTATAACTGTGCCTACCCCTGTAGTTAACTTTAGTATTCTAGTGTCAATATTATTCGAGATACAGAGTTTTTCTAATATTGCCACACCTCTTTGTCGACTAACGCCCACTTAATTGACTGTTATTTTTTACCTACCCTTGCATTTTTTCTGTGAATTTTATTAACTCTAGTACTCTAGTGTCAATATTTACTGAAATACAGTGTTTTTCTTACAGTGACACGCCCCTTTATCGAATACCGCCCACATTACTGACAGTTATTTGTTATATTTGTACCTACCTTTGTACTTAATTTTAGTATCGTAGTGTCAATAGTAATCGAGATACAGTGTTTTTTTTTAATATTGCCACTCCCCTTCTCGATTTACGCCCATTTTTTTTTTTACAAAAATTTGTAGTGATTTTTCCTACCTTTGTAATAAATTTCTGTACCCTAGTATCAATATTATTCGAGACACAGTAATTCTCTTATATTGCCACACCCCTTTGTCGAATTACGCCCACTTTTGTTATAGTAATTTCCAATAATTGTACCTACCTCTGTACTTCATTTCAGTACTCTAGTGTCAATTTTCGTCGAGATACAGAGTTTTTACAATATTGCCACACCCTTTTTTAGAATTACGCCCACTTAAGTGATCGTCATTTTTAATACTTGTGCTTGCCCTTGTAATTTTATCGTGAATTTTATTACCGTAGTGTCAATATTTACTGAGATACAGTGTTTTTCTTATACAGACACGCCCCTTTTCCGAATACCGCCCCCTTTCATAAACGGGCACCTCCGCGTTGATAATCTCTATATGATGACAAAAAATTACGGCAATCGGGCAAGTACTTTAGGAGTAATCGATGTACATACATTCACAAACAAAAAAAAAAAAAAAAAAAAAAAAAAAAAACAGAGAAACCAACCAACTTGAGAACCTCCTCCTTTTTGAAGTCGGTTAAAAATTATGTCCGAACCGATAACCGACTTCAAAGTAAGATGGTCTCTTAAAAGCAATTTCTGCATCATTTTTTTTTATCTGAGAAATCAAACTGGAGTGGTTTTGGTTCTACTGAACTATTTTTTCGGTCAAAAAATTATATTTCTTGCTTTTAACTTTTTGTTTTTTCATCATGCATGCCAAAGTTAAGCGAACAAATAAACACTTGAGTTCTGCAAAAGCTTTGGTTAAAAAAATTTTAATTTTTTCTCTAGTTCACACTTTTTTTGACCCCAAAAATTTGAAATATGGTCATTTTGATTAACATGTTTCCTTAAAATCCAAAAAACATGAAATTTTTTCAAAATATATAATTTTTGACCGAAAAAAGGTCCAACACACCAAAACTCCGATGGAATTTCTTCGATAAAAACAAGAATGATGCAGATATAGGCTGCCTTTTTAAGAGACCCCCGGATTTTTGAGTCAGTAGCCAGAGGAATCTAAATTTTGATCTAATCTTATTTATACGGACAGGATTTATTCAAAATCATCATCCAAGGGAACGTTGGAAATTTTGCAGATTTTTTTCTTTTTCAGAACAAATTTTAAAGCAGAAACAGTGTTAGAATTCCAAGAAATGTGTTCATATTTTTCAGAATTCGCAAACAGTTTTGGATTATTTGTGATTGACTTTTTTTTTTAAATACCCAAAAGTTTGTCAAAAGATTCCCTAAAATATGCTCCATACTGTTTGGCTGATTTTGAATAAATTTTATTGTATGAAATTTTTTGTATGTGCTCTTATTTTGAGTAAAAAGTGCCTGAAGCTTTGAATTCTTTGTCCATTTTTGAGCGGCCATATTTCAGATAAAATGAGAAATTTTTTAAAAGCTTAAACGGCATTTTGGAAGTGGCTACCAATGACCTAATCTCTGCACACCAGCGAAGCTCTTGCAATTTTTCGAATGATGCTTTGAAAAAAAGAGTAACCAAAAACAGAGGGTGCGGAAAAATTCGCTCACGAACGATTAAAAATTCAATCTTCTCATCATAACTAATTTTGAGATTGTATTTTACTTTGATAAATATTAAAGAAATCGAACGTTCACGAAAACAATGCCATCGTGATTTGTCATGAGAGACTTATTGCTCCCGCGCTCTAACTACGAACGATCGCTTCCTCAAGCGCGCTCATGAGAAATGTGTATTCATAAAATCAATGATTCTTACCTCCCTACAGTATTTGGCACTAGTACAGAACTAGCGATTTCACTAGCCCCTAGGTAGCCAGTACTAGTTCTACTTCAATCTACTTTCTTTGTATTCAACTGGCGAATTTAACGTGACGATGTCATAGGAAGGAGTCAATTGCTACCTTTTACATTCCCATTCTCTAGCCACTTCACTAGTGCTATAGGGCAAACTTATTCGCTAGTCAGAAATATAAAAAAACAAAAAACCTAGCCATTGAGATATCAATCTTCAGTTCATTTTTTTTTTGTTTTATTACAATTTTGTATTTACGTTGTTCAATGAAATTGAAAAGCCTCATATATCATGTTTTTTCCGAAATAGTTGCTTTGAATTATAACAGTAATTTTCATGAGAGAAAGACGTAAAAAACATAAACAATAAGCAGTACGAGTTTGAAGTTGATTCAACTGACCCGTCTATGCATTACCTAGGGTCAGAAAAGTAGCTAGTACGAACAGAACTAGTGAAATAGCTAGTGATAAGTAGACAATTGGCTTCTCTCAATACTGGCGGGCTCTTTCTAAAGTATGATGATAAAATACAATCGCAAAATAAGTCATCATGAGAAGATTGAATTTTTAATCGTTTACAATCGATTACTTAAATTGATTTGGTTAATTTGAACAATACGGAGCGTATCAAACATTGCCAAGAAAAAACTTGTTGCTTTTGATAAAGAAACAACAAATCTCAAAACATTTCGATCACAACAATCGCCTGAGAATCGCCAGCGAATAGCTTTTTTGAGCTCTTTCCAGAATCGTGCGGGTATCACCGGAGCGTAATGCAACCAGCTAAGGCCATAAAAGCGATTCGCCGATGAATCGTCGAGAGAAGTTTTAAGCGATTCGATAGGAAGATTCGCTAACGAATCGCCAAGAAGAGTCTTAAGCGATTGATTAAAGGAAGAATTTGAAAATGTTTTGTCAATCGCGCATTCATCATTTGGGCGATCAAAAAGCGTTCCATCTTTCGACTATCGTCAGAATGAGCGAAGGAGATTTTGAAATTTTCGATTTCGCGCATTTGATCGTTTAGGCGATCGCCATCGCCATTTCAAGTAATCTTCCAATCGTCTTCCGAATTTTTGCAGGGATGTTTCAAAGTGCCTTTGTGTAAAAAACGACCGATAAAATAATAATTTTTTATTGTATGTTATTTTATTATTCTTAAAGTTTTTTTTTATAAACAACTTCCTTTCACCTGCTTGTTTTAGGAATTGAACAAAATTTCACTTATTTTTCGCTGTCGTGGAGAGCAGCAATTTATCATGTTTTATGTTTGCAGGGATTTTTCGAAGTGCTTTTGTGTAAAAAACGACTGATAAAATAATAATTTGTTTATATTATTATTCACCTGTTTGTTTTAGGAATAGAACAAAATTGCACTTATTTTTCGCTGACATGGAGAGCAGCTATTTATCACTTGAAAAATATGCTCACAATTGATTAAAGATTCAATACTCACAATATGAGTTATTCAATGAGTTTTAAAATGAACGTTCAGAACGATCATGAGTGCATTCAAACCGGTGACGATTGCTCAGAAGTTTTTCGTTAGTGATATTTACGAACATTGCTTTTGTTTGTGAGAGATCCTAAATGCTTTTGTTTGCGTCGTAATCTTTTCACTCATGAGAAATTTCAAGCTTTGATCGTTCTCCGTACACTGCAAAAAGGTTCTTCAATTTCTAAAAGTGATATTTTGCAATTTTGGTCACTAAATATCTCGTTATACTAGATTTTATTTTTAAAATACTTCCCAATTTCCAAAAGATTTAAAAATCGGTATACTTCACGACATGTTTTTTTTTCAAAAATATTAATGTTAAATTTTTTACGTTTTTGATTTTTTTTTTAACAGTTAAATTTTAATAACATTAACATATTTTTAGAAATGTTGGCGCTATGAAACGCAATATTAAAAAGAACTTCAGCTCAAACATATATTTCGAACTACACGTGTTCACGGAAGTTCGAACTCCGTGTACTTCGTTTTTTGAAACACGAACCTCAACTACACGTGTATTTTATTCACGAACTACTACTAATTCATATTCACGGGAATAATATTCAAAAACCAGACCCTACTTTTCTAAAAATTGTTGGTGCGCTGAATCCGAATCCGTGCTCTGAATTGATCTTGAACGTCTGGTTTTCGAGATATCCTAACCTAAAAGTGCATATTAAAACATGGTTTTTGGCTATATTCGATTGGATGCTGAGTCGCAAATTATTTTTTTTTTCGCAAATCTCGTTGCAGCATCTGAAAATGATAATCTTACCATTCAAAACCCTTTTTAAATTTTTGCGATATATTTTTTTGTATCGGAGATATACTTCCCTAACTTACGTTATTATTTTAGTAGGATTTTAACGAAAACGCTAAAGTACTAAAACGATATTTCAAATAGCGATATTTTGGTGAAAATAAAAGATATTTGAAAAAATCCAAATAAGTTTAAAAAGGGAATAAAAATTGTTTTCCTTCCGCCATGTAACCCCAAAAATAGCAAAAAGCGCGTTTTTGCACTTTTAGGTTAGGGTATCTCGAATCTCGAATCTCGACTTTAAGTTAGGGTATAGGTCTGGTCTTGACTTTTGTTAAATTTTATCGGGCTGTGTAGTTCTTTTGAGTTTCTGAGAAAAAAAATGACTATGTTATGAAGAACGCTTCGACCGGTTTCTCTATGTTTTTTATGGCTTTTGTGGGTACTTCAGAATTTGGCCAGCTCCTGGCCATTTGGACATTTTAGCGTTTTGTGGGTTCCTACGATAGGATGCAATGCATTATTTAATTAATTTTTGTGGAATTTAAACACATATTACCATCACATGGTATGGGAGGAAATCGAAAATTTCACCTTATTTGGCTTATTTTCAAACTTTAAGTGTGTGGATTAAAGTCTTTGGGCTTCTTTTGGTGCCATTTGTCTGCCACGCTTTCTTTAGAGCGTTTTAAGCTAAATGACAAAATTAATCTACCCTTAAGTAGTATACCTGCGACAATCTCGCTTTCCTCTTATACAAACCGATCCCGAGAGCGATTCTTTGTCATTGAATTCGGACGTTAAAAAAGCCACTATTAATATTTTCCGTCTAGATTGTACCAAAAAAATAACTTGGAGTATTGCTCTGATGGAGGTATAACATTGAGGAAGTATTGTGCCGGTTTTTAAATACTTACAAAGAATTTTTTTTGTTAAAAGCCAGACGACTATCTATAAAGTTTCAGTTCTGTTGAGGGTGCCGAGACCCATGCGTATTCTTTTACCTTTAATTGTGAAGGGTTAAACGGCAAATATATTTTTGTACTAAACGCATCGTTTTTTAAAGCTGTTTTTTTTTTTCTTCTTCTTTCTTTTCAGACTAGCACAATTTTAATACGCCCTCTGCTGGAGTCAACACCACCCAATGGTGGCGCTTCACTGCAAAGTTTGCATCAGGAACTTGGTCATGGTCCTAGTGGGTATGTTTTTAACAGGATTTTATTGATGCTATAACTGAAAAATATTTAAATTTTATTCGAATTTCTTTTTAATTTTTCTAATCTTTTTCAACTTGTTTAAACTAAAACGATTTGATATCACAACTCTTTGCTACTTTTTCTAAATACAATTCTTTTATATCTTTTATCTCACTTACTACTGTATAATTCTTAAAAAATTTTTTCACAACAGTTTGCTACTTTTTTACCTACTAAACACTATTTTTATTTTTAAACCAATTTAAATTCTTGTGAAATCGCTATTTTACTTGCTTTTAATTATTGACAACTTTGAATTTTATTTAATATCATTTAATGATATTTAAAATCATTAGCTTCTATGACACCATTAAAAAATGTCTCTATATGCCAATTTTGCATTTTTGCATATTGTCTTCATGGTTTGATAAATCTTAAGCTCAAAGTTCCCAAGCTATGAGAAAATGACCCTTAATAGTAAATTTATAAAAAAAATTGATTTGGTTTACTTAATAAAATCTTTAATTTTTTATTAGTTCCTATTCAATATGCATATTTCCATAAGAGAAACCTAGTACACGATTATGCCTGCAACATAGATCAACATAGATAAACTTTTCAAGACTATTTTGAAGAAGCCGTCATTTCGAGTCCATATCAAGGTTTTATTATAAAAACTAACTATTTTTCTAAATTCCTATTTTTATGGTAAACGGTAAAATTTCTAAAAGATTATTAAAATACATAAAATCACGGAAAGACCTTAAATTATTTCCTTTATTGGCCGTTATTTATTGTTCTATAGGTTCTAATGAAATCATGTTCATCGTGGGGGTCTCTTAGTCCATTGCGAATTCCTTCCTTTATCTGAATATTTTTTATCCATTTAGGTTATGATACATAATAAACCTGATTTCTTGTTATTCTCGTTTATCGAACCATCCTGTGCTCTTAGTGAACTTTCATATGTCTAACAGTATCAGAGCCGACGACTCTGTAGATTTGGGCAATCACGCAAAAAGTGGAACTGTTCTAAGACAACGGATGACGATTGTCTTAAGCCAGAGTATGCTGCTAGGAATGGCATGATGCATAATGGCCAGCAGGAATCCATCTGGTCCCGCGGACTTGTAGAGCTTAGAAGATCCTATCGACCATTCTACAGCTGGCCTTGTAATAATACTGGGGAGTTCCTGTAAAGGTTCTAGTAAGGTGTTTTAAAGATTCCATTTTGTTTCTAAGTTATTAGTTGCTACGTTTTGATCTGGATCTGTACAACCCGGATAAGTAGTTTCCTTCCTTCATTTCAGGCCTTCTAAGGTATTTCGGGACCGACGGATCTATGCATGGGGGCTAACTTTACATTTCCGGTAGACAGAGAGTCTACCTTTCCGGTGACTATCCGGTGAAGTTTTTTGACCTCCGTTCGCGTCTTCTTAAGGTTGCTTGTCCACCAGCTTGCACTAGTAGGTTTTCGACATTGAGATTTGGGGACACATTTCTTGAAAGCCTTCTTCATTTTGTCCGCGATTTACTCGACTGCATTGTCAATAGATGCCGTGGGAAAAATATTCTGCGTATATTCTGTAAAACGGAAGAAAAAAAAAACGTTTTTAGAAGCACAACTTTGGATGACCATAAAGACAAATCCTTGCAGTGAAATTACTTTCAAAGTGTGTGTTTTCACATGCTGGATATATCCAGAATAACAAAAGTAGAAAAAACAAGTAAAGAAAGTCTAAAGTCGGTCTAGGCCGACTATGAAATACCCTAAACCCACTTTTCAAAAACAAAAAATTTTATTGTAAATGGTCGTGTCCGTGGGCGCGTGAAGCCTATATTTTATATGCATTTAAATGTTAATGAAAAATTTACACATACCAAGTTTTATTCCTGTAGCTCACAGTTAATGCCTTTATTGTGCTTTGGCTATGGGAGGTGGGCGAGTTCATGGACGGATTACTCCCAATTTTTGAACACACCTTAGTTTTGGCATAAAATACATACATACCAAATTTAATTTCTCTATGACAAACATAACCTTATTTATTGAGTTTTAAACTTCTTGGGTTGTATGGGAGGTAGGCGTGCACGTAGGCGGATGACGTCCATTTTTCAAAACCATCATTGTCTTGTCATAAAAAAAATATGTGCTAAATTTTAGCTCTTTAGGTTAAACACAGGCTTATTTATTGCGTTTTCAATTTTTGGGTTGTATGGGAGGTGGGCGTGTCCGTGAGCAGATGACGTCCATTTTTCGAAGACATCTTTGTGTTAGTATAAAACACATTCATATCAAATTTTATTGTTGTAGGTTAACTATGCGCCGAGTTATGCAGTTTTCAATTTTCGCGTTGTATGGGAGGTAGGCGTGTCCGTGCGCGGATGATGTCCATTTTTCAAAAACATCTTTGTTTTGTTATAAAAAACATATGTGCCAAATTTAAGCTGTCTACGTTAAACATAGGCTTATTTATTGCGTTTTCAATTTGTGGGTTGTATGGGAGGTGGGCGTGTCCGTGAGCGGATGGCGTCCATTTTTCGAAAACATCTTTGCGTTAACATAAAATACATACACACTAAATTTTATTGTTGTAGGTTAATTATGAGCTGAGTTATGCAGTTTTCAATTTTTGCGTTGTATGGGAGGTAGGCGTGTCCGTGGGCGGATTCCATAAATATTCAAAAGTGCAAATCCTTGAGTTCATGTGACTATGTGTACCAAGTTTCATTCAATTATCTCTACTCCTTCTTCTTATCCTGTGTATACGGACAACACACAGACTGACAGACGGACGGACGGACGGACGGACGGACATGAATAGCTCGACTCACGAGGTGACGCTGATCAAGAATATATATACTTTTCTATACCGGACTCTCTTCGTTCTATGCGTTACAAACGTTTGCACAAAGTTAATATACCCTGACCTTTCAGGTTTAGGGTATAATAAAGCAACCCCATCACCTAGGAATAACCCCGAATTCGAGGGTTTTGTCTATATTCCTCACAATGTGCGTTGCCATTCAGAAGTCTAAAGAAGTGTTCCCTCCACAACATCTGTGGATATCTGTCACTACATTCGCATTTTTGTTCTTGCAGTAAGAGGCTTCGACCATCGTCTTGTCTTTCGCATTTTCCCACAAAATCTGCACTCTTCATTGTTTGGACTCTTGTTTTGGCTTGATGTGATGATGTGACTCTAAGTGATAATTTTTGCTTCATTTCGAGTCATAATTCGTTCAAAATCCTATCCGGCTTGTCCCAACAAAGCTTTTAGAGAGGTCTTAAAGGCATCGGATCTTTATTTTTCTTCTTAGAACTCATATTGAACTGACTTTAGTCATGCCTTATGTACTACAAGTAATGCAGATTGCTGGTTCTTTTACAAAAGACCAGTTACCATTATAAATTTTTTGATATTTTCAATAATGCCACTTATTTCCGCCGGCCATCCATGACGAAAGTCGTCTCGAATTCATTCCTGACTGCAATCATGGTTTTATCAGGTCATTGATCTTCATAACCGACTACGATTTTACTCATTATGATTTGAGACTATTTTCATAGCTTCATCAAGAACTGTATAAGGAACAATCCTGAATCGTTTAAGTCGTTCCGAAGTTATACGATCACTAATAGATGCACCAAAACAATTATAAACGAGTTAATATTAAAATGTGACCATAATTTCTATGATACTGTAAATGAATACCTTTCGTATCGCGTACTTTTAAACTTCCTCTCGTAGCTAAAAAAAAAACTATGTAACTTCTAAAAGCGCTCTTTATGACTTCTTTAACTGCTGAAAGAGAACATTTTATTATTTTATGTAAGCTCCCGACTTCTTTTAAGCTTCTATAATGGGCTTTTTTATTATTTTATCAGCTTTCTGACTTATTTCAAGCTTCTGAATGAAGTTGTGAATAAAAGTTTAGAAATTCTTTTGGGAAGAACTGTATATTTTACGAATACTTCAATGAAAATAATAATTGTACCCACGTACGTTTAGATTTGAACCGATAATTCATGCTCATGTCATATATTTAACATATCAGTGTTATAAAAAAGAAGAAGAAATACATGCATGTAAGAGAAGCTTTTGCTGCTATATCACTTAAAACGCTATGCTTAATCTCCAGTATGCTCCTGTATCACAAAACGTGTTGTACATATCAGTTTTTATTCATATTTGAATTAAAAAAACTGGCCACCTGGAAGTTCAAAAAGCAACAGCTTCTATAAAACTTCTGTTAACAGTTTCAACTAAAATCGCTTCTAAAAGTGATCTACAACAAGTTGTATAGTTAAATTGCAAACTAAAGACCAATCCACAGTCTTTTATGCAAGTGTTATACAACAAATTAAAAGCTACTGCGGAAAGTGTTATGTACAGCTCCTTTACTTCCATAAGATAAGTATTTGTCAGTCATTTTTAGACTCATTTTTCTTTTAATTCAGAATGATTTGATTGAAAGGATAACAACACTACTTTTCTAAAAGAACTTTATAATAAGGCGTCTATAAGGGTTTTATCATCACATCATAATCTAGCATTCAAAATAAACATTTTTGAAATGTTTTTTAAAAATATCAAAGATTTTTTGCCATTTGTGTGGGAAGCCTTGTGGAAGGTGTTATTTTTAAAATAAAACAATTTTTTCCTACACTTTTTCTAAACTTTCTCTTAAGCCCTTTTCTATTCTACTCTACCCGAAAAGCTATACCTGGAAATTTTATTTTTGCTTCATATTTATGTTTTATTTTGTGTACCATTTATAAATTTATTTGTTTTTATTAAATATATTAAAATTAATTTTTTCTTTAGCGCATGTAAAAGTTGTAAGCTGAAAAATAAATTACCGGAAATACCAAGATTTCATGGATATTCAGTTCGTAACTTAAGCTCAAATAATAATCAAAGAATGCACGCTTTTTCAGGGTAAATTAAAACCAAATAATAAGACATGAAAAGAAACCTTAAGAAAAAAAAACAGAAATTGTTTTGTTTGTGTAGTTTTGTGTTCGATTTCTTTGTGAATGTGTGCTGCTGTAAGGCTTCAAAATTCTACAAAGAAAAACTATTTATCTTTAAAATATTGTAAAACAGATGATAGAAATTAAAAAATTTAAAAAATCAAAAAACCCACACATACACACGCATCAATTGGTCACAGTAGTAAATTTATTTGCCAGTTCCAGTTCCAAATGCACGTTCCAAAATCCCTAAAAATTAGTCAACAAAAATTGTTCAAAAACTGAAAATAATTTTTTGTAAATTTTTCTTCTCTCTCCCCTTTCTATTTCGCTCACTCTCGCTCTCTCTTTCTATTTACTCCTTATCGCTCTATTTTTCCTACTATTTTTCTCTATGCCTGTTAATCTATATTATTATTTCTTTAAATTTTCTTAATATCTTTTTGTGCTCTACTCTATGCCTTACTTTTTATTTTATAAACTTTTCATTTCTGCACTGTATTTATTTTGTACACCCACTTTTTTGTTGCTCTCCCCTTCCTTGCCCTCACATTAGCGCCAACGAAAGCAGTGCCAGCATGCTGGCTCTTTCCAACAGACAAGCCATGCATCTGCCAGAAATTCCACCATTTCGTAAAAAGTCTAGCGATTCCATGGAACATACGGGCAGCAGCACAGGCAGCAGTCCACAGCGTAGCCGCCAACAATTATCAACACCACCAGCAATACAACAGCTGTTGCAATATCAACAGCAACAGCAGCAGTTGCAACAACAACAACAACAACAGCAAAAACAACTTCCGGAAATTCCGCCATTTAAACAACGCAAACCATCTGCTGAAAGTGCAACTAATTTGCATATGAGTGTAAGGCTCAAAGAATTTTCGTTGTTTATCTCTTAATTAGAACAATAGTACAATTATTTTCTTTCTTTTTTTTTTGTTTTATTTTTGTTTTATTGTAGTCAAAGTACGTATTACATATAGTAGAAATTCTATGAAATTCACATACAAACAATGCTTCGAACTTTATTGTTGAGTATCAAGCAATTCATTCATTATTGTCCTTTTTGTGTTAATCTAGCTTTGTGTTCACTCAATTTTTATATATTTTTTCAAAAAGTTTTTGATACTTTCATTTATTTACACATTTCTTAATTCTAGCATTTCATATATAAAAGTTGAACTCCTAAAAAAATCCTATAAAAAGCTCAATATTTAGACCGGCTGACTTATATCTTGTTTTTTAAAAGACACTTTCCTGTTTCAGCACAAACTATATCGCACAACTTTAAACTCATTCTCATTACACACATTTTTTTACTACTAGTATCACCTGAGGTCGAAATTCGACCAATTTTCTGTTTTGTTATTTAAAATTATTTAGAATAAGCAAGATGCTTAAAATAATTTCAAGGCTATAATTTTTAATTACTTGAGGATATAAAGTTATTTCCTTCAAATAATCAATTTTTGAATTTTATTACTTTTAAAAAATAAAAAAAAAAGATTTACAAAAAAAATTTTTGTCAAAAACATCAGATATATCATTTCTACAAACATTCTGCACATTTGTGTTATAGCACCCTTAGAAGGACATACATAAGTTTCATTCCCCTTGAGTTCTAATTCATACCAAAAAAGCGTACGACAACTTTCAATGTTCAATTATATAAAGGAGTTAACGATTTTTCACTTGTGAAAGATGACCTCGTAAGCCACTGGATGGATTTCGATGAAAATTTCACTTACAGGAACTTTAACCCTCTTAGATGGACATCGAATATGTTTTATTGCGTATTTATACAATTACATAAATGAATAAAATATGTTTGACATGTGAAGGGTTAGCTCAAACGCCACTGCATGAATGCCTATGAAAATTTTACTAACAGGAACTTTAAACTTCCTGAATGGACATACAGCCGTGGACACATAAATAGCCAAAAATCTGAAATTGCTCCTTTGCTTAGATGGACGTATAAATAGCACAATTTGAATTCTGAAAAAAAAGAAGAAAAACATTGCGATTTTTTTTTATTTTAACAATGTACCTTCGAATCTGGCTTACTAGTTATTGGTTTTATATCCTGAATTGTACAAAACAGCTCGACATATTCGTCCCATACTCTCCAGAAGTTTTTGTACTCTATCCTTCGGAAAAAGGTACCTAGCCTTCTTCAATAACTCATCAATTTCTTAGATAATTGTTGCTTATTATATGACCTTCGCATCATTCCACAAATTCTCTATAGGACTGAGGTCTGGACTTTGAGCCGGCCAATCCAAAATATTTATTTTTTTCTTTTTAAGCCAATCGTTCATAATCTTTGCATAAAAGTCCACCTAATAGACATGTTTTCAAATGCAAATGATTCCATTTGATTCTTTATCTAAATACATATCTTATCTATCTTATCTTATCTTAATACATATTTTTATCCATAATTTCTGGTATACCAAAAAAAACATCGTGCCAGGCAAAAGTTCCCAAAGTCATTACGTTGCCTCCTCCATGCTTTAATGATTTTTTTGTATACTTCGGATTCGAGCCTTGAAATTTGGGGCGCCGAAGAAATCTGTTTTTCAATCTGGTTCAACCCTATTAAATTTAGTTTCGTCAGTTCAGAGCTCATTTTGCCAAAATTGGTCGTTTGTTATAACATGGGCCTTGATAACGCTTAGCGATCCTTCAAATTTTTTTTGTTAAGAGCGGGTGATGCGTCCATAAAGATAAACTTCATATAGTCGTCTTGAGACTAGTTTTCTTGTTTTCTTGATACATTAAGATTATTTTCTTCATTCATTTACCTCATAATTTACTTCGCTGACTTGAAAGGATCAGCCTTACTTTTTTCGAACTATAAGTCTATTCCTTCTTCAGAAACTCTATAAGTCTATTCAGTCCTTCTTCTAGAAAACTGGGCCGGGCTTTGGACAAGTGGGTGTGCCTTCCCATACAAGCTAAATTTTGGATCGAATAGGTTTTGAAGTCACAAATGAAGTACATGTGTTTGTCTAAGGCGTAGCAATGCGCGCCGGGTATACAAAGACAAATTGGCCTTAAAAAACTTTATATAATAAAAGAAAATCAAAAATGCAAATTTTAAATTTTTTTTATTTTTACAACAATAACAATTTTTATACCATTTTTTGAGAAAACATTCAATTAAGTGGACCCTTTTTAAAGGCAATGATTAAAATATATGTAAATAATAAAGTGACGGTAAAAATGTTAAAATTTTTTTAAGTCAATTAATTGCATTTAAATACAAAAAAAAAAATATATTGAATTTTTTATAAACTGACAGAGATATTCGCTTCCAAATATAGAACGTTAAATTTCAGAGAGTTTTTTTCTCTGTATTGGCGTTTGGTTAAAATACAAGTTAAGCAACTACAGGCAATATTAAGAAAACTCATTAAAAATACATCTGGTAAGATAATTACCGTAATTGTCAACACATTTCAAAGAAAATTGAACAAAAATTAAGAAAAACAAAAAAATTTTGAAAATCGTTGAAATTTGACTGGGTTGTTTGCTCGGAAAGTGGAACTTTTGATTTTGCAACTGCATTTTTCGGACAATTGACATTTGAGGAATGCATAAGAGATAATTTGGGTTAAAAATTTTTAGTTTTGAAAAAAATTAAAATTCGATCAATTTATAAGCTCTTCTTAAACTAAATTTCAAATCGATTAAATAGCGGATTTTTGCACAAAAATTTTATTTCTGTTTTAAAAGGTTGGGAACCCCCTGAAGTGAAATCACAATTTTTAAAAGTGGTTTGCACAATTTCAGCCAAAACCTGATAAAATTACATATGAATCGATAAAATCGGTCTATTGGTCTGTTAGGAGTTGAAGTCACAAAAAAAACCTTAGCCTATTAATTATATAGATGTGCTTTCCGTAAACCACCCAACGTTGAATATTTTGAAGGATAGCTCATTTCTTAGTAGTAGTCTGACGATAATTGGTGGTGACCGTGGCATGCAGGTTAAGTGTGTGGCTTAGCATGCTCGGAGCCCGGGTTCGATCCCCAGCCGCGGCGAAAAGTTTTTTACAATAAAAAATTGTTCTGATCGGTCACCACCTCTCTGCAGACAATGGCAAACCTCAGAGAGTAAATAATGCCATGTAAAGCTTCTTAAGAACATGAACTTTAGCCGTTCGGAGTCGGCATAAAACATGTAGGTCCAGTTCTCGGTTAATTGTGTGCAAACATTTAATAACACACACAACACAATTGATCATAAGAAGCTCGGTCAAAGTCCTTTCAAGGGCTGAAATGGCCAATTTGTTTTTTTTTTTTTTTTAGTCTGACGATAATTGCCTGGTAGAACCGGTTCAAGAGAGGTTCGTTCGCTTTGCAGTTTACTGAATAGTCTCTATATTCAGGAATTCAACATAGGAATATATAGAGCTGATCTAAAATCACATTTACAAAACTGTAGTGTTTACCGGATAGAAACAAGAAATGAAAGCCATTCTCATTCACTTTATGATTGGTTTTCTATTTACCTGCACTTTGTATGTATAAACTGGCATAAGAAACTATGGTAAAAGCTTAAAAATTATACAGCCGGCTAAGACCGAATACATCAGCTAGTTATTAAATAAGATTACTATTTCAGAAAAACCAATATTTTTAAAAGTATTTCTAAAAGGATATTCTATTACCTTGGAAAAATATTTAAGATATTTTAAGGGCAATATTATGTTTAAAAAACTATTGCAGGATACATATGGGCAACTCCCATTGACACGGGCGCGACATTCGCACGGTTTTAGTTACTCGAAAAACAAGAAAGAAACAAAAAGAGCCGATATGTATTTTAAGTGTTCTAACGCGATGAAAGAGTACTACATTTTATAAAAATATTGGCAAGATTTAGTACAAATTAGTACAAACTAATAAGCAATCATACAATGAAACGGACGCGACAAAAAACAGAAGTTTTTTTAAGCTGGTACAGAAATATGCAAAATTTTGCTAATTTTGAGAATTTTTTTTATATATAATATACATGTTAATGGAGGTCAAAGGATAACTTTTCTGCGTAGACTTATGAAATATAAGAATTATCTCATACCTTTTTTTAAGTAGATATAGCACGAATACGGACATCGGACATCGGACATCATGGAATTTTTCCGACAGTAGTAAAATACAGTAAAGATGTTCATTATAAATTCTAATAAAAATAAGTTATAATAAGTTCAATTCAAGTAACATAGCAGTAATACTAATCAAAATAAAAAAAAAATAAAGTTTAAAGCTGTTAGAGTGCTTTATTTTAATGTTTTTCTTCACTTTTGGTGGACCTTTTTTGGGAGATGCCCATATGCGAAGAACATTATATTTTTGAAGTAATGAGAAGAATGAAATAAGAATATTTTTAAAGTAAGTGAGAAATTTTGTTAGCCGAAAATATGTAGCTGTTCTGTGCGGATATCAGGCCTGAAAGGCACGAACAAACATTTTCCCTAGATTTTGAATGGAAGAGTCATAGAATGACATAGAATTGATTTTTCGTGAAAAAAAAATTATTCAATGTCAAAATCAAATTAATCTAGCCAGACCCTGTTGCCCATCCTAGGACTTAGCAGAAGAACACTACTCTCTCTATACAGCAATCTGGTTCGAATGATTTTGCGAAAACCGAGAAACAACAAAAGATTTAAACTGAGTAGGATAAGCTTCTCTGCCTAACTTAACCTAGTTCCTTGGCAACCTATAAACTACAACACATAAAATACTATGTCAAAACATATCCTTAGTTATGATCGAATCTCTTCAAATCTCTGATAACTTATTGGATTTGCTATTTGGTTAAACATCGTTACTCCACGAAGATAAATGAATATCTCTTCTCACTATCGAGCTATTATAGCGAGTATGGGCCGAACCCATAAAAGTCTGACAATAGTCGTAAAACACAAGTATATAATTATTACCATAAAAGTCTGGCAATAGTCGTAAAACACAAGTATATAATTATTACCATAAAAGTCTGGCAATAGTCGTAAAACACAAGTATATAATTATAATAATCCTTTAATTTTTTTCAGAGACAGTGGTATATAGTTTATAATTTCTAAGACGAAAACAAAAAAGGTCATGGAAAGGCACATATTTAAGATTTGAGAACCTATCATTCTTTCGAATTTCGTTAGAAAAATAGCTATTCTTGGACGCATGTGTTTGAAATTTAGCTAGACGGTCTAGTTTAGTCAAATTAATTATAATAAATCAAAAATGAAATTTAACATTATTTTGTTGTTATGTCTTTTTACATTTAAGGTGACGATAGGTAGTATATATAGAACAAATATATAAGTACTTTATTCAATAAAGGAGACGTAAGCAAAAGTCAGAATATATTTGAAAATGGTATACTAGCCGGCATGCAAGTGTTAAACTACAATTTCCGTTCGCGTAAAACTATTTCAAAATTCGTTATAAGCTAGAGATAATCACTATAGCTCTATTTCGTGAACCATAAGGTTATTTGTATATAGTAATATGCCGATTCACTTATGGATTTTGTGCCAACGCAAAACTTAGGGTGGTCACTTTTTTATTTCAAAACAAGATACACTCGTTACCTGAAAACTTTCTCTTTTTTCTAGGTTCAAAAGCTCAAGGTTGATTCTAACGCTACGAGGAAGATACAGGCGAAGTCAATGTTACTCCACAATTTCAAACAATGTTGTAACTAGTCAGTTACCAATAGTTAAAGTGGTACCACACCGTTATATAATAGAAGCAATTTATTTCTTCTTTTATAGTTATCACTTCTATCGCAGTTTTTCTGAAAGATCCGACTTTTGTGTACTTTTATTTTAGACCTTTGTTAGTAGTTTTTTGATGTTTTGTCAGACCTAAGTAGAAGATACGCCCTCTTATTTCGAAGCCTACTTTGGAGCGTCCTTCCAAAAGAAGCTGTTGCCAGGGCTGTGCAGCTGCAAACACTGACTATTTCTCATTGATGAAAATAGCTATTGTAAGAGATCTGCTACGACATTCTATAACAGCCATATTAGCTTTTCTTGCCTTCTTTCGCCTCATTTTTTATGTATTTCAGACGAGCTTCTTTTTTTTCCTCCAAATAAGCGACTTCTATTTCAAAATTAAAGTTTCATTTTAAACTGCCTCTTTGAGGCAGCCACAGTTTCGAAGACGAGGCTTCTGTAGCTTTTGAACTCCCAAAGCAGTTTCTTGCGCCACTCAGTAAAGGTTGACTTACCATACACGAATAGCTCAGCATCCCAAACTCAAAAATCCTGCTTCTTCTGAAACCTTATCTCAAGACTGTCATAACTGGAAAAAAACGCCATTTTTGAGTTAATAACGCAGAATTCTTTATTATATCACGTTTTTGACTCCATGAAATAAAACCCAAGGAAAAAAGGCCCCAAACTTAAAATTAAATAAGATTACAAGTATCTTAATATATACTAGTAAGGTATATCTTCGACTTAGCCGAAGTTAAAATACCCCCACTGGCGATTCGCAATGGTACAAAATCTTAAATTACAGCTCTTTTTATATGACACTTTAAAAAATTTTACTATTTTGATGACGTCTAAAATACATTCATATCAAATTGTTTTCCTGCAAAGTAAAGTTTTCAATTAGGGGTTATTTGGGAGGTGGGCGTGTTCTTGAGTGGTTGATGCCAATTTTTCTAACATGTCAATTTTGATAATATATACAAATACCCAATTTCAGGTCTGTAGCTTAAATATTAGCCTATTTATAGAGTTTCCAATATTATGGGTTGTATGAACACCGTTGTATGGACACCGATGGGCGTGTTCATCGGTGGATGACGCCCATTTTTGTAGCATATATTGGTTTTAGAATAAATATCTAGTTTTACTTTTGTAGCTTCGACAGAAGCCTATTTATATAGTTTTCAATTTTGAGGTTGTATGGGAGGTGGGCGTGTTCGTGGTTGGACTACACTTATTTTTCTCTCACGTCTTAATTTTTATATAAAAATAATAAATATTTAATTTCACTTTTATAGCTTCGACACAAGCCTCTATATATAGGTTTCAATAATAGGGTTGTATGGGAGGTGGGCGTGTTAGTGGGTGGATGACGCCCATTTTTCTAACACACCTAAGTTTTGTCATAGACTATACAAATACCGAGTTTAAGTTCTGTAGCGTAAATATTCGTTTCTTTATGGAGTTTTCATCATTGGGGTTGTATGGGAGGTAGGGGTGGTTTTCATCCGATTTAGCCCATTCTCGAACTTGACCTTAGTTTTTTTAAAAAAAGCTTAAATATCGAATTTCAGCTCGACAGCTTCAAAATTACGGCTGTAATCGTGTCCACAGACAGACAGACGGACAAACAGACAGACGGACAGACAGACGGACAGACAGACGGACAGACAGACAGACGGACAGACAGACGGACATGGCTAAATCAACTCAGATGGTGATGCTGAGCAAGAATATATATACTTTTCTATACCTACCACGCCTCCTTATGGGCGTTACACACGTCGTGAAAAAATTAATATACCCCTTACGCAGTACGCGTGGGGGTATAAAAATACAAGCGTTCTGCTCTGTGCTCTATATCGCTCAAACTGTTCAGATATGTTATTACAATGCTTTTTAAAACCTGTTCAGCCTGGACCAGAACCTGTTTTAAAATTATGCTTTGGAAATCTTTGTACATAAATAATAGCGTAATTTTCCTCAACTACTACTACACATCAAATATTATGTCTTGCTATTACAGTGCTTCTTAAGTACCAGAACCAAAACCAGAACCTGTTCGGCCTGCATAAACTGAACAGCAATTATATCTGCTATTACAGTGCTTCTTGAGTCTGTTCAGCCTTTAGTATGCACTGAAAATTTATTTAGTACTTATTAAAAACTGTTCACGGGCTTCTATACTAATTTCTATAAAAAAAAAAAACAAAACATATATTTCGGACTTCTGTAAAGATAGTCCAAATCGTAAGCCGAAATGTTTGCACAATTCACCGCAAATCATGCCTGACATATGAATTCGCCGCAATAACAAAATTAAGTGTAAAATGAAATTTATACAAAAATTTGAAAAAAACCATGAAATTAAATTGTAGAATATGTTATTTTTCCCAAGAATCGTCCTTCATGCCGTAAAATGGCCTGCCAGTCAAATAGTCAGGTTTTGAATGCTGAAAATGTCATGAATGGAAAGAGGTGTAAGAGTCAAAATTGAAAAAAGATTTGCTTGCAAATGACCAGATTACACATGAATAGTGTCTGAAAAAAATTTGAAAATGAAACACTCCAAAAAAAAAGTCCTTCCTATGGTGAATTTCCACCAAATGCATCAATAGTATGGATTAGGATAAAGACTTTGAGCCGGTTTTTTGGGTGTTTCAAAAACATATAATATAAAAAAAAAGATTTCATTATTTCTAATTTCATTATGAAAATACAACCCAGTTTTTGGGGTCTGTAATTTGATGATATTGAGGCCCCTGATTTTCTGGGGACTTATTTTACACAGCCAACGTTTTTTAAACCGATTGAAATACTTCCATCTCACATCTCGCTTACACTTCTGCATTACAATAGCATCTATGACAATTTTTTACCAGTGAGCTAGTTAGATTGTGAATGGATTTTAAATTAATTTTCACTGACAGTATTGGTCATGACTAAAGAAATTATTAACCCGGAAATTAAATACCATTTTAAGTATTAATATAATTAAACACAAAAATTAAAATAAATCTTATTTCAAGCCTCATTAAGTTATAATTACTAAAAATTTAATTTATTTTTTAAAGCATGCTTCACCTATCAAACAATCATATCAGATATTTTTTATATAATATGTTAAATAAAAAAATAAAAAACAAAAATTACAATTTACCTTAGCAACAATTATAAGTATGTTATATAAGTGCATTTTAGCTATTTAAAAAAAAACTTTTCAAAACAAACTCAAGTGCAATTGCTATAAATAAAATATCACAAATTTAATTTGATATTTTTTCCCCACCTTTTTCCCCCACATCAACTTTATAC
>OY282641.1:24380929-24550052 GCA_958299015.1 Tetanocera ferruginea
CATATTCCTTTGTCCAGGTTAAGCAAAACTTCAAACGCATTCCAATGGGAGAAATGCCAGAGAACATAGAAGGTTGGAATATTCGAGGTGATCAGTTATATTTGTACCATATGGTTCGAGCAGTCAACACAGGAGATTGCGACAAGAAGCTAGCCAGCCAAAAGCCCGGTGCTATGAGCACAGCTCGATGGCTAACAACAGCATCTCGAATCCTCCGTTATTATGTAACGTGCACAGAACCCTCGACAAATCTAATGAAGCTAGCGGAGTTCGTTGTAAAAGTCTATGCGCCATTCTGGTTTCTTGTCAAAAATCAACCCCTGGCAGTCCACGGAAGTCGCAACGTCTTCAAATATATATCTTGGATTCGTCACTTGCCGGAAGACGTTCAACAAGCAGTCCGTCCGTTCATTAAAAATAACGCATACTTCTTTCACCCCGAGAATGTTTTGCTATCGATGATAACGGACCGAGATCCGCTAGTGCGTTCAGATGGATATGCGAAGATTTTAGCAGCACGTCAAGAAGCAACAGGCTGTATTCGACAAATGTTCGGTCCAGAAGTAGGCAATTTTATAAATTTTCAAAGTGAATCATACTTCAATATGATCAATTGGTCAAAATTCATGTTGACTGAGCCACCTTGCCTACAGTTCTTCACGCAACACCAACTTGAAACATTGCAATACTCAAATGACATAATCGAAATACCAGGTGAAATAAGCAACTTCATTTGATATTTTTCCTTACTAAACTTAATTATTTTCACAGCCTATCTATGCCATTCTCAAAATACTGAGCGCTTTGTCCATGTAGTACATGAATCTGCCATTGCTGTCACCGATGAACAACGCATGGGTCACATTTTATCTAAGCTCGAGAGCCGCCAGAAATACAGTCAACTTGAATCACGTCGAAATTTGATCGCTTAAAACTCGATGAATTTAATATGTGAAAAGTTTCTTAGTAAAATAATAAAAGTGGGTTTTTAATGAACACTTTTCCCACTATAAAATGCTGTGTTTTTTTTTTAAATTTTTTTTTGGAAGAGTTAATGGTTTTTGAAGACTTCAATTGTATTACTTTAGAATTGTACATGAAGATGGTAAATTCGCAAGAGAACGTTTTCGGTGGATATTTTATAAAAATAATACGATATGACAAAAAATTTAAAAATTTCCAAAAATATTAATATACAAAAATTTTTAATATTTCTAGTGGAGATAGCGAAAAATTTCATTGGTAAAAGTTTAATGACTTTTTACGGGCTTTCAATTTCCGAGACCAAAATGGTACGTTAAGATGGTAGAAACTGAGATCCGGTGGGTCAGTACTATAAAAGGTCAACTGAGGTCAATGATGCCTAGAGACAAAAGCTAGGTATTCCTGAAACAAAAACAAAAACATATCGTTCTTTAAGATCGAACGGTAAATACCGAAGTTATGAAGAAATATGTCGATGCGCGACCCCTACGTTCGGTCAAAAAAAAAAAAAAATATTTTTCGAAACCTCCTTTCAATAATGCTTCAGATTAGCTGGTGTGCGGCGAAATTAATTTTTTCGATACGGTCTAGTGTGCATGTACTCACCACATACATCCATGAATTCACGACAAATCTTTATGCGTTGAGTACATAAAATTCTTTATTGACTACATAATCGCTTAAAGCATTATGTAGTCAATAGAGATTTCAACATGTACTCAATACATGAAAAATGTAAAATTTTTGTGTGCAGAAAACTATGCGATGAGTACATAAATTTATGTATTGAGTCCATAGGTTTTTCCCTCTGTGTACCGCCCAAAAAAAGAAAAACCGTTTAATGTATGTTACACGTTTTCTGCTTTGTGCGTTTTTTTAATTTTATAATAACCTAATTACATTTATATGAGAGCTCATATTTATGATTCTTAAAAGAGAGCATTTTCTGACGATTTAATGAGCGCTCATAATTTTGAATCCGAAAAGAGTCTTATTTATGAATCTTATATGAGTGTACATAATTATGAGTAAGAAAAGGCTCTTTTTGTGAACGTTTTATAGACGCACATAATTGTGACTCAAAAAATACTCTTTTTATGAACGTTTTATTACCGCATATTATTATGAGTCAGAAAAGGATCTTTTGTTTAATTTTTTTAAGCGCTCACATAATAATGAATGATGGTTTTATTAGCGCTCATAATTATGACTCAGAAAAGACTCTTATTTTTGAAAAATTTAAGATTACACATGCATATATATCAGAGTAATTTTTTCGATAAACAAAGCTTTTTAGACAAATTTTGTGAAACATTTGTTATTTCACTATACGATGAGAGGCAATGCTAAGAACATTCATTAAAATCATGCCAAGAAATCGAAACTTACAAGGAGAGAAAATATTATGGTTTAAAAATTGTAATTAACACACATAATTATGATTCAGAAAAGGGCCCACGCTTTGTTTTTTCTTAAGATTCATAAAAGACTCTAAAATATGACTCTTTTTTTAAGAATCCGAAAGCATTCATAATTCTGACTTTCAAAACACACATATGGATTTTTATAAAAGACATATTTCGAACTCAGATCTGAGGAAGGGCACATCCAGGAAAGGAAACACACTCATATCAGATTCTTTTATGAGCTCATTATGAGCGCTCGAAATAATGCATTTGGGTTTTAAAGTTGGAAAACTGATATTCTTTTTCAGGCGAAAAAACGGGAGGCAGAAATGCGCGAGTGTAAGACTCGAACATTTTTCGAAAAGACGATACAATGATTTTAAGACCTGACCGATGGTTTTAGGTGGAAGCCTCTTCCTGCAAGGATGGAAATGGGCATGTTATGATGGATATCCAGAATATACTGTTGTTATGGAGAGAACACTTCTCTAGTCTTCTAAATGGCGATGCGGACAACAATTCCGCCCATATAGATGATATTCTGTCATAATATATATGAAAACATCAACGTAAGAGCCGATGGCCTAGCGGCTGAGATGTTAAAGATCGGAGACGAAGTTCTGTTTAAATGCATTCTATGCAAGCTTCTATGCAGAATATGGTCGGAAGAAAACATTCCATATGATTTGAAACTCAGTGTGATCTACCCAGTCCACAAAAAAGGCGATCCCACCATTTGCGCCAAGTATCGTGGGATAAGCTTTCTTAATATCGCATAAAAGTGTCCCTTATTAGTCTGATCTTATCAGTGTTGTCGACCATCGACCAGATATTAAAGCAACGACAAATCTTGGAGAAGACCCTAGTAAAACAAATCGACACACATCATCTTTTTGTCGATTTAAAAGCCGCCTTCGACAGTCCAACAAGGAATCCTTTACACCACCATATCTGAAATTGGTATTCCTGCAAAACAAATATCTTGCCTCCGTTCGATACTAAGCGAGGTTTCAGACAAAATGATTCCTTATCGTGATACTTTTTTAATATGATTATGCAGAAGATCATCTGAGCTGCACAATATCCAAGACGCAGCGACACTGTAGTATATAAGAGTTATGCTGCTGCCCTATGTTTTTGTTTTTCTCCAGGCTAGAAAAAGACTTGAGTCGAATAGGTCTTGCTGTGTACGCAGATAAAACGAAGTATCTTGTGTCAACAAACAAACAGTCCCAGCGTCTTAGAAACCACGTCGCTGTTGACAATACCTCCTTTTATTGAAGGTTGTGAAGGACTTCGTTTACTTGGGTTCCAGCATTAAATCCTCCAATGATATCAGTATTGAAATTAAACAAAGAATAACTCCTGCCAACAGGTGTAACTTTAGGTTCAGTAGGTAATTGAGAAGAGAGCTCTCTCTCAACAAACAAAACTGACACTCTATAAGTAAATAATCATGCCTGTCTTACTATAGAGTAGCCTGATGAAAGGACTTAGGAGTGTTCGAGAGAAAAAATACTTCGCAAGATCTATGGTTCAATCACCGTCAATGGCGAACACCGAAAACGATGGAACTACTTGCTGTATGAGCTCTATTCCGACACCGATATAGTCAAGCATATTCAAAAAAGCGACTTCATTGGCTAAGTCATGTCGAAAGAATCAACGAAAAAGTCAAGTACAAATTTAAATCAAATATAAACGTCTTATTATCTCAAAACAAGAAAATGCAGTTAACTGTTTTTACTTTGCACGGCAGGGCACTAAAACGGGGTTCTTAATGTCAGTGACCTTAAAAAAAAAATAGTCCCATTGAGATAAAAACATCAATATATCATGTTTTAAGATCTAAATACCTAAATCCTTAGTTTTTAAAAAACTTCCACTGAACTAATCTTAATATTTTCTGAGGGAAAGATCAATTTGAATAAACTAATATGGTGGCTGCATGAACTCGTATGGGGTTTTTTTTTTGTTTGTTTAAAATTTTCTGGAAGAACCAATGCCATATTTAAAGCGTCTGAAAACATATTTTAAAACGTTTTAGGGTAATTTTAATAAAATACCCACACCTTAAAGAAAATTTTGTCTTACCAATCAAGGACTTTTGTGTTCATCTCTAGAGGTTGATAGACGTCCGGAACGCTGACCGGTTTGAACATGCTTTTTGGCTTCTTCAAAGTCTTTGTACCACTTTATTATTTTTTTTTTTTTTTGGGAACCTTGGGGACCTTTAAAAGGCTCCACCGTGCAGGCGGAGTTGTACGCACTACGCACCTCTGCATTGATTCTCCGTATATGTACGAACCCCGTGTAATCGCCGTAAGGCGAGGTGAGGGTACAGCACTAAACTAAGAACTGTTTGAATAAGCCTGTTGGATTTCTCACTAACTCGATAGCAACTCTGTTTTTGGGGGGAAGCATGCATTAAGAATTTTCAGAAGGAGAAGTCTTCGGGAATTAGCTCCTAGACGAAGACGCATATCGCTGAAAGCACACTGTCTGAGAATCAACCAATCATGGATTAGATAACATGGTAGCAACTGTGGGCCAACATATTTTCCGCACTTCGTTCAAGTTGATAAAGAAAATAACGCGCTTTTTCAATTTGCCATTCAATAGCACAAGGACATTTTCGTATAAAGTACGAAATGGAATCATAAAGTTTTGATGCAACATTTTGACATCTCGGGGGTCGGATTGAACGAACAAAAAAAATGAAATAGCCATTTCAGCAATTGAAATGACTTTGACCGAACCTTTCAATAACACTTTTGTTGTGTGTTATTAAATATTTGCATACAATTTACAACTTTTTTCAACGTTAATTTTCTCAAAAAGCCTTACACTCCAACTAGAAAAATCTGATCAGAAAAATTATTTCTATTGAAAAAAAATATCTATAATAGTATCGAACTCGGATTTTCTGGGTTCGTTGGTGGCTCACACGCCACTCACTAAAAATTCTGTTTCTCCATTTGAAAAAACATTCCTTCAATTCTTCCTTCAACTCTTCTCTACTAAAAGTCCCACTGTTTAAAAATGTATTTAATTACTATTATAATTTTATCATTTGTTTTTAGTCTATGAAATTAATATGGTCTACGAGGTACTGCTTATGAGCAACTAGAGTTCATATCCAAGAACTTTTCTACAACGTATCCATTCTTAGAATAGAATTTGCCCATCACGTCGAAATTTTCAGATATATCAACTGTTATTTATGTTGGCATATATTTTTTAACATTATTTGTAAAAAATATATTTTACCCACCAGCTGAAATTCCTTCTCAGCTTAAAAAACATAAGCATTTCCAGTTTTATAGCTAAATAGCTTAGATTAAAATTCAAGATTTGGAAATTTGATAAAATATAACAAGGAACACTCGGATTTCCCAAAGACACTCCATACCAACCACCCATATACCTACCCCAAATATAAACAATACAACATTTGGTAGAAACCATTAGTAAAAAAAAACAAAACTAAAACTCAGCAAAATTCTACAACTTAGTTTTGTAGAATTAGTCTTTAAACTAGTATCAGCAAACGTAAAAAATGTGACTTAAATAAACGAAATTTACATGCATAAGAAATAAATTTTTAATAATTGTTTAGTAGTTTGTAGAAAGTCGATGTTGTGGATCAGCATTCAATGAAAATTTAAAAGTTTTTTTTAGCTAAAAACTTTAATACATCTTAGCCAACAGTAAATGAGACATATATAAGTTATATATAATTTAAACATTATGATTTTAATAAATGCAAAAAATCTTTTTTTTAAGTAAAAATTTAATCCTACTAAGTTGCTGCTATTTAAAATAAAAACTAGTCGTCCATTAATAATCCTTCCATTGCTGGCATTGCTTTACCGAAATCAAACAATCATTGTAATATACATATACAAAATGGCTTCTTTGATTTTAATGAATGTATTTTTTTAGGCCAACATGTTGAAGCTTTATAAGATTTATTTTGAAAATAATAAAACAAAAATAACAAGCTAAACTCAATATTTACACATAAATAAATTAAAAAAAAAACAGAAATTAAAAAAATTTTACAGCAAAAAAAAAAATGAAGAAAATTTAAGAAAAAAAAAATAAATATTTGTAAATATTTTTAATGAAAATAAACCATATGTTTTTGTGTTACATGAAAAAAAATAAAATTAAATAAAAAAAAAACATGTTTGGAAGTTTTCTTTTATTCGATTTATGGCAATATGTAATTTAATGCAGGTATTTACGGATCATGACACGGATCATGTAGACGAGAATAGGCAAACTGACATTTTCCTCATAAGTACCTACTTTAATTTTCATCTATGAAAATTATCACAAATTATCAACATTTTCCTCATAAGTACCTACTTTAATTTTCATCTATGAAAATTATCACAAATTATCAGCTTTTGGCGTTCTCGTACTCAAACAAATTGTAAATGAGAGAAACTGAGAGCGCAAAGTGGTAGTTGACTTGGAGGGGAAGTTGCAAATTCCTGCTGGAGAAACTTTTAGTATCGAGAATTTGCAAGCTAGAAAACAGCTGATTTAAGACAGTTGCACTTCAAAGAATCAAACAAGTCAAACAAATTAAGTAAAAGCCATTTTGATTCAGTACAAGTAAACTTCTTAAAACTTACCGCTTTCAGCCTTGCGAAATGTTCCAGAAGAACACTTCACGTCCAGTTTCCTTTTGTTTTTCATTCAATTTGAAATATTAGCAAGACGTTTATCAGCTATTTTGCTTTCAGGCACTCTTTTCGATAGTTTTCTATTTGAGAGAGAATCGTGCTTAACTCTCTTGCAAGTTGCTGCTGGATATTTTCCACTGGATAAGTACGCTAGCATACCACGTGTTGATAATTTAAAATGGGTGTACTATGACCCATATTTCACATATTAACGATCTGAGTACATCAATAAGGTAAACACCGAGGCGGTTACCATTTCACTGAATCCAAAAACATTAACCTGACCTTCAGGCTTCCTGACGTACACTCTTGAATCGGTTCTACCAAGCAATTATCGACAGATGGGTATATAATTGGTATAACTCTAGCCATATGCAAAATACTCAAAAATGAGTTATCCCTTAAATGAATCAACCAATAGATGGTATTCGGGAACCACATGCCATTCGGCGCGTTCAGTTTAAAAACGCTACATTTAAAAATGTTTGAAAGAACTGATAGAACTGATCGAACTGATCCATAGAAGGTATCAAATTAATGTTCTAGGATACTGCGTTATCAGAATCCGCGCTCGAAAATTTAACACCCTCCATAGGAATTCCTACAGAATATGCATAGGCGAAGAATAGAAAGAATCCATCCGAAGAGGAGAAATACATCTTATTTGCAGATGCCCAGAAACCACCACGTTTTCTTAGGTAATTGTTTTATAGTGACATAAGCGTGTCTCAAGACCTCATACGCTTACTTAAAATTTACCAACATCAAACTAAGTTAAGCTATTCCAAACTTAAATGTTTGTTATTAAAAAAAAAAATTCTAAAAAACACTTGCTTTGGAATTAATTTCACTTATGTATATATTTTTTTAAATAGAATAACGCAATTTAACAAAGCTTATGTCCAGCCAGGAAGGTTCAAAGGTTTATTTGTGAAGTTTTCACCGAAATCTATTAAGTGGTTTATAAGTTTACCCTTCACATGTTAGCTTTTACTCCATTGTATTATAATATAGATAAATGATTTCATACCGAGGTCTTTATTTATTTAATTATTTCATCTACTGGGTCATTGCCCTCACAGATATAGTTATTGATCTATCTAAATCTAATATCTTAAATATCACGTAACAATTCAAGTAATAAATTCTTAAATATTTCTCTATTTAAGAAGAAATCCACCTGAGTACCAACAGAATTACAAAGATGTAGATATCTGAAATTAACTTCATTCTTGCTAAAATTGGTTTTATGTGGAAAAATATAAAAGAGCGGTCGTTCCCTAAGGCCTGTTGTTGGTACATAAAAGGGAATCAGTTCCAACAGTTCGGGACTTTGGATCTTACCATCCACAATGTCCTTAATAAATAGTATAGAAAAGCTTTTTCTTCTTTGCTCCAACGATTGGAGTCCAAGTAGCTTACACCGAATATCATGAGTAGGCATGTCTTGATAAATATAAATATTTCGCAAAGCAAATCTAAAAAACCTTTTTGAACTCTTTCGACTCTCTGAACATCTACAGCATAAGTTCCAAATAACGCAGGAATATTCCAGAATGGATCTGACCAGGTTCGAAAATACAGATTTTACTGTGTGCTGATTTTACTGGGTCAGAGAATTCCTTGGAGTTTCTTTTTACAAAACCCAGTTGCGAGTTTGCCCTGGAGATGATATAATCTCTATGAGTTGTGAAAGAGAGATTGAGATCAAAGTAAATGCCGAGATCCTTGACAGCGGTTGATCTCTGAAAGAAAGAGTTGGCATCATGTTAAATAAAAGATTTCGAGAAATTCAACTTTAAACCATTTTCCTTACACCATACTAGAAGGACGTCAATATCTGATTGAAATTTGTAGCAATCCGAGGTAGGTATCTTTAATAAAAAAAACAATTTCAAGTCATCTGCATACATCAAACTTTTGCAGAATTGAAAACTATTAGGTATGTCGTTTACATAAAGTAGGAATAAAAGTGGCCATTGCTGGCTGCCCTGTGGAATACCTGAAGTTACTTACTAGAGCAACACTTATCAATTTTAACGATTAACTTTCTATTTTCAATATAAGACTTCATCCATTGTAAAAAGTAAGCTAGGATACTTTATTTGTGAATCAATAGCTTGTGGTTCAAGCTATTAAAAGCATTGTCAAAATCAGTGTATTGCACGTCTACTTGAAGACCCTTTGCTATGGCATTCAAGCAAAAATTTGAAAAAAATACAGGTAAATACTAAGCAATTCATGTTGCTCAGTCGATTTATAGTTTTTTACCTAGGAGAATAATTTTTCGGTGATTATTTTATCTCTCTTCTTATTATTTTATCTCGCGTCTTGGAAACCACGTCACTGTTGACAACACCTCCTTTGAGGTAGTGAAGGACTTTGTTTACCTGAATCCAGCATTAACTCCTCCAACGATATCAGTATTGAGATTAAACGAAGGATAACTCTTGCCAGCAGGTGTTACTTTGGGCTCAGTAGGCAATTGAGAAGCAGAGCTCTCTCTCGACGAACAAAACTGACGCTCTTTAAGTCAATAATCATGTCCGTCCTACTAAATGCATCACAAACCTGGACGTTGAGCAGCTCTGATGAAAGAACTTTGGGAGCGTTCGAGAGAAAAATCCTTCGCAAGATCTATGGTCCAATCTGCGTCAATGGCGAGTACCGAATATGATGGAACAACGAGCTGTATGAGCTATATGCCGACATCAATATAGTCAAGCGTATTAAAATAAATCGGCTTCGCTGGCTAGGTCATGTCGACAGAATGAACGACGAAGCTCCAGCGAAAAAGATATTGAATTCGGTACCCAGCGGTGGCCAACGCAGACGAGGAAGACCGCATCTCCGTTGGAAAGACCAGGCATTGGATAACCTGACGACGCTTGGAGTTTCCAACTGGCGCCAGCAAGCGCACGACAAAAGAGGCTGGCGAAAATTCTTAGATCAGGCCAAAACCGACCAACGGTAAGCGCCATCAAAGTAAGTAAGTAAGTAAGATTATTTTATCTAACAGTTAAGTTATGGCTTAGAGTTTAAGAATTGGTCTGTAGTTTTCAACTAAAATTTTTGACCAGATTTGACCATTTAATGAGCGCGGTGACGAATTGACAACCTCAATCTTCATTGACATTGGCCGATACAGCTGCAATAGTCTCATGGGTACACACTTTCCTCATACGGGTTGGTGGATTGATGCCCAACACCTTGAACAGCCTGTTCTGTTGGACAGCTAAGACGACCATAAAATGGACGTAATTTGTGAAACACATTTCTCATAAAATACGAATTTTGATAATAAAATTTAATGATTCGCAAGAGCTGTATTCGTTTATTAGTCTTTTCATGGTGAAAGCAAAAAAATCATCCTTTACATCATCATAGAGCTAAGCCCGCAGTTCTTACCGCAAATTCTTTTACAGATCCACAAAGAAGCTGTGCATCTGCTAATGATGCGGTCTGTGTAACGTTTCCAGAACAGTTTGCTATACAGGACAACTCCAATATACTTTGCTGAGTTGGAAAACTATACTTTTACCCCAAAGAGTTCCGGGCAAGTAAGACTAAGCTTATGCCGTTTTTTAAAAGGCATAATAACTGTCTTCGATGGATTTTCAGAAAGACCTTCATTTAAACACTATCTCTTTACAGTTTTCAGTGCTGCTTGTAGATCGTCAGACAATATATTTTCAAAGCGGTAATAGGATGCCAAATCCCTCAAAGCTTTAACTAGGAACCAACGTATACTGACCAAAGCAGGGCTAATAGGATGCCTCCTTGCGGACATCCCCTGGTTGTAGTTGCTTTGGGGGAAGTGTTATCGAGACAGGTCTGGATAACTCTACTACCGAGTGTCGTCATAATCCATCTGCTTATAACTAATGGCATATTAAGGTTGTTAAGTTGCATTCTAGTGGACTCATATGACGTATGATTGAAGGCTACTTCGATATCAAGGAAAACGACGATGCATATTTCCTTGTAGTGTGCTTACAAGGTCATTTAGTGCTAACTCTGTTGATTTACCCGTTTGATATGTATGTTCTGCCTTACATCGAGGATAAATTGACAAGGCATTCTCCCTAATGTATTTGTGAATGATTTTCTCCATACTTTCCAGTATGAAGGACATAAGGCTAATGGGTTTGAAAGATTTTGGATTACTCACAGAGCTTCTGCCAGCCTTAAGTAAGTATTTTAGTATCACTTTTCTCCAAACTCCAGGAATATAGCCAGCTGAATTGTTGTGATAATAGGTGTGTTAGATGTTCTGAACCTTGTTGCAAACGAGCTGGAAAAATACCATCTCCACCAGCAGATTTAAAGGGTTTGAAGGAGTTATATATTGCATATTTGTTTAGAGAATTTCCATTTTTCTCAACTTGGGGACCGTTGTGAATGACGGAGCCTGGGAAGTTAGTATTAAGAAGGAGTTCTAGAGTCTCTTTCTTGGTTTTTGTCTGGTTACCATTATCATGTATTAGACTGCCTAAGGATTGTTGTCTGACAGCTGCTAAGATCTTCTGAAGGCGACAACTCATAGGAACATCCTTGATCTAGTGTTAATGACAATGGTTTTCGATGATCTGAATCTTGTTGCAGAAGAGTTGGAAAAATATCATCTCCTCCAGCAGATTTCAAGGGTTTCAAGAAGTTTATAGCTTAAAATTAATATAAAGCTGATAAATTGCATATTATTTTAGAGGTTATCTAATCTTCTCTACTTGGCAGTAGATATCTCCACATATTACAGCTTAACTTCGGCCCAGAGCTCTCCGACTCTGCTCATGGCACATGACTCAGACTCATTTCAGAAATATCTACTCCATTAAATCCAACCCAATAAATTTTAACACATTATTTTATATTTGCCAAGCAAAACGCCATTTTTTTGCATATTTCACTGGATCTAACGAAATATCTGGCCTTAGTTCAAAGCCATTAACGTCAGGTTAACCTAATAAATTTCCAAATGCATGTTAAACGAAATGTACCACCACTTGACCATTTATTCAGATACATATATGTTGCACTCATTAGCGAACGTGTGGAGTGCGTTGTACAGAGCTTTAGTCACACGCTGAGTTGTTATCTCAGCAAAGAAATCAGTAGCTAGTTTGTAAAAAAACAGTATTAAAACAACAACAACTATAGCAAACAAAGCAGTGTAAAATAAGCAAAGTTCAGAAGGCAATTTATAAAGATTCACCTGCAATCAAAAAGGAGAAAAAAAAGGTAAGAGAAAAAAAGTAAACTAAAAAAAACATACTGATTAAAAATAACAGCGAACGACCGACAGTGTTGAGCAAAACTGTAGAGAGGAGACACTAGGTCCGGTGGGGCCGTAAAGCGTACAGTGATCCCTAATAAAACAAAATGAAAAATGTACCCAGTTAACGAAAAAAAACAAAAAAAAAACATAAGAGACAACATAGTATTTAGCGGTCGAGTCAGCGAAAACATTTTGTGGAGCAAGTTAGATTCATAGAAGCGATTAGATGCTGGATGCTCTTTGGAGATGCCCTGCTATTGGCTGCAAAAGATAAAATGTATAGATAGAAGATGGTTGGTTTGGTTGTATGAGCAGTTCAAAGGTAGAAAGAAGCTTGTAGGTTAAATTAAAAGTCTCCATATCCACAACTGTTAAAATGTAATTAATTGGTACAGCACATGGCTACAAAGAGAACACGACAATTTACTACATTTTTTTATTACGAAGTAGCTTAAAAGCTTCTTTGTGTGTTTTAAATGAAAGCAAAAACTTCCTAGAACTTTAAGCTACACTTGTTGTATTTTCCAAGAAGCTTGTATGCGTTTAAAGCAGTTGAATACAAATCAACTTAATTTTTTTCCATTTTAAAATTAGGTGTATCTAAGCAAAGTGAGCACTTAAAAATTTAAACACTTGGTATTTGTTATGAATAGCCTTAGCTTTGGGGCTCCACAAAGTAATTAACAGATTTTAATTAGAAGCAAGTTTGGTGCGCCATCAAATGAAATAATGTTATTTGAAGTTATTTTAATTGCACATTAGACCCGCTTTAATCTCTCCGCCAGTAGCGCAATAAAAGTTTGATCTCTAAAGGAACTGTACAAATGTGTATTTTTATTCAACTGTAGGTACTGTTTAGTTGAAAAATGATACAAGTGCTGTTATTTTAAAGTAGTATTTAACAGTGGTACAAAAGATCATGCTGTTTGAATTAACCGATCGATTGAAATCATTAACATTTTTAATATTAAATAGTGTACCTTAAAAACCTTTTCGGAATCAACTAAGCACTTGATTAAAACAATTTATTTTCGCATTATGTTAATTTTGAGTTAAATGCTATTTAGACAGACACATCGAAAGCAACTTAAGTTATTTTTAAAATAAACCATAAAGCAAGGTCTAAAAATAGCACTTAAAACAATTTTTCCAGTTTGACATTTGATCACATTTAGAGTATGACATTTATTAAAAGGTAAACTAAACGAGAAAAAAATTATAATAAAAATGCTAAACTAAGAAATTTTTATTACTACGACAAGTTTAAGTTATTAAAAATTTTAAATGTCTTATAAACCCAATAGAGTGCAATTTTACAGTTAAAAATTTAGTATCCTTTAAAAATTTCACTTAAAAATAAAATAAATAAATTAACAGTAAGTTTACAGGAAACATTAGCATAAACATTAACATTAAGGGGGGCCATGCCATTGGCCGTTTTTTTAAATCGACTTTTTTATAATTTTGTATTTTAGTAAATATTCTTAAGATTGATTCTGGGAAAAGTTACAGCCGGATTAGTGAGAGAGCATTTATAATTTTTAACCTTTTTTTCTTTGTTGACAAACTTTGAACGCGTTTATCTCGAAACCATGTTTTTCGAACTGGTTGCGGCACTAGCGGGTTCATTTGTTGACGAAATTTTTTTTTTTGTAATTTTGTAAACTTGATTCGCTTTCGTATGATACGAGCTTTTTTTAAATTTTTTCGATTTTTTTGAATTTTTAAAGTCAATACTTTTTTAGAAAAAACACACTTTCCAATTTGGAACATCACCAAAAATTGAAAAAAAAAAAATTTTGTAAAAGCTCCTCATACGATAATCAATTTTGTTAAGATTAAAAAAGTTGTTTTTTTCCAGATCGGACAATTTTTGCGACTCCCAGCCTGTAACCACGAGACCCCGTTTTTTTCTATGCCGCCAGTTTAGAGCTCTATAAAACCATGTTGGAGTGAAAAATATATTTTTTTGAATTTTTTTCTTGTAATTTGTTCAATTCTTTACAATAATATTTTGGAAAGATGTTTGTTTTGTTTCTTGATCTTGATTTTGATCTTGATCTTGATCTTGATCTTGATCTTGATCTTGATCTTGATCTTGATCTTGATCTTGATATTGATCTTGATCTTGATCTTGATCTTGATCTTGATCTTGATCTTGATCTTGATCTTGATCTTGATCTTGATCTTGATCTTGATCTTGATCTTGATCTTGATCTTGATCTTGATCTTGATCTTGATCTTGATCTTGATCTTGATCTTGATCTTGATCTTGATCTTGATCTTGATCTTGATCTTGATCTTGATCTTGATCTTGATCTTGATCTTGATCTTGATCTTGATCTTGATCTTGATCTTGATCTTGATCTTGATCTTGATCTTGATCTTGATCTTGATCTTGATCTTGATCTTGATCTTGATCTTGATCTTGATCTTGATCTTGATCTTGATCTTGATCTTGATCTTGATCTTGATCTTGATCTTGATCTTGATCTTGATCTTGATCTTGATCTTGATCTTGATCTTGATCTTGATCTTGATCTTGATTTTGATCTTGATCTTGATCTTGATCTTGATCTTGATCTTGAACTGGGACTTGAACTTGAACTTGAACTTGAACTTGAACTTGAACTTGAACTTGAACTTGAACTTGAACTTGAACTTGAACTTGAACTTGAACTTGAACTTGAACTTGAACTTGAACTTGAACTTGAACTTGAACTTGAACTTGAACTTGAACTTGAACTTGAACTTGAACTTGAACTTGAACTTGAACTTGAACTTGAACTTGAACTTGAACTTGAACTTGAACTTGAACTTGAACTTGAACTTGAACTTGAACTTGAACTTGAACTTGAACTTGAACTTGAACTTGAACTTGAACTTGAACTTGAACTTGAACTTGAACTTGAACTTGAACTTGAACTTGAACTTGAACTTGAACTTGAACTTGAACTTGAACTTGAACTTGAACATGAACATGAACATGAACTTGAACATGAACTTGAACATGAACATGAGCATGAACATGAACATGAGCTTCAACAAGAACATGCACATGAACATGAACATGATCATGAACAAAAACAAAATCAGGTACATGCACATGAACATGAACAAATCCATAAAGTACATGAACATGAACATGAACATGAACATGAACATGAACAAAAAAATAATCAAGTACATGAACATAAACTTTAACATGAACATGAGAATGAGCATGAACATGAACATTAGCATGAACAAGAACAAGAACATGAACAAGAGCATGAACATGAACATGAGCATTAGCCTGAACATTAAAAAAAGCATTATCAGCTTCAATGTTGCTTGTAAGAACGATGCAGTTCACGTGAATCCGAGTCCTTTTTAAGATTCTTGCAAAGTAACAATGCAAAAGCAATGCACCCTTCTAAACTGAGCATGCTTCCAAGCAGCTTCTATATTGCTTGTGAAAGCAAGGCTGCGCATCAGAGATCATATTCTCGCTAGAGGGCTTCGTAACAGTTTTGGCCATGCATCTTTTTATTGCTAAGACAGTTTTCAAACAACGTTTATTTTACTTGTGAGAGCAAGTTTGGTTGTGGAGAGCGAATGCTCGTTATGGTACTTCTTAAAGGAATTAGCGAAGAACATTTTCGAAGCTCAGTCAGCATTCAACGCCTTCTATACAACTGGTGAGAGAAGCAATATCGAGGCTTTTGATACGAGAGGGTACATCTTAAGAGCTCTATTTATCTTTACTATCTAATATGTTTCGGAGAAGCCTCGCAGAAAGAAGGAAGGAGATTTCTTCTCAATAATTTCTTGGTAAGTTTGCATTAACTTTTTGCATATTCTATCATACAAGAGCAAAAGTTCTTAACGCACATATACCATTCTTCATAGACGCATACCTAAAACTTTATACAACATAGCTCATTATTTCATAAGCTTGCTCCTAAAATAATAAAATCCACTAAAATAATGTTTTACTAATTTTTAAAATTAGCTCTATGTATCATTTAATTAACTCTGACGTGTTTCTCAAGATCTTTCAGACAGTCAAGCAAAGCTGTTAAGTTATAACTTAATACATACTAACAAATCTTACACTGTTCATTCTTAATTAATATTTAAATTGTCGCTTGTGATTCTTAATGGTTTAGCACTTTTTCTGATTGTGTTTTTTTTTTCTTTTTGTTGGGTTTGTGTCTTTTAATTACGCCGTCATAACGAGAACGTTAATTAAATGTGAATAATTGTTATTATTATATGATGGTGCATCGCCACGTATGACGGCCCTGATTCAGCAATTTAATTCATTTCCAGCATTTTTGGAGTACGACGACTAACTTTGATGACACACAGGCTTGCCATACATTGCCGTCGTTCGAACAGTGTCAGTCATTCAAAGGCTAGTTTCGAATCTAGATAAAACATTCCAACGAATTTGAACTGATTAACCTTCAACTACCTTGTTTGTACGCAGAATATCGGTTGTTTGCTGGTATATTGTAATTGCTATAAAAATGCTTGGTATAAGTTTTATTTTGTAGAACTTGTCTTGTTGCGAAGTCAAGGATCAATCTTTTAACATGCATACTAATTAATTAAAGGGAATTTTCCACTCATTTAATAGAACATTTGCAGTTTATAGTAGTGACTGGTATCGGAAAGGAAAGATGAGGTGCTACGGTTGCAATGGCAGTGCAGATTATGTACATGACATTCAAATATTTGTTGATAGCTATCCCAAGCAAATAGCCATGAAATTACACAAGGATAAAGACTTGTTTCATATGTCAAGAATTCAAAATATTTCCATTTAATGTTCTTAGCACAGACGAGCACTCTCTTAAGAAAACTCACTTATGACCTCTACAAAAAGGTTTCATAACTATTTTGACATGACAACGTTGCGTCTAACAAAAAAGTTTGGAAGAAAAATATTCTTAGTTGTTCTTAAAATATCAAAATCAAAATGTTACGGTTAGAGAGTTAAGCTTCATTTTTGTTTATTATGACAAAAATAATAATAAAAAATAATTACTTATTTTATTATTTGAGAGGAATCGGATTAAGCAACTAAACTGTAAAAGTGTTGCATGACTTGTTATTTGCTGAGTGGTTGATAGTTAGGGGGAAATGTAAAGACAGCCCAGTAAAGAAAGTACATTTGCCCACTTAACCAAAATATTATGACATCACGAGATACTTTTACTTTGGAATATGCAACGGCGTTGCATTTTATTTTTACTCAAGCATATATATTTTTTTTAAAGAGAAGTAAAAGCATCAAAAGACTTTGTCATCGCGAGACTTTAACCCGATAAAACTCTTCCCAGATGGTTGGATCCTCCAGGAACCACAACCAGGTATTTCATCTGAAGGCCGTCAGAACATTACTGTTCAATCGTCAGTGTTAATCATAAGATCATTGGTTCGGTTGTCCGGTATAAATAAAGCGATTCTGCCGTTGATTGCACCCGGGTTCTGTAGGTTTCTGCACTCAGTGTTTCGTGCCCGTTCAATGCGGAGAAGGTCAATCATGATTTTCGCAACTCATGCTTGAAACTCTTTCTATTTCTGAAGTGTGTCGCACATGTGATTCACAGAGTTTGCCACGGTAGGAGACCCACCAAAAGCTGCCGCTATCTTATCTCTAAAGAAGCGAGGGCAGCTGAATAAAACATGCATCTTCAATCTCTCCAGTAACCAATCAAAATGGTAACAGGAAGCAGATGTCATAAACGTTGCCAAGCATAACATTTCATAAAATTGGCGCTAACACAGAGTCTTGTAGAACACCTCTGTAGACCTTGTAGCATTTTACATCATCTTCGGAGTCGTAAAGCAGCCATATGTCTCGAAGATAATTGGCGATGATTTTATGTTAATATGCTGGTGTGTCGAACCTGCCTAGAGCTTGTAGTATTTGCGACCAGTTTGCTATGTTGAAGGTGTTTTTGACATCGAGCGTTACCACCGCGCAATACTGTTTATCGCTACCCTTCCACCTTACACCACTCCCGAGTAATGACAATCACTGCCTGGATAGCGGCGATTGTGGATTTTTCTCGATGGAATCCAAACTGCTTCACAGATAGGTCACCTGGTCTTTCCAAAGACTCTTGGAGTCTGGGACCTGCAGTATTTCATTGCCACGTTTGGAATACTTTCAAGCTCTACATGTCTTGGTATCAGAGGATTTCATCATCTTCCGTTATTGAAAGGATATTCACCCATGTCTCTTGGTATTGGTTTCCCTTTGAAAGAAAATGTGTAAAAACCACTTTGTGCATAAGAGCAGGATCCGAAAGCTGTGGTGATCTAGGTCCTCGCAATTCGCTCATGACTACCTTGCACGCCTTGCTTCAGGGGTCTATGCCTTGTCTGCGCTGTCTCGCAGCTTTCTTAAGCAAGACTCCTTGCTGGCTCGGATAGCCCTCTTTAGTTGTAGATATTTCCTCTGTGATTACACCATGATTAAACACAATGCTTTAAACAAGAATTAGAAGAAGCGCTGGAACAACAAATTTGACAAGGATTGGGTTAAGTTTTAGTAAAAGGATTTTTACACAAACATATGTCTAGGATTGGGACAAGGGTTTCGACAAGAAATAAAACAAGGATTTGAACAAAAGTTAAGGCTAGGATAAAAGCAAGGATTAGGGAAAGGATTACTACAAGGTTTTAGACCAGGATTAGCATAAAAATTTGGATAAGGAGTGAGTTTCAGCGATAATTTGGACAAGAATAAGAACAAAAATTAGAGAAAAGCGAAAGAGAACAATCAGATCAAGGATATGATCAAATAATATGATGAGAGCTGAATGATTGAAACAAGGTATAAAAACAAGGACGTGTGTTTTAGGATAAAGTAGGTGACATGAAATCACACAAAGCTTAACACAATAATGAAGGGAAGCATTGAGACAATACATTTGCCAAAGTTTGAGACAAGGATAAGTATAAAGATATTTTTTTACATAGAAATGGATAATGATTGTGGCAAGGATTTCTATAAGATATAATAAAAAGATTTCACCGTGGTTTTTGTAGAAGTATAAGTACAAGGATAAGGACAAGGATGAGGAAAAATATTACTACAAAATTTTAGACAAAGATTAGCACAAGAACTTGGACAAGGAAAGGATTTAAGCGAGAATTTTGAAAAGAAACAGAACAGGGATTAGAGAAAGGAGAAGGAGAACGATAAGGTCAAGGATATGAACAAGGAATATGATGAAAGCTGAATAATTGAGTCAAGGTTGCATGTGTACAAGAATTATGAAAAGTATTTGGACAAGGAATAGGACAAAATTACCACAAGGCATAAAATTAGAATTGGACTTAATAGGAGCAGCATTGAAACAAGGATTGAGACAACAATTTTAACAAGGGTTGATATAAGGAAAATAATATGGATTTTGACAAACATATGAACAAGGTTTGGGACAAGGATTTTGGGCAAGAAGTAAGACAAGGATTGAAACGAGTGCTTGAACGAAGATAATGACAAGGAAAGGATTACGACAAGGTTTTAGACAAGGATTAACTAAAATATTGGTATGAGTAGCGAGACATGTATTTGAAAGAGGATTTGCATAAAGATTAGAAAAAGGATTAGTATGACAATTAGATAACGGACATGAACAGAGATTAGGACCACTATTGGGCTACACTGTACAAAAAAAAAACACACAATAATAATGAATTTTCACATGATCTTCATGAATGATATTCAATCATTTTGGTAACCAGAAGGCAATTACATATGCTACATGAGCTATTCACGATATCAATGCTAACAAAATATACAAAAGAAAAAACATCACGACATGAATATTTCATAAGCCTAGTGTAAAAAGTTCATAAAGTGAGTGTACAAAATACATGAAGCAGTACAAAATTCGTAAATTCCATGGGGAAAAAATACAAGAGGAATATGAACTATTCATACTTTTATAATTACAATAATATAATACACTTTTAAAACATTTGGAAGACGATTGGAAGATTAGTTGATCCATAGCGATTCGTCAAAGAGTTTTTTGGAAGATGGATCGCATTTCGATAGCCGAAACCATGAATGTGCGATTTTCAAAAAATATTAAATTATTCCTTGTCTCAATCCGGCGATCGCTTTTTAATCGCCCCAGCGATGAATGCGGGATTGACGCAAAAATTAAAAATCTTCCTTCGCTCATTCCGGCGATCGTAGGAAGATGGATCGCTATTCAATCGCCCAAGAGATGAATGCTTGATTCAAAAAAATTTCAATATCTTCTCTTTCTCATTCTCTGGCACGATCATTGGAAGATGGTTTTTAACAAATTTTTACAATTTTTCTATCATTGGAATATGAAGCAGGCTCTGAAAAACTCTCAACTTCCGATTCAAGTGCGACTCTTCCTAGCGATTCGTTTAAGAATCCTCTTGACGATTCGTCAGCGAATCTTCACGGCGAATCGCTTTTATGGCTTCAGCTGCTAACATTCGGCGATACCCGGAAGACTCACAGAAGAGCTCGCTCCAAACATCTTCTTGTTTTATATTTACAGAATTTTTTATTAAAACTTGCCATGGAAAATCCTGGCTATGGTCTTTCGGTAACCAATTTCGTGGCTCTTTAAACACATTTTACACATATTTAAAGACAGATTATGATATAGCTCAGTTGTATATAGCTTTCAAATGACTCTCCTCAAAAAACCGTTTTGCTGCAATGCATTTCATTAGCACAAAATATAACTCACATTTGATTTAAACTTACATCAAGATTTATTAACACAAACAAATATACCTATAAAAGCCAACCAAAAAGATTAGCAAAAAATTGCAATTAATTTTCAAGTAATTGAAACAAACTTTAAAAAAATGCTTATTTTAATAGCCGTTAATGTAAATTTAAACAAAAAACGATTAAAAGTTCCATTAAGATAAACAAAAATAACATTTAACAAACTGCTAAACAAAGGCCAACAAAAACAAAAACAACAACAGCAACAACAAAGAACACTCACAATCAGTAGCGGCTAAAGCAAATTTAAGCAAATTGAGTAGCGAACAAACAACAAGCGTGCAACAACTACAACTACAACTACAACTACAACAAAAAATATTTACAAAAATGTTTTGTTGATACCAGAGAGAAATCACCTGTTGTGGCTAAAACCGGCACGTCGCTAACATAAAGTTTAAAAGCAACAAAGCACTGATTCAGCACATGTTGGGGGGCAAACCTGACACCGCGCCTAAATGTGTTCATGTTGAAAATATTTTCACCTCTTGATGAACCGAGTGCTGGACCATTTGAATCACTTGCAGTACAACGGATGCAGGGTACAATTTTTTTTTGCTTTTTTAGGTTTATTTTTTATTGTTCAAAGCTATAAATGTTCATTTTATGTTGTTAGATGCTATTGTTGTTGTTGTTGTTATTTTTGTTGTGTTAGTAACATTATTTTTAATGGGCGCTAGTTTTTGGCATTTTAATGTTTCTTCGCTCGTACTGTCCGTACAAGCTACATTTAAGGAAATGCTTTTGACCCTCTTTTAGTTTTAACTGTCTCTCCCAACGCAAAGCTCGGTTTGCCACTCAAACGTTTAATTTTTTAAATTTTTTTTTTTAATACTCATTTTGTTATTTGTTGTGTTAACTTTAACATGTCTTTAAAACAAAATGGCTTCGAAGTCAAGCAGCATCCCATGTTTTCATAATGCGGTTGAGAAATCTTTTTTTTTTGGCATAGCATTTTTTTAGCTTGACTACTCATAGGTGTTGTTTTTGCTTTTTTTTGTTTTTGTTTTAGTTCAACTTTGTTAATTAGTTTCGTTGTAGTGAATTTCACCAAATTTTTTTTTTTTTTCTTCGTTTCCATGCACTCCATCTTACGGTAACTTAATAACTCATTAAATTGTTTAGTTATTTTCTGCCATCTCCGCACAGCTAGCTGTTGATGTTCGGAGTTCGTTATGGGTTGTACCTTTTGTAAAAAAAATGTTAAGATTTAAATGAACATAATTTATGTCGGTGATTTGCTATATGCTTCCGTTATTTGCGCCATTTTGTTGGCCTGCTTGTTGAAATTTAACAGTAGAATAAATTTCAGTGTATTATTTTTCTTTTTTTTTTTTGAGGTCAAACTGACGAATAGGAATTTGGTTTTGTTCTCACCTAGAGGTGTCTGCATAGATGGTTATACTGGTTCTACAATAAAACTAGTAAGGTATATCTTCGACTTGGCCGAAGTTAAAATACCCCCACGACCGATTTTTAAGGGTTAAAGAATCTTAAATTGGAGAGCTTTTCGTTTGAGATTTTAGAAGCTTTTGTTATTTTTATGTATCTAAAATACAAACATATCAATTGTTTTCCTGAAGCTTAAATATAAGCCTTTTTATAAAATTTTCAATTTTGGGGTTATATGGGAGGTGGGCGTGTTAGTGGGTGGATGACGCCCATTTTTCTAACACACCTTAGTTTTGACATATAATATACAAATACCGACTTTTAGTTTTGTAACTTAAATATTAGTCTCTTTATAGAGTTTTCAATTTTGGGGTTATATGGGAGGTGGGCGTGTTAGTGGGTGGATGACGCCAATTTTTCTAACAAACCTTAGTTTTGACATATAATATACATATTTGACATATCTTTATAGAGTTTTAAATTTTGGGGTAATATGGGAGGTGGGCGTGTTAGTGTGTGGATAGCGCCCATTTTTCTAACACACCTAAGTTTTGACATAGAATACACAAATACTGAGTTTCAGTTTTGTTACTTTAATATTAGTCCCTTTATAGAGTTTTCATTATTTGGGTTGTATGGGAGGTAGGCGTGGTTTTCAGCCGATTTAGCCCATTCTTGAACTTGATCTTAGTTTTTTAGAAAAAAGCTTAAATATCGAATTGCAGCACAATAGCTTTAAAATTACGACTATAATCGTGTCCACAGACAGACAGACGGACAAACAGACAGACGGACATGGCTAAATCAACTCAGGTGGTGATGCTGATCAAGAATATATATACTTTTCTGTACCTATCACGCCTCTTTATGGGCGTTACACACGTTGTGACAAAATTAATATACCCCTTACGCAGTGCACTGATCTTTTTTGCAAACGAAATTTTTGAAGTTTGCAGCCTTCAAAACTCTATTTGAAAGCTTTTTTGCAAACGTAGAATAGTGTGCATGTGGGATAGTGAGAATGTTTATCGTTTAATTTCGGTTAGACAAAGTATTACACCTTAGTTTAGGTGATGAATAGAATCAATTTCGTCTTGTTTTGATTTACACCAAGGGCGCTCCCTGCAACCAATTTACTGAGTTCGACCAAAACTCCTTCCAAAATCTCAGAGTGTATGGAGGAAAACAGTTCAGATACCATTACCACCACTTCATCCGTGTATGCTATGATCTTGACACCAATTTTATTGAGAGTATTTCGTATTTCATTCATGGCTATAAGCCAGAACAGGGGAGAGATCGCTCCGCTCTGGGGTGTACCCCTGCTAACGAATCTGCTGGTAAAGCTGTAGCTTAGTTCCGCCTGGATTTTTCTTCAGCTGAGCTTTGACAGACAATTTTTCACCTAGGCGCTTCAGCACCTAGTCCAGTCAGAGCACCATAAATAATCTCTGTGTATATTGTTGAAAGCTTCTTCTATATTTTAGAAGGCCGCTAAAGTGTATTGTTTAACACTTTAACTGCCACCATACAAAAAAATATCGGGTCCTCTGGGCCATTTTTGTTTTTTAATGATCTAGTGTATTTTGGTATCAGAAAATCTGACCAAATATCAGAAAATGTTTTTTTTCTTTATATTTCTGTGAAATTTTTAAATATTTTTTTGAGATACAACATATGTACCTCACGGCCTAATGTATACGCCCAGGCGCGGATTTAGGTGGGGGCTAGGGGGGGCTGCAGCCTCCGGCCCCGAGCAGACAGGGGCCCCGCAGGCGCTTATAAATAAAGAGTGTTTTCTTAAGAGCTTGCTGATTTGAAATTTAAATAAAACACATGCCAAATTATGAAATGACCAAAACAAATTTTTTATTTGGTAGATAATTCCTTGGCATTTAACATTTATGAAATATAATTCCGGGCATATTGCCATCACGACTTTTTTGCTCAAAGGTCATTCTGGAGGTCTAATTGATTAAGCGACCAATTACTGAATTCACGGCGCATTTGTTGATCGTGTGGCTTTAATTGTTGCACCAATTGAATTTTGTATGGACAAAGTCCAACTTCTTGCGCATGACGAAGAATCGATAAATTGTCGTTTTTTTCGACACTGGTCTCAACGACAGCAATATTTTCTTCTGTACGCACTCTTCTCATTCTTCTCGGTGGCTTGGCATCCAAAAGAGTGAATGAAGACCGAAATTTGGTAATTACGTTCTTTATGGTGGTCTCAGACGGACGATTATGTGCACCATAAAATTCACGAAGTGCTCTATAAACATTTTAAATTGAACACTGTTTTTGAAAATAAATTTCCACGATTTAGAAGCGTTGTTCTGGAGTTAACCTATTCATGATGATTTGCCAAACAATACTAAGTAGAGACGTACACTTTTAAACTGTCAAAACAACTGTCAGACAATAGAGTAATCCATATTGAAAAAAAACCTTATAAAAAACACCCTTTATATGAAGTGCTTATTGTAAAAACGACATGCCATAAAAAAAATATTTCGAAGTAATCGACCTTAAAGTTTTAAAAAAGCATATTTGTATGAAATCATGGTTATGCTTAAAATTTCTATTAAGTATAGGGCCAGAATTTATCTGGTAATGATCGCAATATTGTTAGTGGATGTTGATAATGCATTAATAGGTGCACATTTCAATGCAATCAACTAATATTTGAAAAAAGTAGATACTGATTGGATAGCTGCTTTCTTCACTTATCGAATTCGTAACAGATTTGCGAAGTGGATTTTCAGGGTTTGAGAATAGTGCTAAGTACGTGAGTCGATATATATGCCAAGACTATTAGAGAAAAATAACTATAAAAAACAGCAACAAAGAACCCGAAACAATCAATTTGACTAGTGCTGATAGATTCAAAATCGGAACCTTATGCTTAAATTGATACACTAGCAATAGAATTGAGAAAAAGAATTGAGGCATATGGACACATAACAAAACTATTTGGATTCTTGTGCAAATTAATGGATATTGAAAATGAAAAATTAGAAGTGAGAGTAAAACTCCTTGTTGAAGTATAACCAAATTAAATTCAAATGGAATTACTCTGTGAATTAAATCACTTAATTCCTCTTATGAAACTTCCACAGAGATGTTTTATTTATTATTAACTTCCACTTGAAGGATCTCTCTGAGAGAGGTTTAATTTATTATTAACTTCCACCTGAATGATCTCTCTGAGAGATGTTTTATTTATTTTTATAGATATAAAACTTTTAAAAACAGAAATAATATGGACTTAGGCATGATCGACATTTTGAAAAAATGTTTATTTAGCCTTCCTTATTTCGTTTTGTAACGAAGGGTCATGAGCTCTGAATCTAAAAGCATGTGCCAGAAAGCTATCTTGGGATGATCGCTTTTTCTAGTGGGAACAAAAAATCCTAATCTCACGTTCATTTTCAAAAGAAGCTACGACAATTCTGGGTTAATCACTTCTTCACTGCTGCACGGAAGTGAAAAAGAGATCAATACCACCGTAGTAGCAGTATCATACAAAAAAGTGTATGACGTTTGGAAACAAAGGGTCATGACCTCCGAATCTAAAAGTATGTGATAAGAAGCTATCTTGGGATGATCGCTTTTCCTGGTGGATATTGTTTCACTTTAAGACATATAGGTCAAAAGGCACACTTTTCTGACATCACTATTTTTGAAACTTTTAAAACTTTTTTGGTGGAAAGTTCATCATAAACATAATAACTGCGTACTTATTTTTTGCAAGTTTATTTTTTTTTTTTGTTAAGTTATACACTCCCAAAAACATTAAAAATGACAAAAAAACTAAATAGGTACATATAACAGCTCTATCTTCTAAACTGTAAGTCGCACAAACAAGAAAGCCGGTTATGGTTTAAGTACCTTGAATGGATCTTTCTGGTGGTGTCATTTTTATAGCTTTTCTTTTAAGGAAAACATTTTCTTTTTATCCCGAAATTTACCATCATATTGTTCACAGTCGGCGCAACAACTTTTCACCATTTTGATATAGTATCGCATTTACGCATTTTTCTGAAGGTTTACGCACAGTTTTAAGTTGGAACTCCAACGATTGCTATTTTTAATGATTTTTTAAAAACCTTTTAAATGTATACCGAAAATTTTTTGTTTTGATATAAAAAAGTTATTGTTCCATATCTTATAAATTTAGTAACTTTTTGGTTTGAAGTAACTCCTTCAAAAAGATCATCATAAACTGAAAAAAGTGAAAAAGTTGTTGCGCTGACTGTGGAAAATTTGATGATAAATTTCGGGATAAGAAAAAAAAACATTTTTCCATAAAAGAACTACAAGCAATTGACACCACGAAAGAGATCCATTGAAGGTACTTTAATATACTTGTGTTTATGTTCTGTGCGAATTACTGTCTATTTCCTTACAGAGTTGTTTAAATACATGCATCTCTTTTTTGTAATTTTTAATGTTTTTAACGGTGTATAACTTTGCAGAAAAAAATTTCGCAATAATAAAACACACAGAATATGTTTTTAATGTGAATAAACTAACCTACCAAGTTTCAAACAAATCGGAAGCACTTAGATCGGATTTTGATTAAAATTTATCAAGATGATATGGAATCACCGATATGTAAAAGTGTAAAAAATAATATTTTGATCATTAAAAGATCCGAGCTAAATGCTCTGACCTTGAGTGACCCCGTGTCAATTTAAGCCCCCGGCCCCGCCATGGTTTAATCCGGCGCTGTATACGCCGTGAGGTACATGTGCTGTTTGTATATTTGTGCAATTTTGTTTCGATCATAGAAAATAACCATTTCGTCTAGTAATATTTCGGATATATCTCGTGATGATAGCTTGAAAATTACGGCTGCAATCATGATCACAGACAGACGTACAGACATACGGACGGACAGATGAACATGGCTAAATCGACTCGAGTGCTGATGCTGATCAAGACGATATACATTTTTCTATATCATCCACGCTTCCTTATGGGCGTTACAAACGGAGTGACAAAATTAATATACTCCTTACGCAGTACGCGTGGGGGTATAAAGATAGAAATAGGCTTCTGTTGAAGCTACAAAAGTAATATTATATATTTATTATTTTTAAATAAAAATTAAAACTTGAGAGATTAAGACTTATGCGTGTTATTTTAAGTCGTATCTATTATAATTTTTTGTGATTTTTTAAGGGATTTTACTGTTTTAATAAAATTACTTTGGAGGGGAGTGAGGTGTGGTCTATACTGATTTGGGTAATTTTCTTATTTAATTATTAATTTTAGAGAACTAATTTTGAGAAATGAACACAAGGTCTCAGCAGCTTCATGCTCTTGCTGAAAAATACGCAATTCTTACTCCTTTGATTCTCCTGAATCATAAGTTGGAATGCAAACTGAATGAATTCTGTCACGAAAAAATTGACAAGGAAGAGTTTCTCGTTGAGAGAAAAATACTTCAGAATATTGTTTGTATTGCTCACAAAGAAACTGATTCTTGTGTGAAAGGTCCACTTGAACTTTTAAAATTTATTTTTAAATTGAGTCTAGAAAATGCAGTTCCAAACATTGTTATACTGTTACGAAAGATGCGTACAAACCATACTAACCATTGCTGTTAGTCAGTGGCGTAGCTAGGGTTGGTGGCACCCGGGGCGGAAACTAAATTGTGCACCCCTTAGAAGGTTATAGTAAACCTCAAAAGAGTAATGTTTTAAAAATACCACGAAATTAATAGAAGTTTTTTAAATAATAGCTTACTGTTATCATTCGTTTGTTAAAGTGCAAATAAATTTAAAAATATTTTAATTATTTGTATAGTTTATACAATTCGGTTACAATAGACAAAACTTTAAAATAATCTCATCGATATTAATATATTTGATATCATTTGAAAGATATGTAATTTCGTAACTTACACAAAACTTAAAAAATTCCATTTAATTTCAAATTTGAAGTATATAGTAATTTTTTAAAGCAGGATTTACCGCAATCAAGGAATTTTTCACAAATGTTTTGTTAACGCAAAATTTTGATTTGCAACAGTGAGTAAATCCCCAAAGATCTATTTTGAATAGAATTTTTCACTATTTTTGTCTTAATTTTACAATAATTGTCGATGAATCCGAGTACATATTTTTGAATCAACCTCTACAAAAATTACATATTTTAGAAAGGATTTGGAAAAAAGCTTATAAGGGCCTATAAGTTATGCGAGAACAATTTACTATAAGTAAACCAAACAATATCAGTTTTAAATAATTGGAGAAATGGGTGAAGTTTTTAATAATTGGACTTTATGAAGTTATAAAAACTTAAGCTAGTTTTTTATAGAAAATTTTTAAAATTTTTCAAAAAATTGTGCATAATTGAAGAAAAAACAGGACCAGGCACCGTTGGCAAATTTTCCCTCGTTAACCCTGAATAGCTATAAAGTTAAATATTTTTTCGAAATCAATCCATGTCTTCTATATAAAGGTTAAGTGAAAATTAAAATAAAGCATTACAATTCATTTATAAACTTTTTTCCTAACTTTTATCAACTTCTTTATAGTATTCTATATTCATCTCAGCTTCGACTTTGATAGACAAAACTGAGGTCTGTAAGATTTGACTGCCCTAAGCAAACTAGCCCTGGCTGGACAAGGTCAAGAGTCATGAATGGCCAAAAAAAAGCTGACAATTATAAGAAATCTGTCGATGCTTTACATTCGGTGACCGAGAATAAAATTTAATTTAAATAATTAGAATAATTTTTAAGGATCTGTGCATCTTCTGTTAAAAACTGTATTTTTTACAGTTTTTGTTGGTAGATTTAATCATAATAATGATTACTTTAGTAAAGTTAAGGAGTCAGAAAACCATCTTAGAGCTTTTAATAGACATCTTCTAAATAAAATAAAAAAAAACGTCAGAACGCTTAAAACTATTATAAAACGCCATTTATTTAATATAAATAAAAAATTTAATGCATTTAAATCATAATTTAATTTTTTTAGAAATTTTTTAAGCATGTAATTAGTTGAGTATTGATTTTTAAATTGTTTCATGTAACAGGATACCCAAAAACATATTACTATTAAAAATTATATTCTAGCAGATTAAGAGCTGTAAATAAGGTTTGTTTTATGATGTATTATCTCAGAACTTAGCAATCACAAAATCATAAAGCATATTTTTATTCTTGAAATTAATGACATGAGCACGTTTTTCTGAAAAGTTCTGGAGAAATGTATTGCTTATAAAATAACTGACGCATCCATTTATCATACTCTGAAAATCATGCAGATTTGCGAAAAATATTGGTAATAAAAATGTATACTATACGAGTAAGTTTGAACACTTCTTAACCTGAATATAAGAAGCAAAAAAACGATTTTTTATAAAATTCTATGGAATATAAAAATAATGTAACATTATTATATAACATTTTTCTTTTTGTACTCTATCTTACTGTCATTAAAATTTGAATTGCATTTGTTTGGCAATTGCACCCCTAACCAATGACAAATTAAATTCCGAATTGACTTAGGTTTTAGTATGAGCGTTTGTTTATACTGAAACAAATTTAATATTAAGTTGAAATTTTAATAAATACGAAGAACAAAATATTTACATTCACTTTTGCACCCTCTTTATATTCAAAACATAAAACCGCAGTCATTAAAGTGTTCTTATTATTAAAAAAAATCAAAAATTGTGTGGTGAAAAGTTCTTTTATCAAATTTTGCACCCCATTTTAGCGTGTACCCGGGGCGGACTGCCCCCCCCTCCCCCCCCTTGCTACGCTACTGCTGTTAGTATTGCCACTTGTGAGAGGAGCTTTTCTAAGCTTTTATTCATAAAAACCTACATTAGATCTACAATGATTACGTCTACCTACAAAATCTTGCCATATTATCTATAGAATACAAGTTAAGTAATGAAATAAACTCTGACAATGTAATTACCGATTTTCCTAATAAAAAAACAAGAAAAATAATAAGGTGATTCATGTCACTTCGTAAGTTTTCGTATATCGTAAATCGTATTCTTCGTATTTGAAGTTGACATGAACGAACTTTTAGAAGTTTCGTATCTATTTTTTGTAAACTTCAACTGATCCCATTCCACATGCTTGAGCGCTCAAGAAGCGATGAAGCACAAAGTGCTGATTTCAGTTCTTATTTGTTAATGAAATATATTTGTGTGTCAAAAAAATATAATTTTGAAAACGAAATTAAGTTTCCCGTTTTTTATCTTATGTATATTTCTTATATTTCTTCTCTTATCTATATTTTAGAGTGGTTATTATGTAGAACTTGAAATTCTGTTATTTGTTTTATACATTTCTATAAAGATTCGTACACTTCCGGACTTATGTTTAGTCATAGTACAACAAGGAAGGTAGTATTAATAAGACTGAAACAACTGTTTTGCGTAGGCATGTAGTGTCAAAATGCTGTGATGACAATTGACGGTGTTGTTTTTATTAAGAAAAAATTGGATTTTTGTGAGAAGGGGAAAACAAAATTTTTAAAAATGGCAATATTTTTAATTTTTGTTAATAAAAATAAGTTAATTTTGCATTGTTTTAAAAAACACAAAATAAGGCAAAAGAGTTTGGAAAGAGAATAATTTGATTTACAAACATTTGTGTTGTAAATTTTGAACAGGAATTCAAAAATTGGCTGGGGCTTGATAAAGACACGCGGAACTTATGAAAAATTGACATTATAATAAAATAATTAAGCGCAATGATGGGAAGACAAATCTATACAAAATTTGATTTGCTTAAAAAATTTCCCTTTATGTTTTTATTTCGGTGTACATCACTTCTTTTTGACACTCTATGCCCACAGCTCGGCAGCGCAGTCAGTAATAATACTACCTTCCTTGTTGTACTATGTGTTAAGTGTGCAATTTTTTTTAAGGCCAAGTGGTGCTTAACCAGCAGCTGTATGGGTCAGAAAAAGGTATATAGCCATCGGCGAAGCAAATGACATCCAAATAAAATTTCAGATTTGCAATCACAAAACTTATTTTGTCATATGACCTGGGTTTTGGAGAAAAATTCTACCAGTTTTGGATGATGAGCTTTCTGTAAATGATAAGTTAATCTTTACTGAAGAAATTAACCTTGCAAGTAAGCACTTCGGGAGTTCTTGCAACCTCATCTTGCAAACAATGGTAACATAAGAGCTGCTGCTGCTTTGGGACAGCAGCTTAACCTGATGCAGCTCTTCGTTCCTAGAACAGGGTGGAATTGTCGAAGACACGAATTAAAAAGGTGAGGAGTCTAACATTGCGATGGCCTCTACAGTGAAAACAGTTGAGAGAGACAGCATGGAACTGATATTTGTTTTGACTCCTTCATACACTCTCACAAAAGCTAGTAAGCGGAAAAATTTCTATGAACTGTATTCTGAAGTAAATTGCGAGAGCTTAGAGATATGATAGATGGGAAAAAAAAATTCCCTGTTTGTTTTTATTTCGGTGTACATCACTTGTTTTGGACACTCTATGCCCACAGCTAGGCAGCGCAGTCAGTAATAACACTACCATCCTGGTTGTACTATGAATATGCCCGATTTAAGGAATTTTGGAATTGTTTTTCAAAATATGTCAAATGTCAAATTTTAAAAAACTATTGCAAAAAACAAAACAAAAAATACAAATTGATATCAAATAGTGTCTTTATCTTGAAAGAACAAAAATTTCACATAATGGCCAAAATTGAAATTCCACTCCCTGAATGAACTCACATATTATAAAATAAAATCATGAATTTTCAGTTCTATAGGAACTTCTAAACAAGACATTGATTTTGCCGACGGTACTATTTTATGACATTTGTATCTTTTATCAATTGACGATGCATTTTATAACGAGTTGAATCTTGGTCAATTATCGACTTAACATTAGCATAACTGAAAAGAAAATCAAGTGTCGTTCTTGAGTGCTTGTTGCATATAACAAAAATGTAACGCATAAATTATATATCAAATAAAGTATGCATTGTAATAAAATAAATAACAAAAATTAATATGACAAAACCAGCTAATGGTGCGGTCAAACAATCAGCCATTGTATCAATTAATTAAAATCCTGCTAATTGTGTTAATTATTGAATACATTTTTTATAAATTGAAAAATGAATGAAATCATTGTTACATGCATTCATACATTAGACAACAATTTATGGCACACGCTTAACCATAAAATGTGTTAAATTAAGTATATTTGTGGTCAAAGCATGCAAACAGAAGCTGTTCTCTTAGTGAACGCGTAAAGTATGTAAGTTTTAACGTTAATAATTTTATTAAAGTGTTAATTGCCGGCGGAACTTATGGCAAGATTTCTGCAAAATAAACTTTAAAATTAATTTCAAATGCAGTCAAATGCTTGTCTAGGAAAGTTTATGTAGCAATATTTCTGGTATTATGAGAATATCTAAAACTAGAACTGCAAATCATAAATGTTTAATATTAAAATTAATATTTAAGAAATAACATTTCAAAATTAAAATCAAAACGAAGACTCACACAAGTAGTTCCCAGGTCATAAAAAATTAAAAATAATTGTTTTAAGTAGTAGCTAAAAGTAGCACAACAATATGTTTAAATATGACAGCCTAACAAAGGAACAAAACCTTAACAACTCCATAGCAAAATAAGCCATTCACAGTCACTTTTTTACTAGACTGCCGCTCTCAAGGCACTACAAGGGTGCGCTCACTTCAATGTTGTGCCGAAGTAATACCAATGAAAACATTTCCAGCGGAATGTGCGTTCATTATTTTTTGGTATGTTGCATTGTTTTTGATGTGTGTGGATGCTGTGCGGACGCTGTCCACTTGTCGGCTAGTCTTAACAAATGAATGAATGAATGAATGAAAATGAGTGAGTGACTAAAGGTTGTTATAACAATAAAAAAAAATAAAAAAAAAAATTACAAAAAAAAAACGCTCATAATAAAATCTAGCCACAGTCGCTGGCATAGATAAAATTTTTTCATTGTGTTACGCAGTCTTAGGAGACATTTTTTAGGGTCTTTAAAAAATAGATGGTTTTTTATTTGACTTTCTGTAACTCGGTAAAATGTTTTACGCAGAAATGATTACAAGCATTTAGCATTGAGTAAGTGCTGCATAAAAAGGCCGCCATAAAATTTACAGCATCTGGTACAGAGAGAGAAATTAAGCTGTTACTTGCCACTTTCTGATGTTACAGGCAAATTATATTCAGTTTTTTTTTTTATTTAATTTTTTCAAGTTTTTATAAGTTAGAAATGAAAATTGGCAATATAAATTTTTTCGTAAAGTGGCCGCCCGTTAAAATGCAAGGCATGCTTGCCAATAAACTGCGTTAGACTCGCATTCAAATCCTGTGTCTAATGCAAAATGTTTTTACAATACATATTATTTTCTTACGGCCGTCATCTCTCTGCAGAAAATTGCAAGCCTCTGAAAGGTAATACAATGCCATATTAAGCTTCTTGAGAACATTTACATTTGCCGTTCGGAGTGAACACAAAATATGTAGGTTCATTTCTCAGTCAATTGTCTGCAAACACGTACAATACAATTGTTCATTAGAAGCTTAAACAATTAAAGAAATAGAGCTTTTAAGAGCTGATATGACCATTTCGCTTTTTCCATAGAAATTGATAAAATTCATACTGCATCGTTTAGTAATAACTAGCTGATAATGCCAATCGTCACTCGTCATCGGTATATTTCTTCATATTCCGTACTCCTGAGTTAATCCTCTAGCTACTATCCTGGCCTTGTATCTTTCTATATTGCCATCTGGACAGAACTTTATCTTATAGACCCATTTATTGTCAATTACCTTTTGGCCAACTGGTTACTTATAGACCCATTTATTGTCAATTACCTTTTGGCCAACTGGTTACTTCACTAGAATTCATGTTCTATTTTTGGCAAAAGAGTATTTTTTTCTTCTTTTTAGTAGATATCCACTGGTCCTTGTCTTTTAACAGCATAGCCTGTTTGAACATTTTTGTTCTTCTAACTCCTGATGAGACGAAGAACTATTCCTTCCATTGAAGCAATAGAAAGAATTATTTGAACTAATGGGAATTTCACCACAGGACTGTATATCTCTTCATAGTCCACTCCATACTCCTAAGTGAATCCTCTAGCTAGCATCCTCGCCTTGTACTTCACTAAAATCCAAATTTTATTTTTGGCTAAAGAGTCTATTTTCTCTATCATAGCAGATAGCAAGGAGCACTGCTGCTTGTCTTTTGGCAGCATTGTCTTTTGACACCATTGCAATATCTGAATCACTTTTAGATCCCTTTTCCAGCAAGCCACTATCAAGAATATTTTTAGTACCTATGTGCAAATGGTCTGTCGGTTTCAACTTTGATATTTCTATAGGCTCCGACCGTATTGCAGCTGCTACAAGTGGTCCAATGTTCACATTGATTGCGTGCGTTTTCATTAAAAGATCTTCAATTCTAAGGTCAGCAATTTTAAGCGGGTTCTTATTGACAATATCTGCTATTTTGTCAATACTCTTCACGTCACGACTCATAAAAACTTTAGAATAAAACCTTCATCCCAAACACGAAAAGCTTTAAAGTTTTTATCATTTTCAACAAATGTGCATTTTATTGATTTGACTTCTAGATTCCTTCATTCCTCTTTTGGAACATGCATACATAAACCGGACTTCTGAATGATTTAAGGACACACTGAACACTGCTTGTTTGTTGCACCAAAGCTCGTAAGAATTTTTCTCGCCACTGTACTCATAACTGAACGGTTGATTACGAAAACTTCCATATTGACTGCTTCGGTCCAAAACCTAAAAACCATTCTGCGGGCATAGATCATAGTTCTTGCTGATTCAATTATCGTTCGGTTCCTTCTCAGCAGAACCGTATTGTTCTGTAGAATATGGTACGATTTTTTGATGTCGAATTACTTGCCGTTGAAACCAAAATTTGTTTTGGGCAGAGGCTTCAAGATATTATCTTGAGCTTCTGGATCAATTCAACGTCGTATGATATATCTGATAGGGGATGCTCATGTTTCATCCTCACTCAACCTTGATGAACAATAGAACCTCGCATTACAGACAGAATAATCTCGCTGCGAACCTGTTTCCCGGCAGTTTTGATTTGTGTCAATTCAGAACAAATGTTCACCGTCACTACTCTAATTTTTCACCCTGCAACTAAACTTTTATCCGTCTTCCGAATCAACACAATGCTTACTCATTTAAAGGGGACATCCCCTGAGCGTTCATTGAAGCTATAAAAAAAAAATAACTTCAGGCATTCCTTGACCCGATCAATTACTTTTAATTTTGTTTAAAAAAGTAAACGAACTAACTAGTAAGGTATATCTTCGACTTGGCCGAAGTTAAAATACCCCCACGGTCGATTCGTAACGTTACAAAATCTTAAATTGTAGCTTTTTTTGATGAGATTTCAAAAAATTTTACTAATCAGACAAACCTCTCTATAAAGTTTTCAACTTGGGGTTGTATGGGAGGTGTGCAAGTTTTTGAGTGGTTGATGCCAATTTTTCTAACATGCCTAAGTTTTGATATAAAATACACAAATATCCAATTTCAGTTCCGTATCTTAAATATTAGCCTATTTATAGAGTTTGCACTATTATGGGTTGTTTGGGAGGTGGGTGTGTTCGTTGGCGGATGACGCCCACTTTTCTTCCACAATTTAGTTTTGATTTAAAAAAGAAACGTACCAAATTTTTTTCTTGTAGCTTATAGAGAAGCCTATTCTCTTTCTTCTAAAACTTTATAAAAGTTTTAAATTATTATATGGGAGGTGGGCGTGTTCGTGGATGGGTGGTGCCCATTTTTCTAACATGCTCAAATTTTGATATTAACTGAATAAATATCTAATTTTATTTTTTTTAACTTTGACAGAAGCCTCTTTATATACTTTTCAATTTTGGGGTTGTATGGGAGGCGGACGTGTTCGTGGGTAGGTGACGCCCATTTTTCCAAAACGCTCAAATTTTGATAAAAAATGAACAAATATTTAATTTTATTTTTGTAGCTTAAACAGAAGTCTCTTTATATAGTTTTCAATATTGTGGTTGTATGGGAGTTGGGCGTGTTCGTAGGCAGGTGACGCCCATTTTCTAAAACGCTCAAATTTTTATAGAAAATGAATTAATATCTAATTTTATTTTTGTAACTTTGACAGAAGCCTCTTTATATAGTTTTCATTTTTTTCATCCCAGTTTTTTTATAGAATACACAAATACCGAATTTTTGTTTTGTAGTTTAAATATTTGCTTTTTTACAATGTTTTCATTATTTAAGTTGCATGGGAGGTAGGCGTGGTTTTCATCCGATTTAGCCCATTCTCGAACTTGATCTTTTTTTTTTAGAAAAAAGCTCAAATATTGAATTTCAGTACGATATCTTCAAAATTACGGCTGTAATCGTGTCCACAGACAGATGGACAGACAGACGGACATGGCTTAATTAACTCAGGTGGTGATGCTGATCAAGAATATATATACTTTTCTATACCTATCACGCCTCCTTATGGGCGTTACACACGTCGTGACAAAATGAATATACCCCTTGCGTAGTACGCGTGGGGGTATACAAATGTGAAAAATCGTCTTTAAATATTAGGAAATACCACGATCCTCTGAATGACTTCTCTTCAACGGGGCTGCACAGATCAACATGAATAATTTCACTTCATTTCTTTACAATTTCTCTTCTCGTTTCGGAAAACTACTTCGTTACTGCTTTCCGTACAGACACGCTTCGCATGTAAATTCTTCGTCAAGATACGATGATATGTTGTTTTTTTTCAGAAAACTTCGTACATAACTCAAACTTTGATGTGTTAGTTTCTCATACCACATTCGCAATGAAAGTATTTTCTGTAATGCGATATTTGCCTCGCTCTTCTCAGTATTGATAGCTTCTAAGCACATAACCGTCAGTAAGGTTTCCACTGAGTCACCATCAGAAACTCGCTTAAGCCTATTAGAATTGCTAGTTCCTTTCATCAATTTTTTGATTCAAAACGTGATTCTGCAAAAATAAACATCACGTTTTACATCATTTAGATAGTTCTTCTGCCATTTGTTTCCATCGAAGAACTTTAAATCAAATGTACCTATTCCAACGCCCATTTTAAGATCCATTTTAACATGCCATTTGACCATCTTTACTGATTTTGCAACGGCAATATACAATTTATACGATGCAAAGTAGAAAAATGTTCAGTATTATTAGACAAATAATTTCAACAGAACCGGAAGAAGACTGATGACGCAGTTAGACCACCTAGATTCCTCCTTAGCCTATCATATGGCTTTAGAGAAACGATCACCATTCCTCTTTTGCACTTGTTGGGTATATTGGAAGTATATTTTAAATAAACTTTCACACATTTCTTCAGTCATACTATCAATACACAAAGATATGTTCCGTGGTAGGACCTAGGATTACTCCTAAGTTTTTCAGATGGCTACAAAAACATGAGCACCCTTGCCTTTTTACACACTTTAAGAAAATTATATATAACCTTTCACGCTTTTTTGCACATTTCTTCAGACGTACTATCAATCCCCCAACTCAAATTGGCCATTACAGCCTTTGATTAAGCTTCTTGAGACGATATATATTCTGTATGTTATTAAATTTGTGCACACAATTGACTCAGAACTGGATCTACATGTTTTATGCCCACTCCGTTCATGTTCTCATAAGCTTGACATGGCAGTTTTTACTCTCTGAGGCTTGTCATTGTCTGCAGAGAGGTTGCGTGATAGCCAGATGTGAGGATTGAACTCGGGCTCCCGTGTTTTGTTGGCTCACATACCACAGTCAAAGCACGCAACCTCTGCCGTTATAATCATCAGTCATACCATAAATATCAGAAGATTTGTACGCTCTAAGTAGCATAATACTTAACTCAAGAATTCATTTCCAAAACCCGGGATCGTACACTTTCCTTAAAAGAGAAGAATCCTAACCATCAGTCCTTGTAAAAAAGTAACATTAACAGGACATGGAACAATTAAGCTTTTCAGTTAGAAGAGTACCACCGAGATGCATCAATAGATCTACACAACCCACAATATATTTTGTATGTTATGCACCATGATTTGGCCAAAATCTTTCACTACTTGCTCTATGATATGGATATGGCTCCATGACTGCTCTTAAGCTTACTCTGTACCTATCTGTCTGCTGGGAGGCATTGAAATGAATGTTCATTTATTTTCAGTGTCTTTAGCCGCCAACAAAAACTGTTCACTTAAAATACACAGTAGCAAGCGTTGAACTCTTTTTTTTTTTTTTGTTGAGACATCTATTTTTTTGTTTTTTTCATAATTTTTTGTAAAAAATTTTTTAATTTCACATTCAATACTGCGAACAGTGACAAAAAAATTGTTGCAATTGTTTTAAGGTAAACTTCTAACATTTTCATGTCAATCAAAGTGTTGCTGCACAAGCTTCAAAGGTGCTGCAACTGATGCTGCTGCGTATCTTCGCAGGCTTCGTTCGCCGTTTAAAAAGAAAACAAGACAAAAAAATTATATCTTTTAATAACACCTTGGTCTGTGCTGACGATTAGAGACGCATTTTCTGAGACAACGCAGGCAACAATAGTTTTATGACCGCAGTGAACCTTTCATTGTGTGTTGCAGTTTAAGTTAATTATGGTCATTTGTGAGCATTTTACTCTTATTGTGACATGTTTTTATTTTATTATTTAATAATTGTCATTAAAATAATTATGACTTTAAGGTGCACCATTGTTAGTCGTGTGGTTTATTAAATGAAAACTTATCTGTGCAGGTGAATGAATGAATGATGTTTAAAATCCTTATCACTAACGACTCGGGTAAAGATTTGTGTTTTATGACCAAGATAAGTAAGGTTAAGATATTTTGACTTGAATGAATGAATCCTTTATTTTTATATGATATGACCTTTTTTTTAAGTGTTGGGTGGTAAAAATTGTATCCAATTGCATTCTTATCATAATAAATTTATTGTGGAAATATTAAATATTTAATCTTTATATGCTCAGATTTGACATGAGAAGCAGAATTTATGCCGACGAAACGTGAGAAAATTTTTGACAATTTAATAATAGTCTTACGGTGGCTTAGCAGGTGCTAGGCCTATGTATGTATGGAATTTAAATATTTACCTTTTTTCCACGAACATCTATGCAATGTTTTGAAACGATGAAAATAATCTTTAAGAAATCATCTTCTGCTAAATTCTCAAGCCTTTCAAATTTATATTAATTCGGTGTTAGTCACCGACAACTTCCAGAATGATATGATCGGAAATCTCTGGGGAAATAAGATCATTTCCTACTGAGTTCATGAGTGTATTACTTGCACTACATCCTTCACTAGAAACGATATAATTTTTCTTATATTAGCTGCGTTCGATTCGCCAGTCTATAGTCAATTAAAGTTGCTTATTTCAAAATTTTTATAAGAAAAGTTGCATTGCCAAGTTCTTTTATTTTAGTTGGTTTGTGTACGGGATAGAGCAGAGGCGTTCCTAGGCTTGGTGTCACCCGGGGCAGATACCCATGGTGTCACCCCTATAAGAAATTTCTAAATGCAATTAGAAACCAATTCGATGAGATTTTGTGTTTTTATTATATCCTTTATGTTTTCCGAAAAAAACAACAGATGACAAACATTAAAAAACTGTTAAAAAAACAGAAAAAATATTACATTTTGAAAAATTTTTGTTTTTATTGTAGTAAAATGCGATTTGTTTTTGTTTTTAAAGAATTTAATAACTGTTATTTGAACTTTTTTGGTTGCAAAATAGAGTAAGCGCCGCAGGCAAAAATTTTTTATTAAAATCGTGCGATTTTAAATCATTTAATTTATAAAAAATCGTCTGCACCGAAAAATTTTACCACTCAATTTGTAATAAAAATATTTTATTTTTTATAAATTAAATGATTAAAAAGAGGGTTAAAAGTTATTATTGCAGGCCAAACATTTTTATTAAAAATGTCGTGATTGTTAAATTTAACAAAAATTGCAAAAATGGTTGGATTGGTCAGTTCCTAGGGGTACTTTCCTTGGGTAGTTTTTACATTAATTTGTATGGGAGATGCATGCCAAAGTTGGCCGATCGTAACAAAATTTGGTCAAACGGCTGGCAATTAGAGAAATTGATGTGCACTGAAAATGGTAGAAATTGATAAGACCTTAGGGGTACCACCCTAGGATGTTTATTTAAATTTTACATAATTTTGTACGGAAGGTACGTACAAAAGTAACCCGATCCTAACGAAACTCAGTGAGAATGCTAGACATATAGATAATAGAAATTTATTGAAAATTACAGAAATTAGTTAGACTTTATTTTTATCCTGCATAATTTTTTGTTTATGAAAAGGTGCAGATAATATTTTGAAAGTCAAAAGTTAATACTTCAAATAAAATTTTAAAAAAGTTTTGCTTAAATCCAAGAATCCGTTTTTTTTTTTTTTTTGTTAAAGATTTTAAAGATATGTTAAAAAAAACTCTTAAATTTAATATAACTTAATAATTTGGTTCAATATTCTAAAATTAAGAAAAACAAAAAAAAAACAAATTTTGTTACTATTTTCGTACCAATTCGATGCATTAAAAGTGAGCTGTCCTAAATACTGGCATTTCTTACTTTAAGAGTTGCAATATTTGAAATAACCTCATCGAAATCAGTAATATTGATTTCACGCTCGTTTGCAATGGATAAAAAAGCAAGATCGGAAACTCTGGCCTGTCCCATGGAAGTCCAAGTAAGTCTATATTATTTTAAGCTTTGAAAAACTCCTTTCGCATAAAGCTACTGATAAACAAATTGTAGGAAATAAATTCAATGCTAATGAAATATTTGGCGAAGTTTCCAAAAAAGGACCACTCGACAATGAAAGTGAGTATTTCTAATGCTGTCTAATTGTTGGCGCTTTCGAAATCGATTTGTGCTCGATTTCTTATTGCCTATGTATTAATAATAAATCGAATCGAAATAAATCGATTTATTTGCCTACGTAGCATCGCAAGTAATTTCAACAAGTAGCTCCTTTTCTGAAATTTCGTCGTAAGCTGCTGCCAAATTTTAAACACTTAACATGGACTCATTTGCGTTGTGTTACAAAAAGTTTTTGGATTTACAGCTCAAAACGTTTTCGCAATGTTCCCTCTTCATTGCTTAGACTTGCAAGCAGAATTATATATTTTGAAACAGCAATTACATTTTTTACCGTAAAGTATTTTATCACTTTTTCTGTTTGTTTGAGAAATAAATAAAAAATCGAAATGGTGTCACCCCTAAAATGATGGTACCCGGGGCGGACCGCCCCCTTTACCCCCCTAGGAACGCCTCTGGGATAGAGTAAAATGCCATAGATTCTGCCAAAATGTGATGTGAGTACAAAAACAAAATTAAATTCTTTCAACAAGTCAACTGTTTTATTTTCGAAATATTTCAAAATATTTTAGGTCGATTGATTTATTGGCAAGTACAAAATTTTAATTTATTTAGTGATGTGGTCAGTCCTAAAAAAAATTGTTGCCAAGTATTAAGCAAATAAAAGCAAAGTAAGGCTGTGCTCACACGTTAATCAAATGATTGAATGAACTCAAATTTATTGTTGTTTGTCCAGCTAAAAAAAAATGAACTCTCTGTGAGAGAGAAAATGAACTTTGAATACGTCATCGCTTCATTCAAAGTTTTGACCACGCTCTAGACCCATGGTTGAATAACAAGGTTGCCTCAAAACTGACTGTGCTCTCTTTCGCTTATCCGAAAGTGTCAAAATCAACTGGCTGTCGAAAAAAAGAACAACAACAACAACAGCTGAAGCAGTTCGCTTTGACATTTGCGGCAGTCGCGCTCTCCGTGTTGCGGCTACCTTATTAAGTGTACCCTGTCTAGACCTGAATCATTCAGTCAAAGCGTTGCAAACTTTTACTTGGCTGCTGCTTAGAAGTAAGTTATTGATAAGAAGGTAGTAGATTGAACAAAATAGTACTTTTATGATTTAAAAAAAGGCAGTAAATTTCTGTGAATATAGTGTATTGTGCATTGTTTTTAAAATATTAAAAATGAAAAATTACCATTTCCTGGACAAGACAACTGACCGAATAGCTTATAAATGCACTCCAAAGAAAAAAATAATAACCGGAATATTGATTTGCTAATGAAATCAATTTCAATCCTTTAAGATCAATATTTTCACAGTCGTTCTCCAGTAAACTTGTAAACTTTTTGCAGGCAGCACGACAAAACATAACGTAATAAAAAAGTAGGCATAACGCTACTAATCGCAAATAGTAGGTAGCAGAAAAGCCTGCGTCGGCGGTTCAGTCAAACAACCACGTGTGAGCAGACTTCAGTCAAATCAACTCAGAGAGAGTAAAATGCAAAAAAAAATACCGTTATTCTTCAATCATTTGATTCACGTGTGAGCACAGGCTAAGTAGACTTTTTTCACAAGCGAGATGAGCACTGGTGAATAAGGTACAAAAAAGTAAAAAGTGTGCGAGTGTATAATTTGTTGATGATTCTATATTGAAATACATCCTTCGAGATCGTTTAGAGATTAGAAAGAAAGCTTCTTTTGGTCTCAGAAGACAATTAGGAGACTACTCTAATTGTCTTTCTTCATCATTATCCTTACCATCCTTATTTAAAATTATTCAATCTTTTATTATTTTTTTTTTTTCTATTTCTATTTTAATTTAAATTGAATTAATGAACCTACGTTGAATTTAATGTTAATTAAAATCTACATATAATATCATATTATTAAAATAAATAAATATATATCATATATATTTAATATATATCATATTATTAAAATAAAGAAAATATTATAATATCATATTTTCTTAATATCATATATAATATCAAATCAAAATGTTAGTATACTTTGTACTAAAAAGAACCTATTTCTTTTTGTACTTATACGACAAAAACCAAATGTAAATTTTAATAAATTCAAATGTAAGATATTTGGTACAATATGCGTCAATGTTCAAGTCTATAAAAAGCAAACGAATTGGCTTCAGATATCATCTCAAAAAGCATTTCCGTTCTGATACAAATGCCTGGAGACGTTTCGAGGAAGAAATAAGACCATTTCATAAGAAAAAGATTTATTTAAAAAAATATTTATAAAGGCATCATACTCAATTTAGAGTAGTTTTGAGAATTTATCGTATTTTTAACTAAAAAATATAGATATTCCAGACAAAATAGGCTGTAGTGGTAAAGTCACTGTATTAAGATCAGAAAACTCATGTCACCTCAAAATAAGATTTCTACGAAAGTCAAATCATTATTAAAATCTCGAAATTCTCAATAGTTCCTTGGAACTCAAATCGATGCTATAAAACTCTAATCAGACGACCCATATCTAGAGAATCGTATTTTATATTTTTTGGCAAAAATTAAGATTTCGGAAAAAATTTCCATAAATCACAACAAATACATGCTATAATCTATATACTATATAGATCGCAAAACGAATAAAACTTAATCAATAAAAAAAAAAAAAAAAAACAAAATTAACAACACATTCGACGAAAGACGTTGACACAAAAACCACCCAAGTAGTTTCTCTTGTAGAATATCAGAATTCAACTATAAAATCATAATTAAATTATGCTAATTTTATCGTCACTTCAAAACACGGTGTACCGCAAACTGACACCACAGCCTACTACTACCAATGTTGACCGCTTACCGCACTGCGGTTCAACGCCATAACCAACACTTTGTATGTAATAAATCTAAGAAAAAAAGAGAATTTACATTTTATCTCAGCACATCGTTAAATTTGATTGATTTCTCTGTTCGAGATGAACATTTCTTTTCGGTTTGGTGTTTTTTTTTTTTTTTTTTCTTTTGTAACAACAACATTTTAGCAGTTTGTTGTAACCGCTTGTATAGCCCATATTGTATCATATATTTCGGGCTTTAACGACCATTTAAATTGTTGCTTTTCACTGGTATTTTATTTTATTTTTTTTTCTTTATCTGTTTTTGTTAGTTTCCATATAAATCTTAAATCTTCTTTATTTTTAGTTTAACGTATCTTTGTTTTTATTTTTTTTTTTTGTATTGTTTTGTTTTATTTTTAGCGGTTTCCAACGAAATGTGTTCTCGATAAAAATGTGGCATGCGATGCGATCGAATGAATTCGAATTTCGATTAATTGTATTTAAATGTGTTTTAATTAACATAATTAAAATATATATTAGGTGATATGAGAAGGTAGAAAGAAAAAAAAAATATAGTTTGATGGATTTGGTAGAAGTGTTGACAGCATTCTGAACCTTTTGATACCCTACACTTGAAGTTAAATGGTTTATTTTTGGTTAAGTTTGACATAAAGTTAGGTTAAGGTACATTAGTTTTAGAAAAATTTAAAAACGGTTTTGTTTTTACTGTTTGATACATCAGACCATATCAAACCAATCATACCATATCATATCATATCAACCATATCATACCAAATAAACGATTTTAGTCTAGATTTTAAGCCATACCAAACCACGCCAAATCATACCAAAGCATACCAAACCATACCAAATCCTACCAAACCATATCAAACCATACCAAATCATACCAAACCACATCAAACCATATCAAACTAATCAAACCATAAGAAATTATTCCAAACCACACCAAATCACATCAAATCCCAGCAAACCATACCAAACCATGTCCCGCTAAATACTTCAAAACTCAATATCATTCCAAAAACACAACCATATGTCTTATTTTACCTACCCACCTATGCTTTGTAGCGCCCATCTGTTTCCAAGAATGCTAAATGGAAAGTTTGTTGACGTGCATTCATCAAAGTTTTAAAAAAAAATCTCGGCTTACCTCTCTTTCGTTTGTTATAAAAATGTCTTTATAACCTTTAAAAACCCAGATTAATGGTGTTAAAACATATCTGTTTAACATTTAAATTGGTTTTTGCTAAAACAAAAAATTATATATCTTAACATTAACCTCCTCATTTGAGATTTTAAAACAAAAACAGTGTTATAAAAATCAATGAAAAAACAAAACAAAAAAAAAACAGTGTTAATATCCGTAAAACTTGTTCCACACAAAAGGTGATGAAAGTTAATGTCACCGGAATGCATTTGTATTATCTATATGTTTTACATTTTAAATATCTTTATTTATTTTATGAGTTTTCGAAAATAATCTTAAAGAATATTTTATATTGATTTGTACAAAACTGCTTATCTTACCAACAACCTGATTAAGTGATTTGAACATATTAAAAATCAAATTGATAGATGTGAAGGTGTGCGTTTGACTTGACAGTTGGGTGACAGTTATACGACATTTGTTTGGCGATTATGTTGATGTGCCAGAACATTAATGCAAAAAATAAATTAAGTATGGATAAGTTTAGCATAAATCAGTATACGGGAAAAATTTGCAATATTGTCAAAGTAACGGTATTTCATATGTTTTAAATAACAATAAATTGATTGAAATCAAAAGGTCGAATAACTACAAATTAAATTTGCGAAAATAGTCATAACAAAGTTGCGATTCTAAGAAATTACATTTTGAGAAGTGGCTTTGTCATATTATGAGAGTAAGGAAAAAGAAGAGAAAAGGTGTTGAGATGAAAAAATGAGCGTTGAATCCAATGCCGGCAAAACTATCACTTTTTACGATGGTTTCATCGTATTTATTAAGATGTCCGTAATACATACTGATATCCGTAGAAGGAAAATAAAATTCCAAATGTAAAACCATAATTCCATAAGTGATGAGTATTTCAGTGTTCTTCTACTGCTCTTTCTTTCAATGCTCTTTAATTTTCAATCGTCTTACAAGCACTTTCAACCTTTTCAAAAAAATTCGAGAAACTCCAAAAAAGTATGTACAAAAATCTTTCCAGAAACTGCAGTCTAAACAAACCCAGTGTAGCCCTTTTTATGAATGTCGATTTTATTATTTCAAGATAATTGAACTTATCTACACCGGAAAAAAACAATAGTAAAATTATATAAGTTGGAAAATTATAACTTCTCAGAGGAAGTGTTGTCAACAGTGACGGATGATCTTCTACATAACTACATTAAAAACATCACACGATATGGAATCACCTTGTCTGAAACCTCGCTACCATTCGATACCAAGAATGGAGTGGAGAGGTCATTCCCGATTTTCACTGTGCTGCTGGTGTTGCACAGTGTCATAGACGCATAAGCTTTGCAGGAATACCAAATTCAGACTTGTTGGAATATAGGTGACTCCTTATTGGACTGTCGAAGGAGTCTTTGTAATCGACAGAATTATGGTGTGTGTCGATTTTTTTCGGTAGGGTCTTCTCCGAAATTTATCGTAGCTTAAATATCTGGTCAATGATGGATTTTCCAAGTCTGAAGCCACACTGTTAATGTCTAATCAGTTGATTTACGATGAACTTCAGTCTTTCACATAAAGCGCTCTGCAGGACCTTATATGCGATATTAAGAAGGCTTATTCCACGGTAGTTAGCGCAAATGGTGGAAATCACCTTTTTTGTGGATTGGACAGCGTTCCCATCATCTGAAATATATTCTTCCGACCATTTTTTGCATAGAAACCTGTGAATGCATTTAAAAAAGCTTCGTCTCCGCATTTAAACAGCTCAGCCGGAGCCATCGGCACCTGCGGCTTTATTGTTTATAAGCCAAGCTTTAACTTTTAATGCCTCGTTATAGTCCGGCAGCAAAACTTCAACGATGTCATCCATGTTGGGGTTTCCGAGATATCTTCTCTTTTTTCAGGATTGTTGTCAGCGTCTCCATTTAAAAGACTACGGAAGTGTTTCCTCCATAACATCACTGTGCTCTGAATATCTGTCACTAAATTCCAATTTTCATCCTCGCAGTATGAGGCTCCGCTCTTAAAACCATCGGCTAGAGGTCTTATTTTTGCAAAAAATTTCGAGTTTTATTCCTGTTGCCATGCATCTACATTTTTTCGAACTCACGCATTTCTGCCTCGTTTTTTTTTTTTGCCTGAAAAGGCGTCTCTCTTCAATTCTCTTATTTCGGTATCGCCCCATAACAGCACGTGGTACAACTGACTGCAGGGTGTATGCGGTGTCCTTCTGTGTAGCCTTACGCATAGAGTGGGGTATGTGCGTCCACTTTGCGCATATATCATTGATCGCAGCAGTGCTTTCTTGAAGCAGGAGTGAGAGTCGAGTAGCGAAGGCTTCGGCTGTCCGTTTTAATTGCAGTTTGTCGACTCTGGGTAGGATTGCGAGAATTATTCGCTGCGCACAGACGTGTGCGGATCTTGACTGCAAGAAGATAATAATCCGAGTCTTTGTATCCACCGCAAATCGTGTGTACATCTAGAACACTGGAAGAGTGCCTTCCACCAATCAAAACGTGATCAATATGGTTAGGTATTTTTTGATGGGGGGACAACCAGGTGACAGGTGGTATGATTATTGAGATGCTTGAATCTAGTGCAAAGTCAATCAGCCTCATTCCGTTATCGGATGTGTTGTTGTGGGGCTGAGCTTCCCGACATATCACAGGCTGCTTGCCGTGAGCAACCCTTACATCTCATTTTTTGGATTGCAGTGATATCAGCGTTCAGCGTATCTTTTCAAAATAACAATCAGTTGGATAGAGACAAAATCCCAATTAAGGGTGCGGACATTCAAAGGAACATATCGATGAATCATTGTCAGTTTTTGTTTGCGATGGTCATCATCAGATTTGGGGATCATTTTTATTTTTCTTATTATTTGTTTCATTGAAATGGTTTTTCTTTATGTTGGGCTTCAAACCCAACCCATAACCTTTGTTTAATGCCAAAGGGGCACACTGCTCAGATTAGCCATCAAGACTATCGGTTGCTAGTTTTGTCATTTCCAGGAGACACCACGTGGAGTTTGAGTTGACTTAAGACGATTTCGACATGGATAATGCTGGACTCTCCAAGACCTGACTGACTCTTAAGGCAGTCAGACACATCGACAAGTGAAGATCATCCCCTTGTCTCCTTGTACTGACTATAATTAGTCAGAATGTCCGCGATAATCAAATACAAGTGGAACATGCAGATGAAAATGAATGGAGACGTGCTCATAGTGCACAAGTTCGCACGAACGACACCTACCCGATTTAAAGCCGATGAATCTTCTCACAATTGATAAGATAACGCGCACAATGACCAAGAATTCGGCTACGGCGAAATTGATGCGAGAATGCAAAATCAACATATGGGATGAATGCACGATGACGCATAAACGAGCTTTGGAGGCAGATAACCGAACGAGGATTAACGAGGTGCTTTGAGATAGTTTGTAGCTATGATATTGTCCTGCGGAAATTTTTGTCAAATGCTTCCCGTCATCCTGAAATCTACTGCTGCCGATGAACTTAATATATGCCTAAATTTGTCGTCTTTGTGGTAGCGTGTCAAGATGTTGAAATCGATCAGGAACATGAGGTTCGAGTCGGTTCGAAATCGAGTCAACTGCTGGCGTTTAGCAATGTCCAAATTCCTGTTGATGTTTCGACTGGATTGATACTTTTCCCGGATTTCCCGGAAATTTTTGCGAGTTTACATCGTCGAAGGAGGAGCTCATCACCATAGTGTTCGCCGGAAAAGCACAAAATTATTAAAATACCGATTGGATTAGTGCACGGGCAATATTAGCAGTGAAGAATAAAGACGTCGATAGCTTGAATTCAACTATCCAAAGTCAAATTGCTGAAGAACTACATTTGTACAAATCCGTTGACAGCGAGACTTACGAGGATGAAGCCACCAACAATTCGACGGAAATTTTGAACTCGCTTGGTGCGCCAGGAACTCACCCGCATGATTTACAGTTGAAGGTGGAATCGATCATTATCGGTACGCGATTGTCTGTCAAGAAAGTGATGAGCAATGTGATTCAAGCGAATATCAACAAGTGCAAATTTAAAAGAGAGAAGTCCTTATCCCACGAATTCCAGTTATTCCAACTGATCTTTCATTGCAATTCAAGAGGATTCAATTCCGTGTTCGAGTGTTTTTTACGATGACAATCAATAAATCGCAAGACCAATCCTTGGAAGTCTGTTGGGATTAATCCCGAATTTCCCGGTTTTTCGTACGGTCAGCTGTTCGTTGCCTGTTCGCGTGTTGGCTAACCGACTTCGTTGTTTGTTTCTCGCCGGAAAACAAATCGAAAAACATTGTTTATCATATCGCTCTCTACCGATTTCGATTCCATTCAAATAAATCCAATTGAAATTTGAACTATCTTTATTTTATTAGCACTCTGGAACCCTACATCTGAAGGCGTTAATTTGAGGCGAGATGAAGTGAGCTGAAGTCTGTGGGCGTGTCACTCCACAATAACTCCCAAGCGCCTGAACCGATTTCAATAAAATTTATTTTGAAGGTTCAACTGCATCCATGCTAAAACATAGGCTATAAAAAATTCCAAAGACTTTCGCAAGAGGGCCCTTTTAGCAGAGCATTTTTAAGACTCAATAACACCTAAACGTCTGTAACGATTTCAATGAAATTTGGTATGAAGGTTCAACTGCACCCAAGATAAAACATAGGCTATAAAAAATTTCAAAGACTTCCTGAAAAGGGCACTTAAAGTACTGCTTTTGTATGACTCAATAACTCCTAAACGACTTGACCGACTTTGGTAAAATTTGGTATGTTAAATAGCCTGACCCCGCAACAGAACTGAAGCTATTTAAATTTCAGAAAACTACCGAAAAAGCGTTTTATACAATCAACTATGTCTTGCTCATTCACGTCAAAACGGATGAACCAATTTCGAAGAAACTTGGTAAGCATTCGTGTCTTTTACTGAAAAAGATCCTATGATTTAGAAATTTTTCACAAAAATCAAGGAATTAGCCGAAATCAAACAAGGTCAAGAACAAAGGATCAAATACTTACAAAAACAAAAACGTAGTTCAATGAATACGAGCAGAAGCTATATAAAAGTTAACAAAAATCAACCGAAAATGGTCGGTACTGACCAAAACTGAAGTTGAACGTAGACAATCCAAAAATCGAATCGATTTGAAAAGCATTGTTCATATTCGATTTTTTTTCTGAGATAAAAATGCATGTAAAGAAAAATTTTAAGCGCATTTTTCTCGAAATTACTTTTTTCAAACTGGGCGACAATTTTCCTCGGAAACCAGACGTTGGATCAAGACGTGGAAGATGTAATTTTGTGTAATCATGTCCGTCAGGTACTTTTTTATGGAAATTTGACTAAACACTTTTGTCGGAGGGAGAGGGGGCGAGAACCCCCAAAAAACGATAATTTTAAAAATTAAATTGATAAATAAAAAAAAGGTTAAAATTAGAGCAGTTTTAAAAATCGTTTTTTTTTTGCGCTCGTGGCTCAATCCCGAGTAACACAGGGTAACATCCGCTAGTTGTTTTATCAGGAATGGCTCCAATGACAGTTTTAAAGTTTTTGACACAGTTAATTCCAATTTAGTACTATTTGCAACTTGATTCAGTGGTATTGATTGAATGGTATTGATTGAGTCGAAGAGCAAAATTCGAATAATGCGGAATAAAGGTATCGCTTTAAAAATACCATGATTATCAAATCATCAAAAACGAACCGTTCGTCAAGGTTTGTTTTTTCCCATTCCCTGCTTTGATTTCAATTTTCTTCTGGGTATGGGATAAGTGAAAACTCGACTCGTCTCGAGCCGAATTACTTGAGTAATTACTAGCTAGTATTAGCTCAGGCTTAATATTTAGTCAGAAAGTATTAAAATTCTGATAAATATATATTGTTGAGTAATTTCAGAACAGCTTGACAGTAGATAATAACAGAACCTGTAACTGCTTTTATCCTCAAAAATATGGATATTTCGTAAAAAATATAATTTTGATTTTTCGACTAAACCTTTTTTAAATGAACAAATTATTATCATATTACCTGTAAATAATTTTATATCTACAAAACTAAAGTCTCTTAAAAGTAACTGTCTCTATAACCTTGCTCTTTGTTACATATTTAAATTTATTCGTCAATATTTGAAAATGTCAATGACCAAATTAGTGACAAAACTGCTAAAAAAAAATACTAACTCGATTTACAAAATCAAAATAACTTACAATTTTGCGTTATGATTCAGTATAAACGAGTACGTGCTTAATTTATATACGACTACATCACAAAAGCTGGTGTTGTAAAATATATTAAAGTGTCATTAAACTAGGTAAGTATCATCAACTTTTTTTTTGTTTTTATTAGTCTGGCTAAAATAATTTTAATTAAATAATGCTTATTTCTCTGGAGAAAAATAGAAAAAAATGTATAAACATATATAAAGCGAAATGGAACTTGTTGGTTAAAGTGTCTCAGACCGCAAATAGCTTTAGCTACGTTTAGAGTGTTCATTTAATTAGATAACAAACACAATGTAACGATTTATGACACATTAGAGCTCAGTTAATGTCTTCTTTAAGACGAACGCTTAGACGCGACAACAATTTTGATTAAAATAATTGCACAATTAACTTAGAGATCACAGCGCAAAGAATAAACGTATGATCTAGAAATTTATAAAAAAAATATGACATAAATCATAAGTTCAATTAAAAATAGCAACTATTTGATCCTTTTTAACGAAGGCAACTAAGCGCAAAACAAAATCTACAATGACAGAAAGATCAGGCAAGATCAGTCAGCGAAAACGTAACGTACGCGACATTCCTGCAATCAACAAATATAATAGCAATATTTATGCTTGTACAAAAGCAACAACTGACTGACATATGTAGAAAAAAACTAAATAAATGTATAGCGCGAAAAACCCAACCATCGATCCATCAGATCAAACGATCCACGCTACGGACGTGTTCATAAATATTGTCAATTAACCAAGTTGTCGACAAACAGTTACAAATAGCAGCTAATTGACAGAGAGAGAGAGACGGAGAGAGAGTACGATATAGACAAAGACTAAAAGCTGCGCGTGTAAGTTACAGCGGTGGGAAGTGGGTGACGCACGCATGCATCAACCGGTAGAGCACAAAAGTGTTGGTAGTGGAAGGGAGCAATCAATTACGCACGTGACTTTTGCAGAGTGTAGACAATAAGCACAAAAAAATTTGCAATTTTACTACTCGCAGAGGAAGATTAAAGTAGAAGCTTCCTCTAAAACAAGTTACCTTTAGCTATATTATGACTTGGCTGGCTTGGTCATACTTTGAGCAAAAAGTTAAACCGAAATAAAAAATACAAACAACAAACGACAACAATAACTGCTCTCTTGAGAGTGTATAAAATTACGCTCAGAAGTGACAATATTGCACTTTTGTCTGAATGCCTACGGTGCGGTGCGTATTGATAAAAGTCAATGTGATTGATGAGTGGCGGCAGCTTTGCCAGATCTTAAAACCAATGCCAGAGATATTTTTTGGGATTTTTACTTAACTATCCAGTCGCAATCTTATATGTTATCTCACTAATATTTATAATACAAAATATGTTCCTAGTAAAAATGCAACCCGTTTTGAACCAATCAACCGAGATTTCAGAACTAAATAAATCAAACTGAGAAGAAATCGCAATTTCGTTACATATGTTTTCTTTTTCCAAAATAATTGTATTGCACTAGGTGGCAACATCATGCCATCAATTATTTCGTTCCAGTCGTATAAACTCTTGTGGCGCTAATCGTCTACATCTCATGGGAAGAGGAAATACACACATTCAAAGGAAATTCCTTTGATTCACATTTTCTGATTGAATGCCGTCGCGGAATTCAACAAATATTTCAGGCTCCAGATCAACGTACAAGTGACATTATTTATCATTTCAGTTATTAAGGGTCTTCTGCTTTAGTATTGAATGTGCTGTAGAGCTTATTATTCTCTTGATTGTTTCATATTGACAGTAAAAAAAAATTAGCACCTGTGTGGCGTGGTTTTATGAGTGAATAAAATTTATTGATGTTGGCGTTGGTGGATTGTTTTTATGGATTTGTGTTAATTGAATTCATCGGTATAAATATTTTGATTTTTTTGTGCTTTTGTGTTTTATGTTGTTGATAGATAGCTTCCAAAAGATGAGAAAAATTTATTTTTTGTTCAATATTTATACGAATATTTTACTAGTCTTCATTTTCTTAAGACGATTGGAACAAAGTCGTCTCGCATTCAATATTGAGAAGGACAGTGCGATGGCGGCTTTTGTAAGTATTAGAAGTTTTGTATAAGCGTGGTTTTGAAGTCTACAAGATATTTAATATCAATTTTTTTTTTTTAATTTATGTACATTTTATATAATAAAAATTAATATTTTGGATTGAAATTGATTGGAGTTTGCATATGAGTCCGAAAGAAGTCGCTCATCAATCTCTCTTCGTCTCAAAATCCTTGGTAGCAACTCTTAAGGAGGGAAATACCTTTAGATAGGGCGAAATTAGTCGTATTAAAAAAATTTTTTCAAGTTGATAATATAATTGGATCATTTTTTTTTACCTTTTTGACCATTATTACCATTATTTGAACTATAGAAAAATATTTTGAATTTTTTTGGTTTTTTTACAAAATGATGGTTCTGCAGAGTATCTCGAATGGCGTCTGCTACGAGGCATCTAAAAGTTCTACAGCTATCAAAACTTTTTGACGGATCTGAAACAAAAGCGGTTTTTTATTTGATTGTTAAAGGGAATGATAAATCTGTAAAATAACAAAAAAGTTCAAAATTAAAATTTATATCGGCTGGATCAGATTTTTTCCAAAAGTTTTGACCCAAAAAAGTACATCCTTCCGGTACTACTTGAGATAAGCCTGCCAAAATGTTAGCCAGAACATTTTCACGAAACCTTCGAATACCTACTTCATTTGCCTTTTGTTAGCCTTCTCAGAATTAGAGAATATACAAAAGAATTTACAGTATATTGTGAAAGAAGTTTACCTCTAAAGTGTTGGACTCGGACGTTTTTGACCATAACTCCGTAAATATTCAATGCCAATAAACCAAATCGCGAGTTTGGTTTCGTTTCGAATTAGTTATGAAACCGAGAACTTGGATGAAATATCTCGTATGCGATTCGAATTCGAGGTGAATCCGAGATAAGTACAAATAGCGAATACATTTTTATATAAAATTTCATATTTCTAAGAAGAGATGTCTATTTATTTCATATCTATATAATTAATAGGCTAAGGTTTTTTTTGTGACTTCAACTCCTCCCAGACCAATAAACCGATTTTATCGATTCATATGTAATTTTATCAGGTTTTGGCTGAAATTGTGCAAACCACTTTTAAAAATTGTGATTTCACTTCAGGGGGTTCCCAACCTTTTAAAACAGAAATTAAATTTTTGTGCAAAAATCCGTTATTTTATCGATTTGAAATTTAGTTTGAGAAGAGCTTATGAATTGATCGAGTTTTAATTTTTTTCAAAACTAAAAATTTTTAACCAAAATTATCTTTTATGCATTCCTCAAATGTCAATTGTCCGAAAAATGCAGTTCCAAAATCAAAAGTTCCACTTTCCGAGCAAACAACTCAGTCAAATTTTAACGGATTTAAAAAAAAAAATTTTTTTGGGTTTTTTCATCGGAATATGCTATAAATTGATGTTGTAGGTGTTCTGTAAGTATTTTTAATTATATCTAAGTAGTTATTTTTTTTTTTAAATCTGTTTTAAAATTCGTTTTTATTTAAATTAGTTATATTTTATAGCTTTAAAAGTTAAGCAGCGATGTTGTTAATAGTAATAATGTTTATCTCGGTAGTTATATTAGTGTAAGTCCGTCTTCGTATTTTGACAGTTACATTTAAAATTTTAGTGTCAGATCATAAGTTTTAAGCATTCAGATGATGATCTTTTATATCATTATTGAGACTGAATATATCGTATTGAGGAAAAAACTGCTTGAATAGAATATCATAAATTAAGCGTCTATAATGTTGCTAACATTTAATTTTTATTGAATTGCTCGAATTCGGGCAGCAGGTTTACTAGTCTAACTTAGTTTAGAAGCTAAGATACATGAGAAACTAATGATTTTTTAATTTAGTTTGCTTTAATATGTTTTTAAAATTTAAAAACTTATACATTATATTTTCGAATTCGCTATATTGCATTTTTTTTTTCGAATTCGAAACGAGTCCACAATCTCAACGCAACATTTAAAAAAAAATTGTGATTTTTTAATTTTTTTTTTTTCAAAAATAGAGAAAAAACACAAAAAAAAAATCAATAAATTTATTTAACTCAGCTTGGAATCGAACCCACGTCCCCAAGCGCTTGTTTTCATAATGAAGCAAAATTCGCAGCTATAAAACTACAACTGCGATAAGCGCTTGTGGCTCAGTTCCTGAAAATATTTATTTTTATTTCGCTTCTTTATAATAATAATCTTATAATCTTTTAACACAGCAATCGATTTGCGAAATATATGAATGTGTTAAAAAAATGTTATTTCGAAAAACAATTGCTAAAAATATTCTAAAACGATTTGCTTATGTCGATTCTCGTTTCGAATGCGATAATGATAAAAAATCTCGTCAGGCTTCACCCTCGGGCTCATAAGCAAACTGAGATCGAACTTCGTTTTCAAAATAAATATCCGAAATCTCGGGATAACTTCGAATTTGAGGCAAATTAATTTGTTTTATTGGGATAATTCGGTTTTTCCTTTTAACAGTATATTTTGAACATGTTATACAAATGAAATATCTTATATCTTATAGAGATATCTCGCCTTTAAGTCTCATCAAATCTTGGAGTAGCCGTTCTCCTGCCTCATCGCTTGTATCACTCAAGTTTTCGGGGAAAATACACAGATTAAAATGCAGGAAATGTATTTCGAGAGAGATTTGGTAGGGAGTTACGATTACCGAGAAAGCTGTGAACAATACTTTGTAACGCTGTCCACTCTGACTATTTATTGGGCATTAAACATTTGTAATGTTTTCGTAAGGTTTTCTCTTATTTCTTGTACTTTGTAATGATTCTATCTAGCTCTGTACCAAATTTCAGTATCCTAGTATCATTATTAGCCAATATGCAGTACTGTTCTAAGATTGTAAAGCCATTATTATAACACCACCCACTTTTTCGTAGTACTTTGTAATGGTTCAACGTACTAATCTGCCAAATTTTAGAATTAGATATACAGTATTTCTATATAAAAGTTAAAAGTGAATTTCTATATAAAAGTCTTTTTATCGAATCCTGCCCACATTTTTATCGTGTTTTGTAATAATTATACATTCCCCGGTAGAAAATGTTAATATTGGTGCTAATAACTAACGTAATATTTCTATATTCAAAATGGTTGTCTTTTGTAATGATTCTACGCAGTCCTGTATCAGATGTCAGTACCCTAGTATCCATATTAACCTATATATAGTATTTTTCTAAAATTACTACGCGCTTTTTATAATCCTGCTCAATCTTTGTCTTTGTGATGACAATATCAACACCTAAACCAAATTTCTGTACCCTAGTAACTTTCCACATCGAAAACTTATCCCCGAGTGGTTATGTAAAGAACCGTAAGAAATCCTCTTCTGCCCTTCCTACCAAAGTCCTATCAGATGATATTAGGAAAAATGTTAGTGCTTCAAAGCAAGTTTGAAAGGACGTAAAGTTCGGACACTAACACCGAGACTTTAGAGAATTAGTCGAATGTTCTGTGGGCCTATGAATTCAATTTTTAGGTGAGCTTAAATATAGGCCCTTAGTAATAAACATAATCTAACTCGGATCTTTCTTAAAGTTGACTTAAGTATTCAATCGGTAGTAATAATATCGAACAAATTTAGAAATTCAATTGTTAAATTAGTATTCAATTGGTAGTAATAATAACAAATAAATTTAGAAATTCATTACGCTCGCAGCGTCTGAAGTCGAATTTTAAGTGTCAAATTCAATAATTTCGAATTCAATAATTTAAAAATAGAAAATGAAGGAAGATTTCATGCAGGGCAAGAAAAAAAATTGATAATTTTGAGTCCACACGGTCATGGAGTAAGAACCTCCTTGAGGAATTTATTTTTTCCCACATCCAATTTCTATTTCTTCTACGTTTCTATAAAATTATAATTAAATAAATAAAATTTGAGCAGAAAATAATAAGAAACTTACGTTTGAATTGCTCTTTTCCATTTTTGTAAAAATTTATAATTTTAGAGTCCACACGGTCATGGAGTAAGAACCTGCTTGAGGAATTTATTTTTTCCCACATCCGATTTCTATTTCTTCTACGTTTCTATAAAATTATAATTAAATAAATAAAATTTGAGCAGAATATAATAAGAAACTTACGTTTGAATTGCTCTTTTCCATTTTTAATTAAATCAGGTGTCAAAGGGATACGTTCAATAGGAAGCGGATGTTAAAATTGTTGTGCAATTCTCAATAGCTGCACTGAGTTGACGTTTTGTTAAGTTTACTTTATTACTACGAATTATAAGAAGCAACTTAGAACCGGAGTGAATTACGGAGTATTCAGTAAATAAGGAGGTGCCTCATACTTTTGTGTATATTTAGGGTCAAACCAGGCCAAAGCAATAATTGATGCAAATAAAGACTTCAGATACTGGACCAATATAACCATAAAATGGTTTCTCGGTGATGCTATCAAGTTATTGGATAGGTACCCACATTTCTTGATTGAAATAAAAGATTTATATGAAAACTATTTGGGGGTAATTTATCCGACCAGTTATAAAAAAGGTTTTCCTGAAACTATAAGGAGTATGTATGAAAGGTTGCAACAAAACATATTATGGAAAATTGCTATTTGACTATCTTTGACTAATGACTACCTTTTATGTACCAGTTATTTTCACTTCCACTCTCTTTCTCTCGGAAATAATTCAGAATTGGTTTTTTCCCAATTTGTAGGGTTCAATATATTTAATTTTAATTATTGCTTTATTTGTCATATATTGATTTATTATTCATAACAAACAACTGTTATAAAATTTATTTTTTTCGTTTGCCTCAACTCATGGTGCTTAACATATACATTTCATTCGGCGTATATCTTATCCGACCCATTAACGTATTACCACAGCGTTATAATTCATTTTAAATTGCTTTAAAATCCAAAGAAAAAACTTTGCGAAACCGTCACATTTTGTGTTCACTATTAAATTGAAAAACCCCTGCTGATGCACAACAGATAACACATGACATTAAAGTTCACAACACACACAACCAGCCAACTATAGCATAAATACACACACAAATACCGCCGGCCAATGCGAGAGACATTAAAAGCACGGCAAGATAAATGCTGACCACCTTCAGGTCACTGAGCAGCATAATTAATAGTGTGAACGCAAGACCATAAAAGAAACAACAGCAATGATGAAAAAAAAACAATCGATACAAGTTATCAGATTACTACAGCTCCAGCTACGCATGTTGATCAAATATCGGAGAGAGAAAAAGAAACACATGCACGGTTTCCATACTGTTTGCAGAGTTAGTAGTTCGGAAATTTGTCAAAATGTCAACGAGCATATTCAGTTAAACCGTTTTCAAGAACAACAGTCAAGAGGATGGTGGACTACACAGAATCGTATGCAACAGACAGTTAAAGCATTAGCAGAAGAAGACCAAGGAGGAAGAGCAGATGGGGACGGCAACACGTAGCTATGTAAAACAAACCATTAGCAGTTAATAAACATTAGTCATGCTTAATTTGAGTACCCCAAGAGATGATTTAGTGACAGTAATTAAAATTGAAATTAAGAAAAACAACAACAACAATAAAGAGTAGAGGCGACACAACGATCTTTAGCGATTTCAAGGAATTCAGCGAATATATCCGATTAAACAAGTTAAAGCACAAGATATAGAAGCTAGTGCTAACAGCAAGCTGCTCATTAAAGAGTCGGTGTGTTAAACCGAGGTTTTTTGTACCACTTAAGTTTGTAGCCAGAGAATTTATGATGACAACTAGACCGAAACAGAATCAAGTTAGGAAAAAAAGTGCTATCGATCACATTTCTTTTCCTTTTTTATAGCTTACAATGACAAAACTTGGGTGTATGCTTGCCAAGACCTACTTTACTTAACTGATAAGGATCATTGTTAACGCGATGTCGACAAATAGCCAGAGCACTTCACTTCAACTATCTACACTAGCCTAGCATTGGACTCATTAAGCTGATCAAGCTACTGCAATAATTTTGCACTCTTTTTAGCACCAAGAGTCCATAAAAGATGCCTCGTTTTAACAACATTCATTTTAAGAGTTTAGCATCAAGGATATCAAATGTGGCTAACTGCAGCTTCAATGCTCAAACCATAAATTCAAATAAACTGAATATCTTGCACAGCATCATCATTTATGTTTCACATTCGTTGTTGAATGCCGTTAAGGTGGGGTTTTTTTAAGGTTTTTCGGTTGCTCGATTTTGTTCTTATATCTGTCCTCAGTTGCTTCTGGTGCTATGCAGCACAGAATTTTGCATAAGCTTTGTTAATATTGCAGGATATACATAAGACGGCTGAGTTTGATAGACTTACAATAAGAATCAGGGATAGGGATAGAGACAAGGGCAGGAACGGGGGCAGCAGCAATAACAGTGGCAGGGACAGGAACAGGAACAGGAACAGGAACAGGAACAGGAACAGGAACAGGAACAGGAACAGGAACAGGAACAGGAACAGGAACAGGAACAGGAACAGGAACAGGAACAGAAACAGAAACAGGAACAGGAACATGAACAGAAACAGGATCAGGAACAGGAACAGGAACATGAACAAGAACAGGACAGGGACAGGGATAAGAACAGGGACAGGGATAAGAACAGGGACGAGAACAGCAGCAATAACAGTGGCAGAGACAGGAACAGGACAGTTACAGGGATAGGGACAGGGACAGTGACAGTGACAGGGACAGGGATAGGGACATGGACAGGGATAGGAACAGGAACAGGAATAGGGATGAGGACAGCAGCAATAATAGTGGCAGGGACAGGAACATGAACTGGATAGGAACAGGGACAGGAACATAGACAGAGAACGTGGTATGGGAGGGACATGGACAGAGATATTGACAGGGACAGGGACAGGATAGGGACAGCAACAGGGACAGGGACAGGATAGGGACAGCGACAGGGACAGGGACAAGGAAAGGGACAGGGACAGGGACAGGAACAGGGACAAGGACAGGAACAGGAACAGGAACAGGAACAGGAACAAGAACAGGAACAGTATAGGGACAGGGAAAAAACAAAGACAGGGATAGGGTTAGGGGCAGAGACACAGACATGGTTAGAGACAGGGACAAGAATTTGAAGAAGATCTGGATCAGGAACACAACAGCTACAGAACAGGGACAGCATCAGGGACAGCACAGAAACAAGGACAGGAACATAGACAGAGAAAGTGGAATGGAGGGACAAAGACAGAGAAATAGACAAGGACAGGAACACAACAGGGTCAAGGGCAGGGACACAGACAGGGTTAGGGACAAGGAAGAGGATTTTGTTTTAAGCTTATAACCAAGGATTTCAGGTGTTAAACCTATTCATTCAAGTCTGCCTTGGTTGGGAAATGGGGAGATAGATAAGTAAGAGAGAAAGCGAAATTAAGAGAAACAAGTGTAGAATGTTGTATGTGAGGTGGAGTGCTCCATATGTGAATTTGAATCTGAGGCAAGTGTTACCTTTACCTCAATCAATTCGAGTTATCACGCAATCTCATTCCACAAACATCTCTACCACCAACTACAACTTCCAAGGTCGTATATATTGATGAATTTTTAATTTTAGTTGATTAGAAATGAGGAAAGAATTAAAGAAAGGTAAAAGCGTAGGACCATGGCTAGACCAGGATTCGAACCCGGAAACTCTAGGTTGGCAGTCAAGCACGCTAACCACTCGACTACCGAGGCCCCAACAGGACAAGGGACATTATTCCTGTCCCTGACCTTGTCCCTGTTTCCTGAGACAAGGACAGGAACTGGTACAAGGATAAAGGCAGGGACAGGCACAGGGATAGAGACAGAGGGAAGGACAATTACAGGGGCTGAGATAGGGACAGTGACAGTGACAATGACAGTGATAATGACAGCTGTGACTGAGATTTTTTTTTTTATTTCCCATGAAGTTAAAGCATCAAAGGCCAAAGTGCGAAACTTTAATCCGCTAAAAGCGCTCCATTTCCTTTTTTCGTTATATCCCGGAACAACCTTAGAGTGTTACATCAGGAGGTGGACAGAATATTTTTGTTCTCTTATCATCAGTACTTTCCTATTCTCTTTTCCGTGAAGGAAAGCGTGTGAAAATTCACGAAGCCCATCTAAATGTCAGTCATGATGCGCATAAAGCTTCGAGATGCCTTAATTTATATGAGAAGGCTGCTACTATTTCACTGACTCTGTTCCAAGATTCTTGTGAACTTGTCATCGCTCCAATGCATGTTTATGGTTCAAGGGTGGCACCCAGATGTCGATGGATGATTTATCGGTCGTTGACAATCGAAATAGATGTGTTTTGTATTTTTCTTGTCATCGCTGCATTTAGGACTAGAAAGGACAATAGTCGTGCTCAAAATGAAAGAGGTACCCATCAAAAAAGTGCTTCCAAAGAAGGTTAAGTTCAAGTGAAAGTCGTGAGTTCCATCTCTTCTACTTTCATACCCAGAAGGCATTCTTTTAGCATGTACATGTAATTGGGAGGAATGCTTTCCTTAGTCTTCTCTAGAAAAGCTTCTAGAATTTTGCAATGTAAGATTTCCTAGAGGACTTTAATGAAAGGATTCTAGTAGGTGATTTACAGGAAAACTTTAAGAAGGCATTCCATGCTTCAGAGAACATAAGACAAAATGCTTCTAAGAAAACATTTAACCATTCCCTTGCACAAGCCATGCAATGGAAGCATTCTTGGAATCTATTCACATAGCCTTTTAGAAGTTTATGAGAATGCCTATAAAGCAGGGAAAGCATTTTTCAATAAGGATGAGGGGCAGCACTCTTGGATTTTTAGAATGTCTTCTGGAAGCAGTGTAGCATTTTTCCCATGGTGTCTGCAATCATATTGGGCGGATGGTTCTTCGTGCAGTTTGTACGGTTTTTGCAAAAGAATCTTTGTCGCTTTCATCTGCTAGGGAAAACTACTTCATTCAAGCAGGACTAAAGCATGTTGACGAAAGGGTTCGAGTTACATCTGACCGCCAATTTCAATGCTTTATTTGGTATTCTATCCATTCTAGATGCTTTGTGATCTCCTATATTCTTTAGATAATCGATTATTTCCTCTGTTGTGATTGGTGTAATCGATGTTGGATCCAGTTGTTGCTGGTTCTCTGGATCTGGTTCTCTGATAACGGTTTGGTGCTTAGAAAACAGTGTAGACACTATTTTCAATAATAGTTGGGGCATGTTTCTTGTGGAACTTTACATCCTTTTATTTTGGCCATTAAGACTATAGGCGATTCTCAGTTATCGCCATCATTGCAAAGCTGTTAAAAGAACTCTTTCTTGCTTATCGTTATTTCATTGAGGAAGCGTGTTCTAAGAATTTTGTACTTCATCTTCGGTTCCTTAGTATTGTTTTAACCGCTGACTTTTTCTTCTTGCTCTTAGACATTTTGATCTGAAATCCTAAATCCCCCGTTTCTATAAAATCTTCTTGTTGTCCTCATTTAAGAGGGTCAGATTTAAGTAGGTGAAGGTTTCCAGAAGTGATCTACCTCTGCTGTTTGTGTACCTACTTCCCCATTCTCTGGCTCAGGCAGTAATATCACCGGCAATGCTTATAGGGATCCACCAGGGTTTTGTCAATCATCACTTAGAACTCCGTTGAGCTTGAGCAAGGTGGCGCATACCAGCTGAAGATATACATAGATCCCATTACCTAGGGCCTACACGAATCCGTCTTCCTGATGTGTCATGTTTCTTTGTAGGGGGTGTTTTCCACATGCCCATACGGCTGCTCCTCCAGTCTTATTTGAAGCTCATACACACGATTCAGGAATTATGTAGGGCTCTGAGAGAATCGTTTCGTTTGCTTTCATTTCTTGAATCATATCTTGATGAAGATCCTAAGTAGCTACGCATTGGTTTAGATTTATTTGAAACACTTTCATAGGTTTTTGCGACCGCTTTTACTTCACATGGATTTTAATAGAAGGTACCTACTGCTTCCTGCGATATGATTTCTACACTCCTTCTTTTCCTTCTTGCAGATAATGCGAAAACCTTGAAAACCTTGTCACGCTCTTCTCCGCATCTCTTATTAACCAATTTGTTTTTGTCTTGTTTTCTTCCTTATATTTGCAAGTTTGGAAAACAATTCCTTATTTTTTTTCTTTGCATATTATAATTTGTATGCTATACATCATTAGTTTATTTATTATATTATTTATTATTTTAATAAAACTTTTTGATATTAAATATTTTTGTGTACTTATATTTTTTTCTGTATTCTTACCCATATCAAAGCCAACAACTTGCCAGCTATCCAAATTCAGTGAAACACTTAAATCTCTACAATGCAATTACCTTAATGAACATGTTTAAGTAGCATCCTTTACTTAAACCATTTCAATTAAGTGTATTGAGTGATGCCCTCCTGACCTTTATCTCAGTGACAAAAATATTTTGTAATAAAGTCTATCTTGAAGCGCAGTTAAACTTCCAAGTGAAATTCCAAAACTCACACGGTTAAAATATTTCCCTTCTTTAACGATGGACACACATTTTATTGCCGCAATTAATTACAACTCCGCTGATCTTACTCAAAATCTCCGAGATGAAGAGCCACACACAAATCTTAAAGGAAGAAAACGATTTGCTCAAAGGGGAATAATTGTCACAAAGAATCTAGAGAAACTGACCGAAAGGAAACTTTTGAAGCATGAAGAGCGACATAATCAAATCAAATGCAGAATCTTGTGGGATCCCGAAACTAGGCGAGTGTAGACAGTCAGTCGCACTGTTTTTATTATTATGACAAATAGAGAGCAAGCTAGTGGCAGTAGTTTTGTGGAAACAGACAACAGTAAAGTTTAATGAAGTCTAGATTTGAACAAGTGAGACAGAAGAAAAGAGTGGACTAGGAATATTACACTTAAAAAAATATATAGGTACATAAAATTTTGGTCTATTTAAAATTTAATAAAAAATGTTATAAGGAGATACTGAAGAATTTAAATAGAAAAATTGAAGCATTTTTTCAAACAGAGACTGTAACAAGTTCTTATGGATCTTGTTTGTTTTATATGTATGTATATTAGGAGTGGGATAGTACACGAATTTTCAATTTTGATACCCAGGAACCCAAAATTTTGTAAGGTTCGACAAAAAAATGTATTTGAAAAAAAATGCAAGGTGGGGTGGGGTTAAATTGTGCTGCATCGGGATAAAGGTTGGTGTAAATGGGGAAAATTATACATAAACCTCCATAACTACGCAAGTGTTGTACCTAGAGGGTTACAATATTCGACCGACTCCCATTCAATTTTCATCCTCAAAATTGTTCGGGAAAAATACTTACCCCCTATCTCTACCCCCTAAGAGTGCTCCCATACGAAATTAATTTTAGGATTTTGGACCCAACCGCTCCCAGGAGTGCGCCTAGAAGTGTATAATGTGTGACTGACACCCATTGTATTTTTCTTACCAAAATTTTATCTCAACATACTTACCCTCTATATCCAACCCCTGAGGGGGCTCCTAAACAAATATTTTAATGTTTTTTTTTAATTTGTTTATAAAATCGGCTTACATCGTCGCTCCCAGGGTGACTTCCAAAAGGCTAAATTGAGAGACCAACCCACATTATATTTATCTTCTCCAAAATTTGTTTGAGCATACCTACCCCCTATGTCCAATGTAAATAGAAATAATACATTTTGTAATTATAATTGTAAGGAAATTCGTTGCCACCGCTATCCTCGCTTTCATCTTTCTCGTCTTCTCCCTCTATATCATCTAACACATCATCTTCTTCTACAACTTCTATCATCTTACTCTGTTCTTCGTCAGACAATTCGTTCATCTTATCGTCAGATAACTCATCCTCGTTATTTTTCTTCTTTTCCATGAGAAACGAATCTTATTCCGTTGCCTAAGTAAGTTTTAAAGATTATGATTCAAAAGGACTAAACTCTAAACTACACTCTAAAATGTAAATACATCAGAATAAAAGCCACCAAAAACTCCAGTGGATACTGATAGCTACAGACCAGCAATCAATAGCTTCTAAGCTAAATCAAATTTTGACTCAAAAACTTTCCATAAAATTTTTAAAATATTTCAATTTAAAGTAAAAAAAATTTTAAAATTGTTTTCAATAATATTCATAGTTCCCTAATAACGCAAAACCTCTTTAAATAAAAAAAAATATTTATTAAAAACTCTGACTAATTTCCATATCTTTACTTGCACAAATAAAATTTTCATCATCTGATAGTGCGACATAGGAAAGCCTTTATTACCTTAAATATTTTTGTTAAGCCGAATTTAGAACCAATACAAAAAATTCAAACCCACACAATTTAGAAAATATCATATGTGGAAAAAAATTCAAACAGACCTTATAAAATATCTGACATATTAACAATTTTTGTATATGAGTTTGAGAATAAATTTTAAAAGTTTAAACTTGAATTATTTCAAGGTCCTCAAATCAGCGTTTATGCTTTGATAACTTGTTTCAAGGTCTGTAATTTGGTTTTATAGTAGGCCAACATTGTTTTGAAGAGAGCACCTATTCGGCTTTATGAGAAATTTCTTAAAGCTGCACTCATTACAGCAAAATTTGTGTTTACTTCATCCTTTACACAAATTTCATTATTAAAATTTTTTTTTAAAGTTTCAAAAACAATATTAAGGGAAATAAGGGTTTCCTTTAAAAAAAAAAACCACCAGTTGAGTCATTTCGTTTCATTTTTTTGCAAATGATGAAAGAAATAAGAAAGGTAAAGGCCAAAAACCTGTCACAGACCAGGGCGAAAATTTTCTAATTAGCTGCTATCACGAAACTGTGATCCATGCCAACGTCATGTAGAGTTATGCCGAAAGAGAATCCTTTTCAGCTTTGTGTAGTTTCAACAAAATGGGACAACTTGTCACATAACCAGGGCTGTTATGACAGAATTGCTTCGAAAAGTTCCTAATTATCTGATATTATGAAACATACCGTTGGCCCCCTAGGTCACCTGACCTTACTGCAACCGACTTTTTCTGAAGTGGTTATTGCAAATATGAAGCCTATAACATAAATCTAATAAATTTGGATGAGTTAAAGCAATCCATTCAACCGACAATTAAAGCAATTCCCGCTGCAACCCTCATGGCAGTAATGAATAATTTTTTGCTAAGATATCGGACATGCGTGGCGAGCGTGGAGACTATTTTAATTCAATTATTTTTAAAACAAATTAAAAAATCGAAATAAAATGTAATATTTTCCAAATAAATAAAGTAAAAGTGAATTATATGGATTTAACAAAAAGTTCTATGAGTTTCTTAATGAGGCAAAATTCATCAGTTGCCTAAAATATTTAGATGAAAACTGTAGAGCTTTTGATATAAAGAGTAAGAAAAATAACCGATTTGATTGCTAAACAATTTCCAAATGTCCCATTTTGACCCAGTTTTTAAGGTTCCAACAATTTATAGAACCAGAACTGATGCCAACAACTATCAAAGCCCATCCAGTTTGGCATAATTTTTTTCACAGTGTAAAACCTTAAGCCATAAAGGCGTCATAAAACTATAGATGGAGGCAGAGCGAATGAGAGAAATCGAAAGAGAGTATATTTTTAAAACTTGACCAAATGAGCTGCTGCGGCCGTAGCTGCTGCTGGATACGGTAATGAAGTAGGTAGCAATTGAGATTTGTGTTGACAACATTTAACGTTTGTTGTTGCTGTTGGTTGATGCTTGCTGTTGATCATATACCATAAGCTACTTTAGCTGCCGCTGCTGCTGCTGCTGTGTAAACAAGCTTGCTATATTAACTTGGCTTATTGGGAGAGACTGAGACCGAGTGCTTTTAGTTTGATCATTATTTTGGAGATCAGTTAATGAAAGACGTGCGATCAAACAACGATGCAACATAACAACTTTTGACGTGCAACGCAACAGGTTGATCGCGCTCCGACAACGGAAAGTGTTTGTTTTTCACAAAAGAACGTTAATTAAACATTTAATAAAATACAAAAATAAAATATTTTTATAAAAAAAAAAATTATTTAGCCACCATATAAAACTGATCGAGTGATGAACGATCTTAAAATGGGTTTTAAGCATGCAATACTACAGCGTATGCAATGTTTTGAGTCAGCTACACCAATCAAGTCATCACAAGGATCTACAATGAAGCAGAAGTGTTATACATCAAGTTCAACAACACCACCAACACAGCCGCAAGTAACGGACTTTAGCATAAATCGTATATTGGGTGAAAAGGATGCGGCGGCATTGTCAGACGTGACAAAAACCAACAACGTTAAAGTGCCATCAACAGCAGCACCCGCTGCCAGCTCCGCGGATATCTTGGATTTATCTAAAAGCAGTGCCGGTGTCGGTGTCGGTGTCGGTGCCAACGTGACAACGCTTCCTTATGCCAGCACATATGCGGCGGCGGCTTTTCATCAGGATTTTCTGGCCGCCGCTGCTGCAGCCAATGCTACCAAATTTTATGCGCAATTCTTTCCGCACATGTTTCCCGCCTATCAACAAGCCTTGGTCACGCATCCTGCTGCCTATGCTAAGCGCTACTTTGCGCCCTATGTGCTGAATTCCAACGCACAACAGTCCAGCGCCATAACAACTTCAACGCCGCGTTCAAGTGCCTCCAGCACAGCTAGCTTGTCCTGCACATCAACTACTACTGCGCATTCTACACACGATATCTTTCGTCCCAAGCTGTGTCCGCGTGATTGTTCCGATTGTATTGTCTACTATCAGCAATTTTCGGATAAATCCTCTTTGGGCTCCGCCTTGCCCACATCGTTACTAACTGCCGCCTCGGTTTCGCCTTATTTGAAGACTAAAGCCTCTGCCGAAATAATGTTAAACTCCTGCGCTGCATCATCAACGTCGTCCTCAACAAGCGGCTCACTGATCTCTCTGACTACGGTCGCAAATTTAAATGTCAGCGCCAAAATTAACAAGCTGGATACTTTTAGAAATTCCACAAATGCCTTGAATTCCGAAGAGATAAGCTACAAGTGCAGAATATGTGATAAAGTTTTCGGCTGCTCGCAAACGTTACAGGTGAGTGAAGCATTTTCGAATGAAAATTTTGGGGAGGTAGCAACTATGGTTGGGTTGGTAGTCAAAAGAACTGAAATTCTTGTTTTTAAAAATACTTCGACTGAAACTGTAAAAACAATTTTAAGGATTGGTCAATATAATGCGTGTGTGTTTGTAAAATGTCGTAATAAATATTATTACATATCTTTACGATAAACGAGTTGCTTACGTATCCGACTTTATCAAGTTTTTGTAAACGTCTGGATGATGAATATTCAAATTTTTTGTGACTTGCAAAACTGGGCTTGGCTCGTTTAAAGAGTCGTTTGCTTTTTTTGTTAAAAAATTTCTTAACATTTTTTATTTACAATCACTTCATGATAAACTGGATACTAACAGGAAACAAGTTGCCCCAAACTGTAGAAATCTTGAAAAAAAAATTAAAAGCAAATTCAATATTTTCGAAATTAAGCATTAAGGATTCAGAAAACGGAAGTTGCAGTCTTTTGTTTTGAACCTTTACATATATAGCTCGTACCAAAAAACTGCATACATCAAATGAGTTATGTTGCTTCAGATTGAAAACTAGGGATAAAGACTATTACAATGTCAATATGTGGTTTTCGTAATTATTTTTTCTGCAAAACTTGTAAAATTTCCTGAACGAGTTTGATACAAATTTTTCTTTTCTTAAAACGTTGACAAAATCTGCCAATTATTTTGGTACAAGCTATAAACAGTGATGCTATAAGAAATTTTTAAAATGTACCTTTATAAATGAGGAAAACGTACCTTTTTAGCCAAAATCGTACTTTTTTGAAAATTATGTTTAACGGCTTAAGTTTATTTTTAATTTATTTTTATTAAGATTTGTTTTTATGAGTTTAATTTTAGCTTTGCTACCGCACTTTTATGTGGAAGTCATGTCATAGTCTTAAGAAAATAATGGACTCTTGTAAATATGAAATGGAAAATTACCAAATCCAAAAGTGTACCTTTTGAAAAAAGGCGTACTTCCGTACTGACGGAACTGAAAGTGTACCCCAAAAGGTACAATTGTACCCCTTGTAGCATCACTGGCTATAAAGTATTCTGTCACACAACAAACAGGATTATTTGATTCGGTTTTTGTGTTCGTTGACGGTATCAACTGTCATTTTTTTAGTATTTATAACACATGTGGCGATTAACAAAATTCTTATTAATTTCTTTTTAATCCTTATCTGATGCACTTGTTCTCACAAGAAGCAATCCTCACAATAGTGTTTTTGAAGCCTTTTTATTTGAACCTGAAAATACCTTTAGACAGCGGGAAATAAGTCATGTTTTATGAGTTTTCCCAAATTGATAACATAATTGGATAATTTTTTTATTAATCTATCTTTTTACCTTTGTATTGTAAAACATTTAATTTCCTTTTTTTATGAAATGCCGGCTCTGCAAAAATCTCCTCGGGCGTCTGCTGCGGGGCATCTAAAAGTGCTGCAACTGTCAAAAATTTTCTTGGTTCTTCTTCGATTACTGATATGCTAAAAGGAAGGTTAACCTGTAAAAAAATAAAAAAGTAAAAATTTAAATTTTTAACGGCTGGCTAATCGCAGATTCAGATTTTCGACTATTTTTTTTTTCAAAGGTTTTGACCCAAAAAAAATTTATTTATTCATACGATATCTTTGCGATATCTTTAAACTTAGGAAACCAGTCCAGAGCTGTGATGGGCTAAAACTGGTAGTAGCTTGCTACGAGGTCTGACCAAGGACTTTAAAACTGATACCACGGGTAGTCAGTGGCCCCTGCCTTTCGGCAGGCTGACTTACTGAGATTGCACTTCGGGAAGCTTCGTGGTGGTTGTAGTTTACTACCCAAATCGCGGGAAAAGCAACCAAGCTCAGTGAGAAGTTGCATTCTTAACTCGGGCGTCGTACTCCGCAGTACGGAAGAGGTGTTAGATGGGCCTCTACCCAAACGAAGGGTTGTAACATGTCATCACAACATTTATTTAATTTGGTACCTTTGAACTCTCACCGTTGACTTAAGCCTACACGCAAAACACTTTGGATTCATTCATATCTTTAAACTACCGTAGACACATCCTTCTGGTTATACTATAGAGAGAAATCGGTCAAAATTTCAGCCTGATCGATCAATAACTTTTTGAGTTACAGCACGAACATTTTTGAAATATTAATTTCGAGATAATCTCGTTTAAAGTTTCGATACGGTATAACTATAAGTTTAAGTGAGTTACATAGCCATAGAATAGCCTTTCGGCCTCCTCGAAGAGCTAATTATCGGCTAATTATCGCTAATTATTATTATAGGAGTTACTGCTTTTTTCGAGCTGTTTTTTTCTTGAATAATTATTCACAGCTTGTTCATAATCTTCAGAGTGGAGGTGTTGTTTTTATGAAACATTCCAGTAAGCTGAAATTGCAAAAACAGTTCTAATTTATTTTGTTTCACTCCTCATATATTTTAGTATCATCTTGACATAATTTAGTATCGCCATTAATTTCAAAAAGTTTTTAAGCCCGTAGATCTACTTGTTTAAACAATGCTCAAAATCGTGTTTTTGAAGTTTCTCAATTTCTGCATTAACTGCATTTATTGTGTACGCATTGTTACTGAAGGTTTTTCAACTCAATTCTTTATTTTTTTTTCAGAAGAATATAGTGCTGGTCGAATTTCTGTGATCCCAGAAATCGCATTAAAGTTACTTCTGATTCCAACAGTGTGAGCTGAAGTGTTATTATGATGTTAAAAGTAGCGATACAGTTCCTGCACCTTTTTTTTTTTGTTTTTCCAACAAATTTTTTTAAGCTTTTGATTAGCAATCTTCAGTATACCACTTCACTGTTACTTTCTATACAGTATTCAGGGGAATAGCAGCTATAACTTTTGATCTGGTGAATTAAAAAAACCTCACACTTTTGTTAATTACATTTGTTCTCTTGCTTTAATGGTAGAATACACTCTTTTCGTGCTCCATACCATGGACTGTTGTTTAATTTCCGGGCAGTGGCGTAACTCCATAGGTGCAAGACGGTGCAGAGCACCGTGGCCCTTGAACGATAGGGGTCCTTCGGTGACACTGCAAATAGCAAATGGTAACGAAACTGATATTATTAAAAATGCAACTTTCAAACAAAATACTGGTTGCTTCTGGATAGAGTACCTGGGTATTTCCTCAACAATTTTCGTAACCAAATCAGGGCTAAAGAAATATGCAACAAACTGAGCGGGAGTTTTAAGTTTCATTACATCTGAAGGCAGATCATTGCTGCCTTGAAATTGTATGTTGTCGTCGGAAAACATAAGAGATTGTTTCTTTCATATGAGCCTCTGGGCATCAAGTGGCTTGACTATGGCTTGAACTAGGGCTTACCGGAGCTGCCTAGGTATCGCCAATCAAACCATGAATGGAAATACTTTCAGATTCCTTATATTTTTCTTCAAGAGTCGGATAGTAATCAAGATCTTCACCGTCCAACTAGGCATCGTCTTCAGAAATTTGTGCGCCATCTAATCGCGTTAAAAAATCATCTATCTCCTTGTCATTCATTCTAAAAATAATGATCAGAAATCAAAAAACCGACCTCTCTCTTCTTTGTTGTATTTTTTGACAGATGGTCGTTTCCAAAACGTCAATGCTACCTTGTAATTGTTATATCATGAATAGATACTTTAGTTAGATACGTACTTACCTTAATAACATTTTCACAGATTTTTTTTACTGGCAAAGGGCACGATGTTTCATCTATTTTGGTAGTTAAGGAGCCTCCGGAAATGTCTAAGCCTATAAAATAATTAAAAGCAAATGAAAATATTATTAAAGTTCAGTTAAATTTTCTTCATTCCCCGAAAAGACAATTTGAGCAAAGATACACTTTGAAACGTTCACAAACCAGTTTTTATTAATTCTTGACATATTATCTTCAAATATGAGTTAAATCGACTATTTTTGGCTTCTGTTCAAATTATATTACCATTCTTTTAAAAAAAGTGTATTAGATATAGAAGGCCTATTTTGGGTAACGAAAATGCAAACATAACGCTCAAAAATATCTTAGCTTTTACTGCATCTTTTTTGAAACCGCTTTCGAATCAATTTCTAGTGTTTTGAAAGATTTTTTATCATCTATATTCTTAAAAAATATCTCTCAAGACTCTGCAGTGTCTAAGAATTTTAAATCCTGCTTCAACAGTTCACTTGGAACCTCCTCACAGGCCAAAACAAACGCCTTTTCCTATATTTCAGAGATATATGAAAAGAAAAGTTTAATAGATAGGTAATTGTTTCTACTCAAAACCCGTTTTTGAAAATTTCCAACAATTTTGGAAACTTTTATTGCCGAAGCTCGCCTTTGATTTGAGAAATATGAGATTATCGCCCATGGCTATCTTAAATGAAAACAGCTCATGTTTAAACTGCTTAAAAACGACACTTAAATCACCTAAAATAAAAACATGTGTAACCGTTAATTGGGTTAAATATTTTATTTTATGGTTTTTGACATAAAAATTTGTTTAAATGTTACTTAAAAAAGCTTGAATTAATGACATGGCCACCCACGTAGATTTTTGTTTTAAGGAATTCAATCATTATTTGACATGATTTAACTAAAACATATTTTTTATCGCTTACTATTGGTTGATGCGCATGGTTGACCACATGTGCAACTTAACCATAGAAATTTTCATTGTTGGTCTTTAAAACCAGTTAAAACATTGAAAGCACACACAACAATTTGAAGGTGGAGCATAAAATGCCAAAATAGGCGTCTACCAAAACGATAACCGGTTCCATATAAACGATCCATAACGACCACTCATTTTCTCTTTTGCGCTCAGACCAAAATTGAGTATGCAAATGAATTCGCGATTTACATAAAAAGAAGAGGCAAAAAACACAAACTGGTTACCGGTTAAGGTGAGAGCAAAAATGGGAACCACAATGGGTGCTCACAAAAAGAAACCAAAACAACAGTAACGACTGCGCCAACAAGTTACCAAACAAAACGTTTTAGCTCTGAGCATAGTCAGGTAATCAAACACACACACGCACTCAGGTAGTTCAGTTTGGAAAACTGAAAAAATGGCAGCTATTGTAAGAGGTACAAGACAAGAAAACTGTATTTAAGCCAATAGAAATGCAAGAAATTTCACATTGCTTTACGTTTGTAACTAACAAAACCACTCTTTCTCTCTCTCTCTCCGTTTCTTTTTAGGCCCATGAACGCACCCACAAATCACCTCGCTACGAATGCACAGACTGTGGCAAAGGTTTCTCTCAACTACGCAACTACAAATATCATCTTTCGGTGCATCGAGGCACCAAAGAATTTGCGGCCGAGTGTCCTGAATGCGGCAAGACCTTTAACGATAAAGGTTATCTGAGCAGCCATATGAAAATTCATCGCAACAAAAAGGAATACGAATGTCCCTACTGTCCAAAGTCCTTCAATCAGCGGGTGGCTTTTAATATGCACGTGCGCATACACACCGGTGTAAAGCCGCATAAATGTGCCGAATGTGGCAAGCGTTTTTCACGCAAAATGCTACTGAAACAGCACATGCGCACGCATAGCGGCGAGAAGCCGTATCAATGTTCGGTGTGTGGCAAATCGTTTGCCGATCGCAGCAATATGACACTGCATCATCGATTGCATTCAGGTAAGCATCATTTTACGACTTTAATACCAAAGTTTAAAACAAATTTTTTTTTTATATTAATTAGTATTAACATTTTAAAAATGTTTTTTTTCTAAACTTGATCAAAACAATAATTCATCAGAAATTTGTATCTTACAACAAGTCGTGAAAGTAAATACATAAGAACAGCAAAAAGAAGTAACAACATTTTTTTATATTTTCATAGGAGAAAACGAAACCGTTATAAAAAGCCACATATTTAAAATTTAAGAACTAATCATTTTTTTAATTTCATTACCAAAATGGCTATTTTTGGAAGTTTTGGTTTAAAATTTAACTAAAGGGGTTAGTTCAGTCAAATGAATTATAATAAATCAAAAATTACATTATTAATTTTTTTTTTTTTTTGTAACGTCTTTTTAATTTTAGGTAACGATATATTTTTATAGTCATAGAAATACAATGGGGAAAATACCGCAGTCATTGGAAAATTTTACCTAAAAATATAATTTCTTGAAATTACGCTCCAATTGTGACGTGATTTTGTCCAGGGTTCCCTGAAAGATCACCAATCAACCTTTCTATAATACAACCTTTACTTTTCAAAGAATGTTCCATGTAAATATTTCCCGCGGCAACGCCTGAGGAGCTCCATCTGTAAGGTCCGATTTCGACATTCTTTTTCCAGCATTCCAGCCGATACTTCAGCAAAGGCAGCTGTAATGTTGTCTTCCAAAGCTGCAATTGTGGATGGCTTGTCCCAGTACATGAGAGACTAACGTAACTACACAAAAAATAGTCTAGTGGGGTCAAATCGCATGATCTTCGCGGTCATTTTGTTTTTGGCCAGAAGGGGAAAAAAAATCTTACCGAATTTATCGTCACAAATTGTCGTATGTTGAGCTCGCATCAACTAAAAACTGTCTCCCTCATTGACTTGATATTAATACCTACAAAACGTGATATTAATTGCTCGCCAAACTCGACACTTAATAGGTCCATAGTATCGCATTCCGTTTGGCATGTCGCATCCTCGTATTGAAACGGCATGTCAACCAAGTCCAATTATTCATAACGTTGCGATTTTCATTATTTTTGCAAAATAACGGTCTAATGATTAAGCCGGCCCACAAACCGCACCAAACATTACATTTTCCAAGGTGCATTGGCAGCTCTTGAACTGCTTTGACATAAGCCAAATTGTTGAAAACGGCGACGAATGGACATATCGCGATATTCTTTGACACTGGCCGATACAGCAGCAATATTCTCCCCGTTACTCACTCACCGCATACGGGATGGTGGGTTTATATCCAATATAGTGAAAATGTTGCGAAATTTGGTCAAAACACCTTGAATAGCCTGTTCGGTGACACCCTTTAAATGGACGCAATTTGCGAAACACATTTCTCAGAGAGCACGAATTTTGATAATAAAGCTCAATGATTTAAAAATTGATATGGGTAACCAAACAGTTTTGTATCATTTGCCTGCAGTGCTCATTCTTAGTGGTAACGTCGGTTCTATATTCACTTTTGAAAATGTTGGAACCAGACACTAACTTTTAATGGATGCAATGGGAGCCTGGGGGTGTTTTCTGGAACTATGGAAATATTCTATGTTCATGAAATATAAAAAATCACATTCACAGCAAGTCTACACATTTGCATTTCATGCTATTCCCTACGCTTACGTGGGGAAGTTCCTGAATGTAGAAGTGTAGCTGTCGAAGAAAACTGAATCGCGAAAACTGAATTTCAGGCGGCCTCGATAGTCGAGTGGTAAGCGTGCTTAAATGGCAAACCCAGAGGTTTCGGGTTCAAGTCCCAGCCAGACCATGGTCCAACGCTTTTACCTTGATTTTATTCTTTCCTCATATCTACTCAATAAATGTTGATAAATTTTGAGAAGTGTCATTATTTGTGTACCTATTTATGTACACAAGAATAGGCAGATTCAATAGAACTTATGTAGATTCGGTAAATGCGAATCAACTTCTAACTGATTTTCAACCCAGCCACGAATTCTTTAATGAGTTGTTATTATACTTCTCCTCCGCATCCATTCTTTGGTCAGAATGTTTCCAAACAAATGAGTCATGGGCTGTACCTCCATATTTTGAATTGATTTCATTTATACGGTACTCATCATCACATACCCGTAATAAAATTGTATGCACTATTTTTAATATATTAAGAAATCATTGAAAAGCTTACTATTATCGAATTAAAACTATGGTATCCTTTCCTGTTAAAAAACATGTGTTCGTTACAAGTTGGTTTCTGCAATCCAATATTTGTACCATTTTGGCAACCAATGACTGAAAAATAAATACAAACATAAAGATTATCATGGACGAATTCACTTTTTATAAATTAAGTTTTTAACCTCCAGGAATTTTATATTTCGTCATAAAAAATTCTTTACTGCTTGCCAAAGTCACTGGAGAGAACCGAATCATCTTTGGACACAGTTTTCTTTGAATCTCTAACAAGATCCTAGAAGCAACTTTTGATATACCGCCAACGGAGTGTTGATAGCTTCCACTCTCCAATGGTGTTAACGTGGTAGCTAACTGGAGCTTAGGCGGCACATGCGTTGACATATGGCCCTCGAAGTTGAGCTCGGACAGAACATGTACAAACTCTTCTTTCGACAGTCGGTAGCGTTTAACAAATCTGAGAATCAATTAATATTTATAAGGTTTTCTTGCTTTCAATACTTTTTATAAGACTTACGCTGGTTGTGGCAATGATAAAGGATTACTACTATCCCGAAGTTTTCTCTTATCCTTTCATTCACCATATTTTCCTCCTCTTCCGAGTCTGAGAAAGTTTAATAAAAGTATACAAATGGAAGCATTTTCTTTGTTTTCACTTGAAAATCACAACAACAAAACGGAATTGAAATTTTTAAATTTTTTTAGTTTCGTTCATAGTACAATAAACAAGGTAGCTGCAGGGCTATCAATCTTCTCTCTCTCCGAGTCAGAATTGTCAAAATTAATACAAATTGTTTGATGTCGTATTTTGTCACAATTTTTCGTTCGGTGTTTTTTGACAATTTTGACTTTCGGCTCTCAGCCCTGTAGCTACCTTCTTTATTGTACTATGGTTTCGTTTTTTTTTGTCTGTTTTTCGCTAACATTCGAAATAAATTTCGATTTGTGTTCGATCGAATGCAGTTCGATCTTCGTTTAATCTCAAAACTGATATTATTTGAGGAGTTAGTGTTGGATCCCAGGAAAACGAAGTTTGACAACACCTCCTTCTTCCTAGCCTCAAAGGAGGTATTGTCAACAGTGGCATGGTTTTGAACACGCTGGGACTGTTTGTTTGTTGACACAAAATACTTCGTTTTATCTGCGTTCACTACAAGACCCATTCGACTCGGCTCATTTTCTGCCTGGAGAATGCTGCACTGCCTTCACGCGTATTGTGGCCAATGATGTCAATATCATCAGCATACGTCAGCAGCTTAACACTCTTATAGAATATTGTTCCACTGCGTCTCAGATCAGCAGCTTGGATGATCTTCTCCATTTCTATTTTAAGAAAGTCGCAGGAGTCATTTTGTTTGTAACCTCGCTTGGTATAGAACGGAGTGGAGATTCCTTCCCTATTTTCACTGCACTGCTAGTGGTACTCAGTGTCTTTCTGCAAAGAATTATTAGCTTTGGAGGAATACGAAATTCAGACATAATGGAATAGAGGTGACTATTGGACTGTCGAAATCTGCTTTGTATCTACAAAAGATGGTGTGTGTCGATTTGTTTATCTAAGGTCTTCTTCTAAGATTTGTCGTAGCATAAATATCTGGTTTATGGTAAATATCTTTCCAAGATTGAAGCCACACTGAAAAGGTCCAATCATTTGGTTAACAATGGGCTTCAGATATTGACATAACACGCTCTACAAGACTATATGCGGTACTAAGAAGGAGTATCCCACCGTAGTTGGTGCAAATGGTGGTGTCGCCTTTCTCGTGGATTTTGATCAAGTTGGTTTTGAGAATAACCAAAGTTTTTTAACCGACAAAAGTTATGCTGCGAATAACTTTGGCTAACCTTAACTTAACATTTTGGTGTTTCTCGCATTTGGTGTTAAATCACAAGATCTCGGTGGCCAATTTTGATCACCACTTCGAGAGATAACACGATCCGGACACTTCCCGTTAAAGATCAATAGTTTCGTTGTTTGTGTGGCGCGTAACGCCGTCTTGTTGAAAGTTAACGTTGACCAGATCAATACCATCCAACTTCCACCATAAAAAATCATTAATCATCTCTCGATAGCGCCCAATTCCAAACAACGCTACCTGTGTTTTCTTCAACACTTTGGGCTACAGCAGCAATCTTCTCAGTTGTTCTTGAGCGACGTACACGGGTTTTATTCTTCACATCACTAACTTGTCCCAACAGCTCGAATTTTTCCACCAATTTCTGAATTGCGGTCCGACAAGGTGCTTCACAAACAGCTTTCGAAATAGCGAGCTATTAAAAATAACACCTCTTATTGGAAAACCCTTTATAATCTCTTTCACATTTAATTTTACTAATTTTCATTTTTCACTTAAAGCTCAAACATTTTAATCATTGTGCGCATCTCTTTTTTATTATTTATTGCAGGCATCAAGCCCTTCAACTGTCCCATCTGCCCGAAGGCTTTTACTAAGAAGCATCACCTGAAGACACATTTGAACTATCACACCGGCTGCAAACCATATGTCTGTCCGCATCCCAATTGCAATCAGGCCTTTTCACAGTCTAGCAACATGCGTACGCATGCCAAAAAATGTCAATACAGACCGTTACAAACGATGTCATTTCCGGCAATGACGGCGACAACGGCAACAACGTCGGACACTAACCATTCAACAGTAGCGCAGAGTACATTGTTTGCAGTCGCATCATCACCAACATCAACCATCCACAGCAACAACACCAGCGACAGCTACTCGCACTATGCCAACAACATGGCTTTTCGTCTGCCTCCAACGGCATCAAATGTGCTATCGGCTGGCATGCGTATGTTGTCGGCTTCATCGTTTGGAACGCAGTCATCACTTCCGCCCGCTCAACAACAACTCGCGTCAACTTTGCGACCGTATTGATTGCGCGACAGTATTTTTTGCGGAAGTGCAGCGAATGGCATGCAGCATCCGTCCAGTTTTGGCATGCGATTTTTTTCATCTTGAAACTATTGTGATGTTCGTTTTAATGCTTTGTGATTGTTTTTTTTATAATTATTTTTAATTTTATTTCTTTGTAAGCTGCAACTGTAAATTATAAAAACGCTATTTAAGATATACTTTCTTACAACCAATTAACATTGTTAGTAGAGTCACATATGTATGTAAAATATTGTAAAGATTAATTAACTCATAAGACACATTCTTAAATTATATTAAAATAAATATGATACATGTTTTGTTTAATCACTTGTTTTTGTATAATCACTGTTAATATATTTCATTGAAGTTGTTTCAGTTCGGAGTCAAAGTGCACTACCCAACCGGATATACAAAATATTAATTCAGCAACACTTATCAAAGACATGAACCTTAGCTCACTTTTTCTCCTACTTCACGTTATCGATAAACATACAATAATTTCCCTCAAAACCAGCTGCCGCTATATAACTGCCTTTCTCTTTTCTCAAGCGGCCACATCAAATGAAAAAGCGAGACAAGCATAACGCTTACAACAAAGCCAAGGAATTTTCGGCTGCTTTTTGCTGCCGTTTTTCAACGAATTTCATCAGTTCCCTTGCAGTGTTTTCACTTATCTTTGGCTAAAACTTCAAGCGTTTTTAAAGTGCTGATAAAAGTGGTATAGCTTGTGGTAAATAGTTTAGTTTATTAAAAAACTTCATCTATATTTAATGTGCTAATTGTTTTTGCATTTGAAATTGCCAAAACTATTATGAGTGGTCGAAAAATATTAGAATTTCGTGGCAATGTGCAAAATTTACTGCGAACAAAAAAATAAAAATCAGCAGCAAATGATTGACAGCCAAACTAAAAACATAACCTCACTCAGTGGCTTTTCTTTTTCTTAACAAAAAAACACGCGTCAGAATGCAAATGCAATTCAACAATCTGCTTGTCTCTTTCAGTCTTGTGTGTCGAATTAGGCTTAAATAACAAAATATTAAGTTAAATTTTAAAATATTTGAATGACTGTGATATTTCTAAAATATGTTGTGTTAAATATTTTGCTCTGTTTTATGAATTATAATTACGAAGATTATACGAGAATTTGATTTTAGCATCGGAAAAGTATTTATTTTAAAAGGTGGACATCTAGCTGATACAGAGTCGTCAGATGAAATTACCACCAAATTACTCTTTTTCTCTCACTAAATTACCATAAAATACCACGCTCGAAAAATACCTCAAAATACCATAAAATACCTCAAAATTACCTCAAAATACCATTATACCTCAAATTACCACAAAATCCCTCAAATTCCCACAAAATACCATAATACCTCAAAATACCATAAAATACCTTTAATTACCACAATTTCTCAAATTTCCACAAAATCACTCAAATTCCCTCAAAAACAGCATAATTACTAAGATTTTAGCACATTCAATTAAAAAAACAATCATTTTTCAAAATTATTCAGTTCTTTATTGAAAATATAATAAGCATATGAATTTAGTTCTTTTTCTTATATATTAATTAAATAAAAATATATACACATAATAATTTAGTTTAAATTTATATGTACATACAGAGCATAATTATATTAATTTTTATACATTACGCTAGAATAAAGTTCATAGTGGATTTCATTAAATTGAGCTTCTGTTGTGTTGTTAGATTTCGATAAGCTCTTAGCATATAAAATGCCTGAAAGCATATCCGTTGAAAGTCTGTTTCTTAATTTATTTTTATTAATATTTATTTGGGAAAAGATGCGTTCCACATTAGCTGAAGAATGAGGAAGGCAAGATATATACGAAATCAATTTTCTCATTTCGGGATAAATAAAAAAATTTTCATCTTGTTCGTTTAAAATGCCTTTCCAAAATTCACTAAACGATAAACTTAAATTAATTTCTGTATTAGTGATTTTTTTTAATTCCCTATAAATGCTGTTATAATTTTCTTTAGGAATTACATTTGGTAAAAGCTGGATTAAAGGCATTATAGATATATTTTTTAAATTTGAGGGACTTAAAGAAGAAATTTCTTTCAATATAAAAAAATTATCTGAGGGAAATCTCTTAAGAACTTTTTTGGAGGCTGTTCTAAGGAAATTTAAACAATTATGTTTAAAATTAAAAGTTCCTTCGGAGTCACTTATGAGGTTCAGTTCAATTTCAACAACTGGGCCCAAATCTAAATGACAAAAATTGTTCTCTAAGCAGTAATTGTACTGAATATCTATATAATTTTCTGATAATAAAATGTCTTGATGTATTGTTGTTGGTATGTTTGCAAAATTACATAAAAGGGACTTGAACATTGTCAAAAATTCAGTGAAAATTTTATGAATTTTTACTTTGGCAGACTGCATTTCAACATTTCTTTCAATAAATATTGGAAGGACGTAATCTAAGAAATTTAAATACAATTTTGTATATGGGTTGGTGAACTCTACAAAAAAGTCAGAAGCCTTTTGATTATCAGTCCCCTTCTCTAAAAAAAAAGCTTTAAGTGGTTCATAATGTTTAATTACCCTTTCAACACTTTTGTGAAGCGATAACCACCGAGTTGGTGCAGGGTGAAGTATTTTATCTTGATTAAGATTGAAAAGGTCTTGAAATGTATGCAGTTTTTGAATTCTTTTTGAAGTGCAGAAATAATTTGCGACGTTCTTTAAGAAGTTTTCAAGCATATCGGGTAGTTCTTTGCAGGCATGTGATGCACACAGATGATACGAGTGGCAAACACATTTCATTGCGAACAAGTCTATAAGAAAACAAATCAAAAATAAAAATTTGCAAAATTCCAAAAGGATCATAATTATGTTTTTATTATATTAGGATAATAATGTATAATAAGATCATAATTATGTTTGTATTTAATTACGTGGGATATCTCGCTTAAGAAGAGTAAACAAAGAATTATTTACTCCAAACATTACGGACGCTCCATCCGAACCATAGCCAACCATGTTACTTTTGTAATCGATTGCATTGTCGTTAAAAAAATCTATGAAATATAAAAATGTTTTAATTTATAATATTATACGGATTGTTATTATTCTTACCAACGATTTCTCGATACAAATCTTGGGCTTTTCCTTCTCCTAACTCGATCAACGTCAAAAAATCGTCATGAACATCCATTGAGCTATCTACATATCGAGCAACAATTGCTAATTGCTTCGTGAAGTCGATAGCAGTCGACTCGTCGCATATAATACTGAAAGAATTCTGTCGAAGAATTTGGAATAGGTGTCTTTTCCGTTCTTCTCCTAGAACATTCTTAATAATACAGGATGCTTTTGTTCTTCCAAGTGTCGTCCCATTTTTTGTTGTACCTCCGATGTAGTTGCATAAACCATTTAAATCGTCCGCAACTGATATTGCCAAATTATGGTTCACAATGAATTGGGCCATATAAAGCTCTTTTGTTCTTTGGTTGCTACCAGTTGGGTTGACTGGCATTGTTGTTGTCGCTTTCTGCATACTGCGTTTTACTTGCGTCACATGTCTATATGACAACATGTGTTTTTTTGCTTCTTCCTTTCCTGCCCGAAGACGTTTTCCTCCACATGGTCTACAAATAAAATGACAGGGAGAGCTTTCATCTTTTTCCATCCACTCTTGAAATAACGGATCGGATAGCCAGCGATCTTGGAAACGTTTTGTTCGAAATCTGAATTAAACGTTTTGAAATATATAAAAGAAATATTTATAAAGTTATAGTAATATTATTACTTGAGTGGTGTCGGAACCTCCAATGAAGCAGATCTGTTATCATCCATAATTTCGGTGTCTTGCAATTGAACATTTTCAGATAAGCGATTCATCTCGTTATTGGCAAGTTCAAACATTTCATCGCTGGAGTCATCAAAACAATTAGCACCTTTTTCTACATTCTTAGGACTTAACTCTAACAGAATTTTGGCTGTTTCTGTTCTTCTTGACGTTGATGGACAGACACACATATTTTCTGCAGCCTCACATTTCCTACATCGTGCGTCACATGTTTTCCTTTTTCACATTTAAAATATTAAAATCTGTATAAATATGTAAATAATGTATACTTACAATGTTTTGCAGAAAGAAGTTTGCGGCAAATATCTTTTTTTTCCAGACATAATTTTTTAAACACTTTTTTTAACGTAAAATCTAACTGTTTCAAACAAAGGCGATCATCAGAGTGTGATTGCTAATATGAAAATATGCTCTGTTTATTGATGAACTGTACAAAACAAAGAGAAAACAGATACATACATACTACTAGAAACAAGTGCATGCATTCACGTGCATTCAAAACGATGATCAGAGTGTGATTTTTAATGAAAATTTTCTCTGTATTGATGAATTGTAGAACAAGCAAATAAACAAAACAGGTACACAGAAACCACCCTAAAAAATTTCATTCAGGCATTTCAACAATTTCATCAACGCATCATTCACTTAATTCGTATTTCTGCCACGCGTGTGGCAGAAAATGTCGTTGAGGTATTTTGAGAGATTTTGTGGTAATTTGAGGGATTTTGTGGTAATTTGAGGGATTTTGTGGTAATTTGAGAAATTGTGGTATTTTGTGGGAATTTAAGGTATTTTATGGTATTTTGAGGTATTTTTTTTCCCACGCGAGAGATTTTTACCACAAAATACCATGGGAATTACCACATCCCACAATCGTTCAAAAATACCATAAACACTATTTATAGTGCTTTTCTGGCAACATAGAGCTGATATGTCACGGTTGCCATAACGTGTCTTGGGAAATAAGTGCTGCCACACTATAACAAAAATTAATTACGAGAAAAAGATTCAAATAAAACTAAAATTTGATAAGCAAAGTGGAATTCATGGGGGAGATTACGATTTCCGGGGCGCAGCGATTTGACAATGGATTCGAAGAGTACTCTTAATAAAAATAAGAATAGCCAAAGTAAATGTTGCGTTATCGATTTGGGAACAATTGAAGATCACTGGAAATGGACTTTTTTGTTTTTTTTTTTTGGCAAAATGTGTATTTGGAGCTAAAAAAGATAGAGGTGAAAAAATTTCAGACCGCTCGCAAGTAGTTTAGAAGTTATAGGGGTCAACGTTTGTGAAAATGGGCTTTAAAACTTGTGATTTTTTTTTTGTTTTTGAACAAAAGTAAACGTTTTGGATATCGAAAGAAAGGTGATGCTAATACCTTTTCAACGAGCTATTAATCCTAAAAATCTATGCGTTAATTCTGAAGATATAACTGTTATTGCACTCAAAATATTTGAGGTGTACTAATTTTGTATGTCCCTTTGCAGTGTTTGTCTTTGAAACTAGATAAATAAATGTTTTCATAAAAGTCGTGCAAATATTGTTGTGATTAAGAAACAGTGGATAATATTTATAGTTTTTAATTATTATTTCGTAAAAGGGTGAACAGTCAAGAGTGCACCATACATTAAGTGTAACCTATGTCTTAACAAGTAATGTCAGTATTTTTAATTTTCAAGTTTGTTGTACACTTTTATTATATTGAGATGAAAAAAAGCGCCGCAGGCGAAAAACTTTTATAAAAAATAGCGCGATTTTTAATAAAAGTTTTTATGTTCTGAAATATATGTATATGTAGCTGGAAGGGTAAACCGTCAAATGTGCATATTATATAAAATGCAATAACTTCAAAAGTTATCCATGGATTCTTTTGATTAATAGCTCATTGAAAAGGTTAAAGCATTACCTTTCTTTCGATATCCATAATGTTTAGATTTGTAGGAAAATTTAATTAAAATCAAAAGTATTTCAGTACGATTTTTGCAACTTTGTACCCCCATTAACTTCTAAACCCCTTGAGAGCGGTCCGAAATGTTTAGATAATTGGACTTAGAAGGTCTAAATACATATAATAACAAAAAAAAAAAAGTAAAATTTGAGTTTCCAGTGATCTTCAATTATGCCTCGATTTGTTTTCGAGTTATCGATTATTTAAAAGTTTTTTTGCTATAAGGTCTATGAAGAAAATCGGCTATATTATTCTTAATATATAACCGATATTAATGATTAAGGTAATATTTAAAAGGTTATATATAAGGCTTTTAGAAAAAGTACTTTGTATTCTATAAGTAGTTTTATGCAATAAAAAAATATTTTCTTACACAAAACCGTTATTTTCTCAAAAATTACCGTTATTACTATGAATTATAAAGAGTAAATTATTAAAGCTTGAAAGTTTATCTTTCATTTGGTGTATTCTATATATAATTTATTTGACTTTTTGTGGTGTTTTTTATGATACATTTATTTGCCCTTGTACGGAAAATTGCTTATTTCACTTGTATTTACCTTAGATGTTTTGCTTTCTTACTCCATATTTTCGAATATCGCCATCACAATAAACAAAGGTCATTTAATGACCTTTCAAATGACATATCAATCTTAAAGATCCGTTTAGTAACGGCAAAGATATAAATGTTGTTTTGAACAAATCTTTTAACAAACAACTTTTTTTTTAAATCGATAACTAATAGAGTATCGATTTTTTGTTCGACGAACCATATTTTTTTGTTGTTCTCTACCAGAAAACACTTTCAAATCGCGTCGCCCCGGAAATCGTAATCGTGCCGTGAATGGGGTTTTTAAGGGCATATAACTTATTTTAAATATAAAACAACACATTCAACGGAACTTGAAAATGGCTTAGATTTGACGTACCCCACAAAAAGTAGTTCAAAGGTGTCAAATCAAACAAACGAGGTGCCCAATTCCCAAGTCAGTTTCGTGAGATGATCATCAAACGTTTAGCTCAAAAAAGTGGTTTGACTCGCACGACATATTTCGTGTTGCGCCATCTTGTTGGTACCATTTCTCCAAATGGTTTGTAATTACATGCGTAATGGTTGTAATTAAAAAATCACGAATCATTTGTCTGTAGCGTTCGCCATTCACGTAGAATGACGGGCCAATGCCGCCTTCTACATGTATACCGTACCAAACAGTGATTTTTTCGGGATGTAATGGAGTCTCATGAAGATTGTGTTCACTCCAAAAATGCTGCTTGTTTAAACAAACCCGTTAGGCCAAAAATGAGCCGCATCGCTGAAGATGATTTGAAGATAAAAATGCTCTATATGTTTGACGAACAGAGCGCGTTATTTCAAATTTCTTATCGGAAATTCTATGCCTTTAATAATAACATCACTTTTTTCAATAGGGTTTTCACGATTAATGCCTTCCCTTAATACAAATAAAATGTATATACGTCAAAATCCACACAACATTTCTACTTCAGTCTTAAGAGTTATTATTCAATTGAAAAAATGCATATTTGTTTCTTTATCTGTCCCTAAAAAGGTCATGAAAGCTAGCAAATGCCTCGAATACCACGTAAACCTCGCAAGTTTTCACAGCGTATATCAACTGTTTTCTCTTTCCATATAATAACATTACGAAGTGCTTGCAAAATTTCAATGCTTTTTCAATTCGTAAACTTCGTATGTAAACCTCGTTTTGGCATTTTGTACAACAAGCTGATTATAATACTAGCAATCTGTAAGGTTTGCGAACATTCAAGTATGCGAGATTAAAAGCTTTCAAGGACCAATAATATCTTTAACAATAACGTGTAAATATATATTTCTGTATGCAGCTATCCATAAGAAATGCTTTCTTAATTAAATTTTAAACGAGATTTTCTAAGTTTATTTTCAAACAAAGATTATAAAATATAGTCCGATCGAAATAAATGTCTGATTCGAACATAAAACAAATAATGTCGAAATTCAAGACGCCGAAGTAAATTTCTTGTCGTTTTAAAAATTATTTCCGGCAGCTATTGGATTTCATGATAAAAACGAAGCTATGACAGCTTTGGGCGTTGGCACCTTTAATTTTTATCATGACACTTTCTGACCTTTATATTGTTTTAATTGTATTCTATAATAAAACGTGGTATGAGTTGTTTTTAATTTTGAATATTAGAACTCTCAATAAGTCGTATTTTGGCTCTTAAACACGATAGATGCTTAACCCTTTCATGGGCACTTGTGCATGCCTACTCTAGTATACCATTTTCATATCGTCGGTTGAAAAGAACAATGACGTAAATGTAAATTTTGTAAAATACGGTTTATTGGGTAATTGATATCCCTAATATCACTGGTAGATAGCAGACAAACCACAGAACTGTAGTTTCTTCAGAGCCTCCGTGCAGTGCAGTTGTGTCGTTAATGAAATATTAGCTATTTGACAACTTCTTTAAAAAGAACAATGACGCAAAAGACAGCTGCGCATTCGACTTAGACATAGAGATAACAATTTCGATGCAAAAACGACGTAAGTGTGCATTGTTCATAAAATTTATAGATGCAAACCAATGTACTCTTAAACCTGCCTACACCAGTAGTGGAATTCTCAAACGAATTGTTATGGTTAACTTACGACGTTTTCAGTTTGCAATAACGAATGTAGTATTCTCAAAACAGCACTTAGCGACAAAATTGTTAAGACGATATATTCACAATAGAAGCTGCAAACGTCGTTAACAGCAATCGAAAATTTATCAGCACTTTCTTTTTTTGACAGCTTATTAAACAAATTGTTTATAAAGTTATCAAAATAAAACATCCTAACATGCTTAGCACCGCCGTGTTCACAATTAAGTTGAAAATGTGATTTATGTATATCGGGGGAAAAATTGTCCTTAATGGAATAAAATCAGAAATTCTTCTTTTTTCAGTGTCAATTTTAAAAAGTCAAATCTAAAAAATTTTTCAATTTTAGTTTTATTAGAAACAGTTGCTAAAATTGGTACTGTAAAAGAAGTCATTCGGATTTTGTCCAATAAAGAACACAAATTAAATAGACTGCCTACCCTTCGCAAAACAGCCCACTCCGACGCACTTGAGCTCTAATTCGCTGTTTATATTCACGAACACGTTCTGCTCCTGTTTTAGCTATTTTTCTTAGCTTTGAGACGTTTTCTTTGGCATGGCAAAAACTATTCTCGGCAGTCTTAAATATTCCACTTTTTGCTTTTAATATATTGAATTAACTGTTTTGCATGTTGTCAATCTTCTGTCAAGTTTTTGATAACAACCAACGAACCAAATTAAGCTTTAAGCTCATTATGCAGCTAACATGCAGTACATTTTTTCCCGCTAGATGTATCTCAATGCCAAAATATTTTCGTTTAAAGCTTTAAGAAATAAATTTTCCGTGCATACTTTTCGGATGAACATTAATGTTACGGACAAAATGTTACGCGTTCAGTTTTAATTACATTCTGTTTGTCATGTGCCTACGTGGCGTAAAGGTATAGATTCAGACTCTTGAGCAACGATGGTCAGTGTTCAATTCGCGCTAGCGGCTATCATTTTTTGAAAATGTTCATATGAATTGAAAACGTTAGCCTAGCGTCACTAATAAGAGACCTTGAAATTTCACTCGTCGCCAAAGAAGTTTCACTTAAAAAAACTCTACGTCACTTGAGAGCTTTTTGAATGTAGGTTATATGTACAAATTTTTAAAACGATCAGTACAGTTTTGTCGGAATGGTATCACCGACTTTAAAAGTTGCATGTTTGGGAAAACTGATTTAAAGATTCGTTTACTGGAAAAACTGAGTTGGAGTAACTGTCATTCAAACTACCATAAATCTGTAAGTTCTGCTCCGATTGACCTCAAAATTTAGGACAATATCCATGCAAAATATCGATTATGAAAAAATTTCACACTTTACCCCGCCAATAATGAAGTTTGGCCTCCGATTAAAATTCGTTGAAAAAAAATATGTACCGTAACAGAATTTTTCGATTAAAAAAAATAAATTTTTTTAATTACTGAATAGTCATTACCACTTCTTTTTTTTTTCAACCCAAGCCAGCAATCAAATTTATAGAAGCAGAAAAATATATCCATCGAAAACACCGATTTTAATTCACATGCTGTTGTTAAATTTTCAATATTTGTTACAAAATATGTGGCAACATAGCAAAAATGCTATCATTCCTATTGTCATCTCTTTTTCACCACAGGCTGCTGCTGCTTCGTTGAAAATTCCAACTCATTCTCCCAACGAATAGTGTCAAAAATTGTCTTCAAACAAAAAAATTGCGTGCGATTTTTTCTTCGTTATCAATTTCCTCATTATATTAAATTTGCTGAAAAAGTTATTTCACAAGCGCATTAAAAATGTAAAACTGAACTCTTCAATAATTCTTTTGTGTTTTGCTCTTATCTTGTTGCAGATATAAACTTTTTAACGAGTTCGTCGCGTGCATACCTTTTATCACCTTTTTTTTTTGTTTGGAAATCTACAATTTTCGCCAGCGTGGGCAGAATTAAAAAAAAAGTACCTGATTCTGAGCGCAAGAAAACAGCAAGTGGCCAATTTTGGCCAGAAAAAAAAGAAGGAATACATTTTTTTCTTGGTTCTTATTTTTGATAAAAAGAGTAAAAGCGCAAAAAAACTAATTAAAGAAAAAAGCATACATAAAAATTGCTGCTGTAGTGGCTGGAGACGACGGCATAGAACAACGCCATTACAAGATGTCAGCAGAGTCTCAAACGCCGCAAGCAACATCTCAGCAGCAGCAACAACAGCCAACGTTGGAACTCTGGCAACGTTTTTTAGGTGACGGCGGTGACCAATTGGAAACTTCATTGTTGGGCACAACTAGTCAGCATAATCACCAACACGGCAACAACAATTATGTAAACTTCAATCAGTTCATCATGCAACATAATCTTTTGGGTGGTGGTGGTAGCGGAAGTGCGACTGCAACTAACGGCGCTGAACTTGACAGTAGCAGCATTATTGGTGATGGTTTCTTTGGCACCAATACGAACTCCTTTGATTTGTACAATTCACCTGGTGCAAATGTATGTTAATTTTTTTTTTGTTAATAATAAAATTTGTTGTATTTTTTCGTTAATTTCTTCGCAGCTTTTCAACAACACCGGCAACTCGTCTAGCTCGCAGCTTTTTCCCTACAACGATAGTGCAAGCAATGATTTTTTTATAAACGGCAGCAATTACAGCAACACCAACGAACATCTCTACGATAATCTTTACACGCCCTTTGGCACAACTGGAATTGGCGGCACCACCTACTATGCCAATCCGTTTGCTACAGGTTTTGATTTTGACGTCGTTAATTCTTCCGCATCTAATCTGCATGCCACTGCACCCGAGTTTGTGCCACGTTTTAATAACCTATCGTTGAACGATAGTCTCGATGGTGCAGGAGATGCTTTGCAGAACCAGGCACAAAATAACTTGAAGAATTCCAATTCCACAAACACTGAAGCAACTAGTGGATTAATTGCTGTCGCTGAAGACACATTCAATGCGTTGCAACTGCAAGAAAACAGTTCATCGAATACAAACACAAACTTTGAGTCAGCTACTTCAACAGAACCAAACATTATTAAATCTAAACCAGAAACAGCAACGCTACGCAACGCACAAACTCCAACTGCCTCGTCGTCTTCGCTACGTGCGACCGGCATCACAAATAAGCCAGCGCCAACTGTTAACTCATTAGGCAGCAGTAACAGTAGCAGCAACTTAAACATCAATAACTGCAACAACAATAATAATAACAATTCGCGCTCTTCCTACAATGGTTTTGCAAATGGCCATGGTGGCGGCGGTGGTGGTAACTCTTCGTCAGACAAGCCAGTTTCACGCTATCGCTATACTAAAAGCCGCTCCGAACGTGCCGAAATAGAGCGATCTGAACGTGGTTCTGGTCATTCTGCACATCGTGGCAGCAATCAACGTGATCGTGATCGCTATGATAACCATCGCAGCAACAAGCGACGTGACGATTGGAATCGCAATCGTGATCGCATCAACGGATTCCGTGTAGATGAAAAATATTCATCGGATAATGGCAAAGATAGCCCGCTGCCTTCACCGGAAAAGGTAAGTTTATTATATGTTGTAATTAAATTTTGAGATTTTGATACTTAATGCAGAAGCTTCATTTTTCGATAAACATTAAATCAACATTTTTTAACTAATTCGTAAAAATTGTAAGCTTCCATCCATTAAATTGTAAATGATATTGATTTGGCATCAGTAAAATTTCAAAACAAGGTATGACTAGTGTTCTTACAAATGAGTCACTTCAAATTTATGTGAGTCAAATGTTTCTGCGTAATTAACTCAATTTTTTCTCAATAAACTCGATTAAGTAAAACGAATATTAACTGACAATAAATATACAGCTATACTAATCAGTCGGAGCAGCGCTCTGCAAAGAAATTTGTTATAGCAACCTGTTGGCTTCATGAATTATTATTTGGTATCAAGGTTTAAATATAATTCTTAAAAAATATGCTTTTTTAGAATTATAAACTAAAAATCAAATATATTAAGTATACCGAAGATATCATAAATTTTAAAATTTTAATTTTAATTATTTAAAGTTCTTCCCTAATGCAAACCGAACTTAATAAAATTGAAGAGTGGTTGAAGAAATTGAAAATCATTGTAAATTCTTTTAAGAGTGTACAAGTAACTTTCTCCTTAAATTATAAATAATAATTAAAAAAATGTTGAATTTTAATGTTGTAAGTAAAAGTGCTCTTACTAAAAGGAAAAACCAATGAAATAGTGAATAACTCCCTAAAATTTGTGTAAACTGGTCTGAAGTCTTCGAAGGAATGCGGACTGAATACGAACGCAAATCAATACCAAACGACGATGATTACATTGAGATTTTATCAAAACGATACCCCTTCATATCTGCAGCTTTAGGATTAGAAATTTTTGCGGATATCTCTTTACGAAATGTGGCTTGCCGTCTTGTGGAGATGAATTTCAATGAAATATACCAAATTCGAAAGAATCAGTTTGCCTCATCAGACGCCTCTGTTTCGCGCGCGCCGTCACCAATATCTCCAACTAGCGTTTCCTCGGTCTGATCAATCCATCGGAGGCATGGGTGTTGCTCTTCGTCGTCAACCCTCGGCTTTCGCCTCAAAAACCTTTTTCGCTGGAGCTCCTTCATCCATACGAAAGACATGACACAGCGAGCGTAGTCGCTGAATTGTTATTTTACTGAAACTGAAGGACAAAGTAAATAAAAAATGGCCCCATATGGCGAAGAAAACAGTTTTGTACCCTAACGATATCTCACCGGCACACATATCCTTGAAAGCGATAACCAAATTAGAACAATTACGAATCGAATTAGTTGCTCACCAGCCGTATTCTAGACTTGTGCCTAAGGTACTATTATCTGTTCCCAAGCTTCAAGAGCTGGCTCCATAAAATGCGATTCAGATCGAATGAGAAGTCGTCAAGGAAACTGGGTCGTATTTAAAGGTTTAGCATTTCTTACTACATAATGGGTATCAAAATATTGGAAAATTCGTTATACCAAGTGCATCGTTCTCGAGGAATACATATAACATTGCCCAAAAACGATTGATTTCATTAAAAATTTGAGGACTTTTCAGATATATGACATTGGCATCAGAACAATTCACACATTTGTTCATAGGCCTGGAAAAATCAATTATCTAAAAAATAAAATTTTCTTATCCACCACGAAAAACGACTAAAATGAATGATGATCGTTTGATATGATCTTTCGGCTAAAGACAATTTTATTTTTACCTAAGCAGCTCTTCAAAAAATTTTAACTATGGCTGTAAGGCGACATTTAGTGAAGAAGAAACTCTTTGCAAGGAAGTACTGGGTCTATAACTTAATTCCTGCGGTTTGCTTAGAGATTGCGTAACTTTATTATTATATCGTTCCAATTTTCCGAACATGCGTTGGAACGCTTATTTCACTCAAATATGTCGATCTTTGTGCCTGAAAAAGTATTTTTGCGAGAAGTTCTTCTTCATTACTTTTAAATAAAGAAAACTAATGCCGAAAGTCATCGTATTTTGATGGAAGTTTATGGTGAACATGCTCTAGCTGAGCGAACGTGCCAAAAGTGGTTTGCACGATTTGAAAGAGGCGATTTTGGCTTAGAATACGAAGAACTGATCAGCCAAAAAAGTTTGAAGACGAAGAATTATAAGGATCAGACAATCACAGGTGATCTCTATCAAGCACAATTGATCCGTTTAAAGAGAGTCATAGCAAAGAAACGACCGGTATATGCGACTAGATACGAAGACCAGTTAAAAACTATTTGGAAAATATTGAATGGGAAGTTTTGGCTCACCCGCCTTATAATCCGGAGCTTGCCCCGTCCGACTATCATTTATTTCGGTCTATGCAAAACGCTCTCACCGGGATACGCATCACTTCAGAACAGGGTATCAGAAATTGGCTTGATTAATTTTTGGGCTCAAAACTGAAGCAGTTCTTTTGGTGTGGAATCCATATGTTGCCAGAAAGATGGAAAAAAAGTAGTGGCTAACGATGGACAATACTTTGAATAATACTATTGTAAATGTTTTTCTTAAATAAACGTAAATATTTAAAAAAAAAGCGCACGAATAACGTTAAAGACCCAATATTAATTTTGCGAAATTGTACAGAAATTGAAATGGGTGAAATGGTCTAAAATTCTCTGACCCGATAGATCGAAGGTGAACTTGATTGGTCTGAACACTGGATATAATTTTCTTCTTTATTTTCCATTTGTATGTAGGATTATATATAAATTCCAGTGGAGGTTAACTGCTAAATCAAAGCAAAATCTAGAGATAAACGTAATCGTAAATGACTTTTAACGCAGCTCTACCTTTGTGTCATGTTATAATAATTTTACCAGGTAGAATTGACAAGTCTTAATTCTCTCAGCTACAAGTAAACGAACTCTTGTCAAAAACAGCTGTTCGTTGTTATATGCGTTGGCCACATTCAGCTGTGTGAACTGTTGTGTCAGCATCACATCGGGGAGCGCTGTTATCGGTATTGAAGTTTCAGAAAAGTTGTCAAGTTTATGAAATGTCAAGCTTTGTATCAAATACCTATGGAAATTTTACCGAAAAATTTAAAATTTTCTATTTTTAAATGTATTTAAATGCGCAACTTCATATTTATGTGCATCAAGTTTTGACAATTACCAACTGTTGAGTACGCTGAATGTGACCAGTGAAAATTAATTGTATTCAATGACGGATTGTGAGCGCTCTCTTTCTTGTCTGCCAACGTTTCTTCCAACAGAAACGTCAATTCTATCTTGGAGTATAGTCCGTTTCAAAAGAGAAGAACATTTTCGCGCATGTTTGAGAATAAGAAAATAATTTTGAGAGCGTTCTTCATTCTGATTGGTCGACATTACAAAAAAAAATTGAATATTCTCTGAGCAGAAAAATAAATAAAAAAAATTAATGTATATTCCTGAATTTTGTTGTTCATCGCAACTGCGCTGCGGAAGTACTGAATTTTATTTTTTGAAATCAACCAATCAAAATTGAAAAAACAGGGTGCGTTAAAAAATAATTTAGTAGCCGAAATTTCACTTCTCAATTTTTCCTCAAGAAAATAATTTATTTTTTATGTTAGTTGTATTTGACTTCTCTATTAAGATGAAGGTACATATATAAGGATAACATATATGTTATGTCGTATATAAGATTTATTATACATTGTTATATTTAAATATGTTAATATTTTGAATAAAATTTTTTTTCTAATTCTATAATTCTAAAGATGAAGGTTGCTGCAGGCCGTCGGTGCAACACCGTACTTGTGCGATCGTTTGTTCTGAATGTTTGCGCATTTAAATATATAGAAAAATAGTAAAAAAGACTCAAAAAAAGCATTAAGTTCAGCGAACAGTACAAAAAGAGCAGGAAATTACGCTCTAAAAAATTTTCTAGCTTTAAAAATAATTTCTCACTGCGCATCGAAAAATTAAACTAAAAAATGTTCTTCTCTTTTGAAACGGGCTATAATTATATCATTCCTTTGTGCGTATAAAGCACAATCACTGACTGTCAGCAGTTCTCAATTCTTTCCTTGTGTAGCTGATTTGCACTAAACCGATTTGTATGAGGCGTTTGAATGGTGACTAACTGTTCCTCGCATTACAGTCAACAATTCTGTGTCGACCAGAAATAACTTATTTTCAGAAGAGCATTTTTAAGATTAAAATTGCTCCCTAAAATCAGGGAAACCTGACTTCTGCTGTTTGTATTTGAGGGCCTCTAACAGTTAACTTTCAAAATGCAACCATAAAGATTTGCGTACTAGTGTATTTTGTTGTGCTATGAAAGTATAACCTAACTTTTTCCTCACTCGACTTTAGCATCTATTCCTTGTCGACACAATTGTTTTTTGGTCGTACAGTAAACAGTGCTCAATGTTTACAATCACTAGCTGCGTTCCTTTCGCCTTAATATAATGGCGTTAAAAAAATTTTCTGAAAGACACTGAAATTCTTCGTACTATTGTTCAGTGTTGTTAAAAGTCTATTTCACAGTTCTAGAAAGAAAACACGGACTGCAAAAATAATACAAATAGTTGAAGGATTATTATTTTTGTTTTTGCTTTGCGTCTAAAGAAAAATAATCCGGATTATTTTGAATTGTAAGGAAAACAGGTGCTAATCCACTTATACGCCTCTCTCTCAATAAACTATGTATTAAACATGTTCCAGATACATACAAGCATAACGGATAATTTTACCAAAAAAACGGAACAATTTTAGTTATTAGTCATGGAATATTAACTATTACTGTGTTTACATGCAGAGTTAGCTCGGGGTTAGGGTTTTCGTCGAGTTAAAAATATGGCGACGCTAACTCGATGCTGTTAACATGCAAAACATGGAGTTGAGTTATGTTTTTTAAGTTTTTTTAGAAAAACTGTTGGCAGCACTTCAACAGACTCTTGCAGCCGCCATTTTTTAATGAAAACTACCATAATAGATTTTGACAGATAGAACTCAGCTTATAGCCTAGACACATTGACTGCGGCTGCAGCATTGCGTCAAACGTCAAATTTTTTTTACATGCTTTTCTTATGGAGGTGAATGTGGTGAAAATGTTGCAACGACAATGCGTCATTGCAGCAATGTTGCTGTCGTCGATTTAGAACTTTTTCTATTTTGACGTGCGACAAGAGTAAGAACATCGGCATTTGTTATTGTTTTCGCTTAATTTCGTGCTTCTTTTGTGTTTTTTATTGTTCATTCTCATTGTGTTTGTGTTAAATGTTTGTTTTTTAATCATAATTCGATGTTAAATAATAAAAATATACAAAAATACGGCTTACCGCGCTGCATCCAAATTAATCAAGTCGTAGACAACATGCCAACATTTTCGTTTTCACCTCGTGTTGTTGTGTTGCAGCCGCAGTCAATGTGTCTAGGCTATAATCCAACAAGTTTCGTGGAGTTTTCTTGGGTTTAAAGACACTCAACTCAACTCCCGTTTAAGGGTTAACCCCGAGCTAACTCTGCATGTAAACACAATATATAAAGCACTCAACAACTCGCTAAAGAGTAAAACTTATAATTTTTATTTCAAAATGTCATATTTTTGGATTAATTTATTTTTATTGTTATTTTATAATCACTTTTTTCTATTGAACTTTTCGGTAAAAAAAAAAAAAATTAAATTCCTGTATAATTCTATTAACGCATACGCGATGTAACTCGCGTACACGCTGTTTTGGCCGTTAAAAGATGACTTCTTAAAACGTGATATAAAGAACAAAAAAAAAATGTTTTTCAAATAGTCGCTTCTTGCAAAACAGTTTAAATATTGGGAAAACAGTTTTGGATAATCTGTAAGAATCTAAATAAAGATTATAAAATACTTATTCTTCTTTTCTCAAATCATTTACGATAAGATTTTAATAATTTATGTTTTTATCAACCAAAATGTGCACCTTCAACCTCCAGACCTTTCATCCTTTTTTTTCTTCTTGTTTTAGAAATCACCCAAGAAAATCTATCCGGAAAATGAGAAGCTCTCGCAGCGTGAAAAACTAATGCGTGACATTGAAATACGTCGCCTTGAGTGTCTGGTCTGTGTTGAGCCAATTAGAGCCCATCACGCGGTCTGGTCTTGCAACAATTGCTATCACATTCTACATCTACAGTGCATCATTAAATGGGCTTTTAGTTCTAAATCCGATGACGGCTGGCGTTGCCCTGCCTGCCAAAATGTTGTCAAAGAAGTGCCACGCGACTATTATTGCTTCTGTGGCAAGCTCAAGAATCCAACCTATACACGTCAAGATATTGCACACTCTTGCGGTGAGGTTTGCGGACGTGTCGAGGGTTGTGCTCATGCCTGCACTTTGCTGTGTCATCCAGGCCCTTGCCCACCGTGCCAGGCCAATGTTAAGCGTGAATGTGGCTGCGGCAAAACAACAAAAGTCATGCAGTGCTGCCTCAAGGAGCCAATCGAATGTGATGCCACTTGCTCCAAATTGCTCAACTGTGAGCTACACACTTGCGACGATAAATGCCATGCTGGCAAATGTCAACCATGCTCCGAAAAGGTAGAGCAGAAATGTCACTGCTCAAAGCAAGAACGTCAAGTAGCTTGCACACGTGATTCGCATGAAAAGCACAACTATTCCTGTGGCAAACCTTGTGGACGCGATTTGACTTGCGGCAATCACAAGTGCAAAGATTGTTGCCATGCCGGCGAATGTCGTCCATGTAAGCAAAGTCCCGAGATGGTCACCTCGTGTCCTTGTGGTAAGATGCCTGTAATGAATGAACAACGCTCATCGTGTCTGGATCCCATACCCGTCTGTGAGGGTGTTTGCGGCAAAACACTACGTTGTGGCAAAGCAGGTATGTGTCGTGTTGAAATTTCATAGTATTATATAAAATTATCCCTTTTTTTATGCAATCAACAGCTCATCCTCATCACTGCACTAGCAAGTGCCACTTGGGAAATTGTCCACCTTGCAACAAACAGACTGCTGTCAAATGTCGCTGTGGCCACATGGATCAAATGATTAAATGCCGCCAACTTTCGACGCGTGCCGATGATGCCCGTTGCAAAAAACGCTGCGTCAAAAAACGCTCCTGTGGCAAACATAAATGCAGTCAAGAATGTTGCATCGATATAGATCACATCTGCCCGCTGCCTTGCAACTATACGTTGTCCTGTGGCAAGCACAAGTGCGATCAGCCTTGTCATCGTGGCAATTGTCCACCATGCTATCGCAGTTCCTTTGAGGAGCTCTTCTGTGAATGTGGTGCTGAGGTTATCTATCCACCAGTGCCATGTGGCACTAAACGCCCTCTTTGCAAGCTTCCGTGTTCACGTGTACATCCTTGTGAGCACGCGCCGCAGCATAACTGCCATTCGGCCGCCAGCTGCCCACCTTGCATGATATTGACTACCAAATGGTGCTTCGGACAGCATGAGCAACGCAAAACCATTCCATGCTCGCAGCAAAGCTTCAGCTGCGGACTGGCATGCCAGAAACCACTGCCGTGTGGGCGTCATAAGTGTATACGTTCGTGTCACGAAGGTGCTTGTCAGCTGACAACGGGCGAGGTATGCAAGCAGAGTTGTACGGCCTTGCGTGCCGCCTGTGGCCACAAATGTATGGCAGCATGTCACGATGGCGTCTGCCCAGAAACGCCATGCAAAGAAATGGTATGTTTGCATCTAACTTTATTGTTTTAAGGGTATTTTATGCTTCTTCTTCTTGCTTTCAGGTTGAGGTTCAATGTGAATGCGGCAATCGGAAGCAATTGCGCTCTTGCCATGACTTGGCGCGTGAATATAGCCGCATCGCTACTGCTCAATTGGCTTCATCCATGGCTGAAATGCAGCGCGGCAACTACATGGAATTGAGCGAGATTTTAGCACCAGTAAAGACGAATAAGACCAATAAAACGTAAATGTTATTTTTTTTACAAAATATCAAAATAAGCTTACACTTCAACCTTTTTCTCTACTATCTACAGACTCGATTGTAACGAGGAATGCCGCTTGTTGGAGCGCAATCGTCGCCTTGCCATTGGACTACAAATACGCAATCCTGATTTGCCACAGAAGCTGATGACCAAATATTCTGATTTCATACGCAGTTTTGCCAAACGTGATCCTGTCTTGGTCAAGTCCATATACGATTCTCTTACCACACTCGTCAAGCTGGCCAAGGAGAGCAAGCAAAAGTCACGCAGTCATTCGTTTCCAACAATGAATCGCGAAAAGCGTCAACTGGTGCATGAGATGTGCGAAATGTTCGGTGTTGATTCGGTGGCCTACGATGCCGAGCCGAATCGCAATGTTGTTGCCACTGCGCAAAAAGATCGCGTAAGTTACAAAAATTTCACATTTAATTTAACATATATTTAAACAACACCTTTATTATATGCCTTAGTCCTGGCTGCCTGCCACCAGCATTATGGAAGTTATGCAACGTGAGGCCGGTCAACGACGTGTGCCAGTGCCAAGCAACAATGCCTGGGGCATGAAGCGATAGAAACCCCAATTCAACTATCATACTACATAGCAGTCGCCTTCATCAGATCAGTTGCAGTCAAAATAGTTTTCCGCAAAGATTTCAAAATAATTGCAAACAAAACCGAAAAAATACCACAAAAGGAAAAAAACAAAACATATTTTATTTTTATTAAGCTAGCAAACAATATTAAGAAATTGTTGATCATATAAATATTACATATATATATATTATTATAAATCTTAAAGAATTCCCTTATAAAACCATGTCGGCGGTTTGCTACTGCATAATTTTATACTATCTATAATTTTTTTCACTCTATTGAAACCAGTAAAATGCTAGCTGTTTCCCTACGCAACTCTGTATTTCTTTGAACTTGATTTGAAGCACTTATATTATGTATCCTATTGTTTTTTTGTTTTCATCCTTTAAAATTTATTCTCTGCAAAATTTTCTTTTGTTATCCAACTATATTTCATTATATGGCAAACTTTTAACTTTTTTTTACCAGACAATACGAGAAAAAAAAGCAGTTTAAAAAATAGCGAGATTTCTACATTTTATGGAAAGAGCAACAAGAAACACATTATAACGAAGCAACAACAAATTTAGAACTTAAAAAAGAAAAACAAACGTAAATAAAAGAATATAACACTTTGTAAAACCACAAAAGAACGTACAATTGGAGTAGCGTTGATGAAAACTAATTGAATAAAGTTGTTTATTAATGAACTGCGATTGAATGTTTTAAATATTGTCTATGAAAAAAATGTATTTTTCTAAACTCTTATCTATTCTATCTAGGACAAGATAAAATTTGTTTCAATCAAATTAAATTAATTCTTTTGTTATCCCTTTATATAGGCTGAGACAATTAATTCTTTTCTTGATAGGCTAAAGAAATCATCAGAAGACTGCGGAATAGATGAATAATAGGAGCTGGTGCATATTTCTAAAAGAAATTCCGCTTCGTCACAACATGTAAATCTTCCTTAATGACTTCAACATCAACGGGAAAGAGAGACATACCTGGCTGTCCCCCGGTCAAATGACAAACACTCTTCCAGTGTATGAGACGTATGTAAGATCCGTGGTTCCAACAAAGACTCGAATCATTACTTTTTCAAACATCGACAAGCTGCAATTAAAACGAACAGTCCAAGCCTTTATTAATCGACTGTCATCCCTGCAAGGACGATAATGGGAATTATCCACAGTGTACACTAATGTGGAGGTACACTGATGTCTTGGACTTCTCAACACTTGAATGACGTTGACAAGAATTCCTCCAATAGAGATGATATTCTGGAAACTCTTATTATGAATGATAGCATGGAATTTCCACTACCCGACTATAACGAGGTCTTAACAGCTTTAACTCCATTTTAAAACAACAAAGCCGATGGCATGCCAACTGAGCTATTTAAAAACGTAGGCGAAGTTCATTCACAATCTTGTATGGAATAATACAGTTCAAACGATTGGAATCCCAGTGTGCTCTGCTCAATCCCCAAGAAAAGTGATCCCACTTTTGCGCTAACTACCGTGAGATAAGCCTTCTAAATATCGCATATAATGTCCTTCCAAGCGTGTCATGTGAAAGACTAAAGCCAATCGCCAACCAACTGATAAGACCTTATCAGTTTGACTTAAAAACTGCAATACCTACTATCGAACAGATATTTACACCGAGACAAATCTTGGAGAAGATTCAGAGAAACAAATCCACACACCAACTTTTTGTCGACTACAATGCTGACATACCTTAATAAAAAGTCACCTTTACACCATAATGTCTGAATTTGCCATTCCTGCAAAGCAAATTCGTCTGCAGGATGGCACTGAGTAATAACCGCAGCGAAGTGAAAATTGGGAATGACCTCACCACTCATTCGATATCAAATAAGGTTTTAGATAAAGTAATAATTGTCGTGTAACGTTCCATTTAATAATAGAGAAGAGCTGCTGATCTGAGAAGCAGTGGCACAATATTCTACAAGACTGTTATTCTGATATCGATAGCTTTCACTATACTACGCTAGCAGTCAGTTCAGCATTCTCCAAGTAACAGAAAGAGCCCAGTCGAGTGAGGCTTGCAGTGAACATAGATTAGACGAAATAGGTTGTGTTCACAAACGAAACAATAGTTTGTATCCTAGCTTCGTTTGAACCGCGTCACAGTTGACAACACATACTTTGAGGTTAAGAGTTTTGTCTACTTCTTCAACGATATTGGCATTGAGATCAAATGAAGGATAACTCCTGTTGGAGGATAATAATCGAGGTTGTTAAAGAGCCCGGACGAAGTGGTCTTGCAGTGTACACAGATCAGACGAAGTAGGTTGTGTCAACAAACAAAAGGTCCTAGCGACGTGGAAACATCAGTACTTTTAACAACACATACTTCCAAGTAGTTAAGGAGTTTGTTTATCTGGAATAAAGCATGAAATCCTTCAACTATATTTCCATTGCAATCAAACGAAGCATAGCTATTAGCAAAAGGTGACCACGGTAGCCAATTGAAAAGCATACCTTACCTCGATGAGCAAAACTCACGTTCTACAAGTCAAAAATCTTGCTCACCTTTCCATATGCAGCACAAACCTACACGTAGAGGAGCTCAGCTAAAAAGATCTTGGAAGAGTTCGAGACAAAAAACGTTGGTTCAATCTGCGTCAATGGCGTGTACCAAATTCGATTAAATCACTAGATGGATGCACTATACGCCGACATCGATGTAGTCAAGCGCATAAAAATTACGGATGTCGCTTTAGTGAAAAATAGTCGGTTCAGTACCCGGTGGCGACAAACATAGAGGAGAACGCCCGATTCCGTTGGAGGAACCAATTGCTAAACAACTTGACGATGGTTGGAATTTTCATCTGGCCCCAGCAAGCGCACAATACATTTGCCTGAATCAAGATCTTAGAATAGTACAAAATTGAATTTGGTTGTTTGTGAGCGCTAGCAAAGTAACTAACCGATATCGGAGCATTCCCCACCATGACAATGCAAGCTCCCATACAAACAGATGAAACAGAGAGGGCCAAATAAAAGGTTTTTTAAATGTAATCAAATGAACAAAATTAAGTTAAAAGCAAAGATTTACATTAATTATGGAACACAGCGATGATCAAATGGCTGGCTTTGCAGAAGCGCATTCTGTTACTCCAATTCTTCAAGACCTTGTTGATGGTTTCAGGCTGTAGCTCACGGATAGCTTAGCTGATATTGGCCTTAAGTGCTTGAATCGTTTCCGGATTTTGGCATAACATCGACTCTTCATGGTCCTCCACAAAAAAAAAAAGTTCAAAGGGGTCAAATCGCAGCTCTGAGGAATATGATTTGGGAATTTGGTGCGCAAAAAATCGATTGTGGCATAGGCTGTGTGGCTTGGCGCGCCATCCTGCATGAACCAGAGGTTGTCCAAGTTTTTGTCTGCAATTTTAGTAAAAAAGTCCGTTAAAATGGCTCTGTAACGGCCACCGTTGACCGAATCGTTGTTCCCAGCCTTTTTTTCGAAGAAAAATGTTTCAATGATTCCACTCCACAATCCGCACCAAATTGTCAATCTCTGTGAATGTATCGTTTTCTCGACAAAAACGTGTGGGTTTTCCGAGCATCAGAATGCGTTTTGTCAGAACATATGATTTTTCGCATAAAATCGTCGTGCAACTCAAGCTGCTCTAAGGCCCAAATTGCGAAGCGATAATGAAGTGGTAAGTCATGCGCATTCAATTGCTGAGTCTATTGGACCTTGTAAGCGTATTATCCAAGATCTTTGTCCAAAATTCTCCTCAGACTGCCGTTGTCTCTGCGCACCGTATGACAACGGGAACGGCGAGTGTTGTCCACGTGTATATCAGTCTCACGAGGTTTTTGCACAATCCTGCTTACAACGGGCGCTGTGGATACTTAATTTTGGCCAAAACTTATTGACAAATAACGCACTTCGATTTTCAAATGTTTTGGGCTTATTCAGATATAAGTTTCCAACGTTGTTCAAGCGTTAAGCGACGCATTTCTTGCCGCGGAGCGGGAAACAATTGTCTGTGTCAAAATAACCTATGATTTAAAAATAAACCTCTAGATGGCCCACACTCTAAAGCTAAAGCTTCTAGCGTTATTATAGCCAAAGTTATGATATAAAAGCAGTAGAACTCTCCATTGAACTTAAAGCTTAAGCTTTCAGCTATGAAGAATATAAGGGGTATTCACTATACAGTGCAGTTGCCAGTGTGGTTGAGGATTTGAGGACTTTTAAAGTTGTGTAGTTAGGTTTTCGTGAGCACACCATATTTATAACCAAGATTATAATCAAAATTGTAACTATGATTGTCTTGAGATTATTATTTATCAATTAGGTTATAAACTCTTAAATGTTGCATCTCTATTCCAAAGCTGTACACAACTACACAATTACTCATGTCCTCAAGTTTAGGCTATAGTAGAAATGTAGTTGTGTAGATTTTTGACGTACGTGTATTTTGTTTTTGTAAAGTGCACAACAGAGAACTGCAATTATTCTTGTTTTTGAGTCATTGGTTGACTAACACAAAAAGGAGTATAAGTGGGTTTAAGTCAAAGAAGAACTTCCACTCATATCCATTCATACTCGTTCGTGTGCGGTACACATAGCGAATGAATGAACAAGAATAATTTTTGTGTTGTTATAAACCGATGCAGTGCTCAATTCTCTCATTGAGTGAATGGATTTATTGTGCTATACCGTAATGACTAACAACACCAATGAACACCACGAGTTCAGAGGAATGACTTAAGTACTTAGAGTCATTTTTAGTTCAGCTTTCTTCCAAATTTAATTGTAAATGTCAAGCAACACGTGCGAAACCAAACCATAACTTGTTTTGCAGAAGCATAACAAAAATTAATACTCAGCTCTTTCATTTTTTCACACAAAAAGTAAACAAAACAGCAAAAATCATCAGCAGGGCATAACACAAAATAATACTCAACTCACTCATAGTTCTTATATTCCTCTCTCATGAATAAGTGAGTCACATCAGATTATTGACTAACATCCAATAAAGTCATAATTTGCATACACACATGCATGTTAGAGAAATATGAGTATTTTCTGGTTTTAGTGGGAATGCGTCAAAGTAGTTTGTTGAGTTGGAATAAGTACACATTTGCACCAATTGTTATGGCTCATGACTTAAGTATACTAATTTTTTTGGTACTCATTGCAGATCTCTGGTGCACAAGTAATCAACTGCACTGGCAACTGCACTGTATCGTGATTATCCATCTAGTGTGAGGCACTTTGAGGCTGTACAAGACATGTAGTTGTGCAGGTTTATGATGTAAATGTATTTCGTTTTTGGAAAATTCACTGGCAAGTGTACTGAATCGTGAATATCCCTAAGAAAGTTTTTTTCTAAAGGTAATATTTCTTTTTTTCTACCATCCCGAAATGTAAACTTTATTTAAATTTGCTAATTTAACATTGCCAATGTTGCATTAAAAAGAGCAACGAATAGTATAGATACCTGTCACGCTTCAGCACTTCTGTTAATGTACGATTTTCCAATCAATTCGTTGAACTGATTGACTATTCTTTTAAAATTACTTGCTTTTAACTGTTTCTTTGAAGGTACTCGTGTGAAGGCACCATTGCTATGTTAATTTTATCTGGCTGTGTTTAATAAGAATACTAAAAAGAATACAATAAGGGTATTCATGCAACTGGGCAAAACCCTTATAAACGGTATAAACCGTATAAGTTTATTCTCCTTATAAATGAACTGTCAAAGTTTGTATGAAGAAGCTTTTGCACAAACCAGATATCTTTGCTCAACGATTTAGCTGAGCAAACGAACAGGCAAACTTATAACATCAATCAGCTGATTTATTTTATTAAAGCAAAAGAAAAAATTAGAAGCAGGAGAAGATATAGTCAAAATTGTAAAACTAATTAAATAACATGGAAGAGGTAAGAATGGAAATTTTGTGAATTGAAGGAATTAAAAAATATTTATATACTTCATTTGCAGAAAGCAAACCCTGAACTTGCAAACAGCTGATATATGATGCAAATGCTCAATCGACTTTAAAGGGATGCTCATGCAACCTGCCTGATAAAAATAACTAATTGCCCAAATTATATTCTTGCCTCTTTGCATGAATACCCTTAATGTTCCGTACATAGTATTTATACTACAAAAAAACTAGATTGCTCTGCTGGTATTTTTGTAGTATTCTTGTACAGACATCTAGTATTTGTACAAATACTAGAAAGTTTACTAGATGTCTGAACATAGCATGACAAGTCATAGCATTTTCTGATAATTATGTTCACACTGTCAGAGACTTCTCAAAGAAAATATTAATAAATTCGTGCAAGTTGTTAATTGAAGCTATTTGCTTACCTTTTCCTTCTTATTTTCCAATATTTTTAGTGTTCGCAATAAAAAATGCGCCATTTTGGTTTGATTTCGCTGATTGAAATAGAATCCTAATGTCAAAAAAGTTTTTGCTTTATTGTTTGAGAACCTTGACAACATTTAAAAATGTGTTCATATTACCGGAACTTCATTGTTTGACAGATCATATGAGAAGTTATTTGATTTCTCAGATAGACTAAAGCGGCGTTTAGACTTGATCTATGAAAAATTATACTTAACTTATCAAAAAATCGTATTATTGGAATACAGCTGTACACAATATTGTAAATATTATATTAATATTAAAATCAATCTGATTTTAAATATTTGCTCCAAAACACTCATTATCCCCTTTGAGTTCCATTTAATATTAAATAGACATTAATTGATTTCAAGAACTTGTATTAATTTAAACAAATAAAAGAACTTATAAACTACATGTTGTTCATTTATAGAAAAAAATAATGAATTACATAAAATTAACATATTTTTGGCGAAATATTGCGCAAAAAACAAATTCCTGCGCTTTAGGTTTGATTTGTGTGCTGCACTTAACGAGCCTTCAACGTAAGCGCACCATAATAAATCAAATCATTGAACACAACTTCAGAACTTCAACAATACCAATCTGGTAGCATATTAGAAAATTACTCCAAAACCGAACGCATCACAAAACTTTTACAAATATACTACTATTGCTGGCTTTTGCACACTTTTGTGACAAAGCCACACTGTGACTACAGCTGTCATTGTCACACGCTGGAAAACAGCTGGAATTCAGAGTTGAAGGCGATTGGGAAAAAGTAGCAAATGCAACAACAACAACACTAAGCAACTACCTTGGTCGAAAACTAAAAAAAAGTATGTTAGAAATTTTCCCTACGTTTGTCAGTTGCTGCGGGATTTTCAGAGTGTTCGTTTGTCAAAAATCGTTTGAGCGGGTGGCAAAAACGCGTTTGCCGAAGTTTTTGTGTATAATTGAAAGAAGTAGCAGCAACAGCAGCCACCGCTGTTGATGAATTGGAGTAACAGAGTAGGAAATAGTGAAAGAATTAAAGAAGGAAAAAAAATATCGGTGTCAAAAACAAGTTCGGCACAGGGTGAAAATAATAATATCAGTTATGAATTCAAGTGAAAATTTAGTTAAAATGGAATGAAATACAACTAAAAATTGATGGAAAGTAATCATTAAATGCAGTGTGCAGTGAGCTAAAAGAATAAAAAAAAAAAAAATGTGAGTATAAAGTTTTGTGTAAACGCGAAGTTATAAAAATATGCAGTTTTTGTTTTGTGTGTATTGTAGAGAAAAATAAATTAAAGGCTGTCTGAGAAAGTAGCCAACATAGAAACAAAAAAAAAAACTACAAAAAAAACAACAAACAGCTGGTATATGAATAAAACAACAATTTTTAGCAATGCATAAACATTAATAACATCAACTTTCAATTGTTTTTAAGTGATTCATAAATGAAAAACATAAAAAATAAATAAATAATGCTCTCAATTTGAAGTGAAAAATTTATGCGCTGCTGCTTTAATTGCTCTCAATATGTGTTTTTCAATATTTTCTCTCAATGTTATTCTTTATTGCTTTGGCGATGCCACACATACACAAATGCAACAGAAAAAAAAAATAGAAACCAACAGATTGTCTATTAAAATAATAAATAACATAACTAATAAAATTGCTTTTAAAAAAACCAGTTATGCGGTTTTATATGAAGACCACCCTTATTAATGCATTAAAAAAAAAAAATATAAAAGCAACATTAAGCCGCAACAGTGCTACCGGATTATGTTAATTTTGCTGCAGACTTTAGTGTTGAAAAGTGACTTAAACTAATTATTTTGACAAATTACTGTTTTTTTTTTATAAAAAAGAACAAATATTTGCACTAAAAATTTCGTACAAAGATTTGAAAATTTTAAACATATATTTTAGTACATGTTTAAATAACAGATACAAAAAAAAAACGACAGCTAAAATTTATAACAAATCGAAAGTATTGTCAAACGTGTATTTCAAAGTTATAACATAAAGTGTGCTGCACAAACAAAACGCTTGTTTATTAAATTTATCGATAAAAAATTGTGGAAACCGCAGGCGGTCTTTACATTGTCAGTGTCTTTACATTATCATGCATTAGGCACGATTACGATTTCCGGGGCGCCGCGATTTGAAGATGTTTTTTGGTAGAGAACAACAAAAAAACATGATTCGCCGAACAAAAAATCGATAACTCTATTAGTTATCGAGTTATCGATTTCTTAAAAAAAAATTTTGTTAAAAGATCTGTTCAAAAAAACATCTATATCTTTGCCGTTACTCAATGGATCCTTAAGATTGATATGTCATTTTAAAGGTCATTAAATGACCTTGCAAATATATATCTTATAAATATCATTGCTACAATGTTTTTAATTTTATAAGCGAATTTATTCCAAAGTTGAATTTTTTAATAAAAAGAACCGTTATTTTCTAAAAAATTTACGTTATTAAGTTACTAAAAATATATTTTTTTTGAAAAGCTAACAGTTCAACCTTTTGTTTGACATATAAAAATATACATTTTTTATTTAATTTCACACTATATTACATAAAATTAAAATTTTCCAAGTGTTTTCTTTGTTAAAAAATCTGTTCACATAATTTTCTATATCTTTGCCAATATCCAATGGATCTTAAAGATTGACATGCTATTCGAAAGGTAATTAAATGCCTTTTCAACAATATATAATACAAATAAAATTTTTTCTGCAGTATTTTCGTTTTTAAGATACTAAAAATATATACTTTTTGATAAGCTGAAAGTTTTACCTTTTTTTCGATAGATAAAAAAATTTATATTTTTTTATTAACTGGTCGACCAAAAAATACAAATTTTTTTAACTGACTCGAAAATCCCGTTAATTCATATAAATATTGTATTGAATTGGCGATATTCGTAAATATGGAGTAAGAAAGCAAAACATCTAAGGTAAATATGAGTGAAATAAGCAATTTTCCGTACAAGGGCAAATCATTGTATCATAAAAAACACGACAAAAAGTCAAATAAATTATATATATTATATACCAAATGAAAGATAAATTTTCAAGCTTTAATAATTTACTCTTTATAATTCATAGTAATAACGGTAATTTTTGAGAAAATAACGGTTTTATGTAAGAAAATATTCTTTTATTGCATAAAAATACCTATAAAATACAAAGTACTCAACAGATTTCATTAATTTAAAATTTTTCTAAAAGCCTTATATATAACCTTTTAAATTTTACCTTAATCATTAATATCGGTTATATATTAAGAATAATACAGCCGATTTTCTTCATAGACCTTATAGAAAAAAAATTTTTTTTAAAAATCGATAACTCGGAAACAAATCGATAACAATACATTTCCTTTGGCTATTCTTATTTTTATTAAGAGTAGTCTTCGAATCCATCGTCAAAACGCGGCGCCCCGGAAATCGTAATCTCCCCAAATTTTTTTCACTGACTTCAAAATCCCGTTAATTCATATAAATATTGTAGCTACAATGTTGCCTTAAAAACAATTATTTATTGAAATGGCAATATTCGTCAATATGGAGTAAGAAAGCAAAACATCTAAGGTACAAATGAGTGAAATAAGCAATTTCCCGTACAAGGGCAAATCATTGTATCATTAAAAAACACCACAAAAAGTCAAATAAATTATATATATTATATATCAAATGAAAGATAAACTTTCAAGCTTTAATAATTTACTTTTTATAATTCATAGTAATAACGGTAATTTTTGAGAAAATAACGGTTTTGTGTAAGAAAATATTTTTTTATTGAACAAAAATGCCTATAAAATACAAAATACTCAACAGATTTCATTAATTTAAAATTTTTCTAAAAGCCTTGTATATAACCTTTTATATAACACCTTATTCATTAATATCGGTTATATATTAAGAATAATATAGCCGATTTACTTCATAGACTTTATAGCAAAAAATAAAATTTAAAAAATCGATAACTCGAAAACAAATCGATAACAAAACATTTCCTTTGGCTATTCTTATTTTTATTAAGAGTACTCTTCGAATCCATCGTCAAATCGCGGCGCCCCGGAAATCGTAATCTCCCCATGCATTATCTTATCAAACATTGATGTTGACTTAAAAATAATTGGGTTAATCTGTGCAATTTTCAATATTTACATTTTAATATGTATTGATGTCAACTTTTATTATAAAAACAACACATTCAGTACCTAAAGTGTTGCCATTACAACAAAAATAATGTAATTTATAGAAATTAAATAAAAACAAATCGATATCAGATACTAACAAATCAATGATATTAGATTGTCTCGAGAGGACTAGTGTACGTTAATGGCACAAAAACAAAAAAGCCTTAAAAAAAAATATTTTACATAAACTGAGAAACAAATAATATAAAAGAAAAAACATTATAGAAAAAATCAATATAAAAAAATAAAAACAAATAATAAAATGTAAAAAGAGAAAAAAATTTTGAAAAAATAAAAAGTGACATCTATATCTGTCAATTTCCACCAATAGAAGCTTCCAATTCAGACATTAGACAAAAATGTTGATTTGTTGGATTTTAAACTGTGTGATCAATAGATTAGTTTGTAAATTTAATAGTTTTGTTAAATATGTGTTTGATTCAACGATTCATGTGTTTGATTCAATCAACGACATCTGCTCTCAAATCGATTTGACGTACAGATGTCATAACTATTCCATATGTTTTCTGTCAATGATAAAAAATATGAAGGGTATTCCAGCAAAGCGGCAAGCTTATATTTTGAGCAATGAATTATTTTTATCAGGTAGATTGTGTGAACGTCCCCTAAAGTTGATTGTGACTTTGCAGAGATATGTCAGCTGAAACGTGTAAACAGTCAACTAAAGGGTGATTTTTTAAGAGCTTGATAACTTTTTTTTTAAAAAAAACGCATAAAATTTGCAAAATCTCATCGGTTCTTTATTTGAAACGTTAGATTGGTCCATGACATTTACTTTTTGAAGATAATTTCATTTAAATGTTGACCGCGGCTGCGTCTTAGGTGGTCCATTCGGAAAGTCTAATTTTGGGCAACTTTTTCACCGACAAATTTTGTTCAGCGATGAGGCTCATTTCTGGTTGAATGGCTACGTAAATAAGCAAAATTGCCGCATTTGGAGTGAAGAGCAACCAGAAGCCGTTCAAGAACTGGCCATGCATCCCGAAAAATGCACTGTTTGGTGTGGTTTGTACGCTGGTGGAATCATTGGACCGTATTTTTTCAAAGATGCTGTTGGACGCAACGTTACGGTGAATGGCGATCGCTATCGTTCGATGCTAACAAACTTTTTGTTGCCAAAAATGGAAGAACTGAACTTGGTTGACATGTGGTTTCAACAAGATGGCGCTACATGCCACACAGCTCGCGATTCTATGGCCATTTTGAGGGAAAACTTCGGAGAACAATTAATCTCAAGAAATGGACCGGTAAGTTGGCCACCAAGATCATGTGATTTGACGCCTTTAGACTATTTTTTGTGGGGCTACGTCAAGTCTAAAGTCTACAGAAATAAGCCAGCAACTATTCCAGCTTTGGAAGACAACATTTCCGAAGAAATTCGGGCTATTCCGGCCGAAATGCTCGAAAAAGTTGCCCAAAATTGGACTTTCCGAATGGACCACCTAAGACGCAGCCGCGGTCAACATTTAAATGAAATTATCTTCAAAAAGTAAATGTAATGGACCAATCTAACGTTTCAAATAAAGAACCGATGAGATTTTGCAAATTTTATGCGTTTTTTTTTAAAAAAAAGTTATCAAGCTCTTAAAAAATCACCCTTTATTAGCATGCAACAATCTTAAAAATACCATCAAGATCATTATCAAACAAATCTATTAACATACGCGCCTTCTCTACTACACCGATTTAAAAAATGCTTGCAGAATCCGGATAAAAAACAATTTTCGATATTCAAACTCAATCTTTAACCGTCTTATTTCAAATCTATACAACTCAAATAATGGCATTTTACTAAAAGCAATAAAAAATGTTGTTTTCAAGCTCAAAAATGAGAAATAAATCGTTCTTCAGCTTTACACAGCAGTGAAAGTTGCAAGGACACTACCGGTTCCTTTTCGCCCTCTATTGTTTAGCGTCAATAAGTCATCCCCACAGAAGTCAAATACTTCATCATTTCCATCAGAACCATCATTTCCATCTTACTTTCCAATCCGAAGCTTACTACAAATGCTGTATCTTATCAGAAAATATACCTTGAAGATTGGTTCAATTGGACAAGTAAGCGATGGAATTTCATCTTTACTGATGGTTCGAAAGATACAAATTTCACCTCATTTGCTGGCAATGGAAGTATTATTAAAAAGAAACTCCTGTTTTCTCACTGTTCTGCCTATTAAGCCGAGCTTTGCACCATCGACGAACTACTATATTTGTCTGTACAAAAAAAGGAAGACATATTATTTGTTCCGTTAGCAATTCTTCAGTCTCCAAACTACAGAATATTAACAACAATAAACCCGTTGACAAAAAAAATAAGAGACAAACTTCCCAACACTACCAAAAAATCAAAATCATGGGAATCCCAGGACACAGTGGAATTCAAGGCAACAAAAGTGCAGATGCATAGACAAAAGATATTTGCAAATCTCCAACATTGTTCTTCGAACTAAATGTGAATTCGGGTATAACCTCACTTCCTGAAAAACGATCTTAAACATCGTAGACTACAGGAATGGAAATCACATCAGCATCAGTACAACAAAGTTTACTGCGATCTCACTAAACCCATCTTTTCAGCAACTCTTTCACCACAAGCACTAAAAATCTTTACACGACTACGACTGAGTCATGCTACGTTAACTCACAAACATCTCCCTCTAGGGAATCATCTATCTAATTGCAGCTTCGGTTCCTGCGCTCTTTCCGTATCTCACACTATCAACGACTGTCCAAACACATCTTACACACTTCTGGAGTAACATTTTTAAAAATAATAAGCCAACGGACTTATTGAAAAACACAACAAAACAAAATCACACAATCTAGATATTATCTCCTTAATCGTTGGCAAAAGTTTAAAATGAATGATTGCTTGTCTTCCTGCCCTATTAAAATCTCGTCAGGTGTACTTCAAGGAAGTCATCTTGGTCCGCTTATCTTCTTTCTCTTTATTAATGACCTTCCTCTAGTCATCAAACACTTTAGTTGTCTTCTTTGTGCCGATGACTTCAAACTATTTCGGTCAATTGATGCTGACAATGATTTCAATCTTCTTAAATTAAATCTTATCTCAGCCGCAAATTGGTGCTACCTTAATAATCTTCTCCTTTATATTTCAAAATGCCAGTGTCAATCTTTTACTAGGTCAGCTTAACCTATTTTCCAGAACTATTCCATTCCATTTTAATTCTTTGATAATAATGTTTTGTAAAAGGAGTTACTCTTGATTCTAAACTTTATTTTAGGAATAATATTGAACTAATGTATTGCTCTTGATTTAGCCAGAGTTTACCAAATTTTTCGATTCCGTGTAATTTTCGTTCCAATTATAAATTTGGCTTCAGGTAAGTCCTTTGTCTTGGAATTGCTCTTTTATGTTCATCTTGCTAGTTCATCTTGTTAGTATTAGTAATATAGAATATTGTCGACGTATATCGCTTAATATGTTATTTGATCCTTCGTAATATTGTAGTATATAAACGGACCTGCGTGTGACTGATGCAAATCGATAGTTTTGAGTACCTTGGTAAGCTTCTTGTTTAGCTTCTTCTTTCAACATGCTCGCTTTAGCCCATATAAGGATTTTTCAAGCTTATACAAATGTCGGTTGTCTACTAGAAATCCTTCAGGATGTGTTAAATTTTCTTCTTCCAGCTCGCATTGTAAAAAAGTTGTTAACACATTCATTTAAATCCAATATCGAGATCAAAACAGACGCATAAGCTGAGAAGCAGTCGTATGGATGAGCACCTTATAAATGGTCTCGTAATCAATTTCATATCGCGTTTCATAACCCTTTAGTTTCAAGTCTAGCCTTATATCGCTCTATTTTACCATTTGCGTCCCTATTTAACTTGAAAGTACCAACTTCCAGGTTCTGTTTTATACATTCTGCTAACATTTCGTTTTTTCATTGTTCCGAATTTTTGAATGTCACAAAACACTTCTTTAGTGGTTTTCGGATCTTTATCAGCGTACTCACTTGCAACATAAGACACGTAACCATCTTTAACCACTGGTCTTCTTTCTCAAGTTGGCTACTCTCGCACAGGTTTCTTCTATCAGAAATGTTCTTCTACATCATCTTCGAGGGACAAATCACCGATAGTGTCTTGCTTCATTTCCCCCATGTCATCGAATATCGGTTGTGTGATATAAAAATTCTGGACTTCTTCATTGACTCGCTTAAGAATCATCTCTTAAAAAAAATACTACGTCCCTGCGAAGAAAAACCGCATCTTTAACAAGATCATTAAAACGATACGAACTGTGATGGGTTGAGTATCCTACAAATATAATATCCTTGCCTTTTGAATCCAACTTCATTATTTTTACTTTTGGGCCGAACAACCAAATACCTTCAGCTGTTGAAGATTTGACTTCTTACCAGACCAAATTTCTTCTAATATTTGTACTGCAGACCCTAACATCGTGTCCGATTAAAGAGATATGCTGCTGTGTTCAACGCTTCAGCTCAAAATTTCTTTTCTAGCCCAGAATTGATCAGTAAGCTGCGCGCTCTCTCAATCAATTTCCGTTTGATGGTGTGTATGGCACTGTAATTTGATGCTGGATTCCAGAACTATGGAAGATTTTCATCATTTTTGCATTTAATAAATTCAGCCTCCGTTGTCGCTTCTAACTGATTTAATTCGCTTTCCTGTTCTGTTTTCTCCAAAGTTTTTAAATTCAACAAACTTTCAAAAACCTAACCCTTGTCAAAAAAAAACGAAAACTTTTCTTTTGAAGTCGTCCAGAAAGATCAGCTTATATCTTAAACCTCCCATTGAATTTTGCTCCACAAACACAAAGTATTGTCAGTAACTCCAGTTGCACTCGAACGAATGTCGTTAAAGGGACAATGAGTAATTTTTGCCTTAATGCACTTCTCGCTGTCAATATTGCTACAAATTTCACTGACTGCACCGTTCAACATCTTCTTGAAAATACCGTTATTGGAAAATACCGCTTGTTTACTTGCAACGTTTTGCTAACAATTTTTGAAACACGCAGTAGATTTGTACAAAGATCAGGTTTATATATAAGACATCGATTAATGCCATTCATGAAATTCACTTAACCTTTGGTAGTATGCTTTTGCCATAAAACTAACTGAATGAGAGTCAACGAATTTGTTCACTGGTGCATGAGTGCGAATCGATCAATTGGACTAGTTCGTACGTGAAAAGATCATGCCACTCAAAACAAATAAACAAACAAACAAATTGGCCATTTCAGCCCTTGAAAGGACTTTGACCGAGCTTCTTATGATCAATTGTGTTGTGTGTGTTATTAAATGTTTACACACAATTGACCGAGAACTGGACCTACATGTTTTATGCCGACTCCGAACGGCTTAAGTTCATGTTTTCAAGATGCTTTACATGGCATTGTTTACTCTCTGAGGTTTACCATTGTCTGCAGAGAGGTGGTGACCGCTCAGAAAAATTTTTTATTGAAAAAACTTTTCGCCGCGGCTGGGGATCGAACCCGGGCTCCGAGCATGCGAAGCCACACACTTAACCTGCATGCCGCGGTCACCACTCGCTTTGCAATAAAAATCTACAACATTATTTTTATGTACATTCTTCAATTTGCAACTTTACTCTTACTACATAAGTTGCTGTACACTAGAGTGGCCCCGAAATGTGCTGGGAAAAAAAGTTTGCAATGTTTTAGTTTCAATAAAATTTATTGTTTCATATGACCTCAAAACCAACGACTAAAATTTTGAAGTAAAGGGTGTTCCATTAAGACGTGTGGTACTTTGATTTTGAATAAAAAGCAAAAGGTTCGAAATTTTTCCAACCGAAAATTTTTGTTCGAAAGGTCACACAATAGGATTATGTGTGAAAAATTATTTCGCGGATACGTTCACCGACTATTCCATAGATATCTCACTCTTTCGGCCATATTTCGATGACATTTTGCAGTATGGCCTGAGGAATAGCCCAAGTCACCGATTTAATATTGCTTTTCAAGTCTGGAATCGTCTTCGGATCATTCGCTTTGACTTTAACCTTCGTGTAACCCCATAGAAAAAAAGGCTTACGATGTCAAATCGCATGATCTGGGGGGCCAATTCATATCACCGCTGTTTGAAATGACACGGTTAGAGAATGCGTGTGGTGAAGCGCCGTCCTGTTGAAGCCACATATCGTCCAGCCCTTGAGCTTTAATCTCCAGCACAAAATAATTCTCCAACCAAGTTTGGTACCGCTCAGAGTTGACTTTTTGGGTGTTTTCATCCTCATCTTCGAAAAAAAAAACGGTCCGATGATGCCTCCGACCCATAAACCTCACAAAACAGTGGCTCGCAGTGGATGCATTGGCTTCTCCACCATTATTTGTGGATTTTCCGAGATCCAGATACGGCAGTTTTGCTTAATATCATAGCCGTCGAGGTGGAAATAATCCTTGTTCGAAAAGATGATTTTTTTTTTGGGAAAATCATCCTCTTCACCAATCATTTTCAGGGTCCAATTAGAAAATGTGCGGAGTTGTGCATGGTCACGTGTCATCATCTACTTGTCAATTGGACTTAACATTGGTGTAACCTCAAGTCAAGCCGCAAATGCGATACATGGAGATCGCGGAAACGGCTAATAATTGTCGAATGGTGGCGAATAAACATTTCAGGGAACTCGTCGACACTTGCACTTACGGCAGCAATATTCTTAGCACTGCGTGATATCCGCACTCTGGTTGGCTTCGGAATATCAAATACGGACTTTGTTTGATAAATTATTTAAGATCTAAAATTTGAAGATTTCAATGCGTTGGTCTTTCGTGTAGCGATCCAGTAATAAAATACTATATTGTCACAATGACAATGACACAAAATATGGCGGACAAGGGTCGATAATGCATATTTTAATCCATAACAAAGTACCACACATACTATTGGAACAACCCTTACATAGATATCAATGTTAATTTTTTTAAACTACAGAAATGTTGTCTTGAACTATAATAAATATCGTCATTTGTAATTGGCTAAATTGGGATTGATTCGCAACTTTCACTTTACATTGCAAACTCCCTCAATATTTCCCATCATACTTCAGCAAAGTTCAAAAACACATTAAAACTTTTGAAATAATTTCACAAATAAACTTAAGACTTCGTTCATACCAGATGTTTCTATTTTTAAATATATTAACAGTTTTAAATATATTTACAGTTAAATATATTAAAATATATTTACAGTTTTAAATATATTTAAAAATGTAAACAATCATTTAGAATTTGACTGACTTACAATTTTATCAGTTTATCATTTGAGTCAAGTTCAAACGTAATGTTTAACTTTCAAGTTAAAAAAATCATAAACGGTCATAACCTTAAAAATGTAACAGTTAATTTTAACTAAAGGCACACATTGACAGTCGAATCTGTCAATAAGTTCCAAAAAAATAATTTAATTCGAACAAAAACTCTCTTCAATTGAAGCTTCTTTAAGTCATCTAAAATTTTGCTACTACGTTTGAGCTGATTTCTATTTCGGTATTCTTTTTGAATATATGAATATTTAAAATTTATTGTGTGCAAACAATGCTTACTATAACAAAATATATTTATCACCTATTCTAAATGTTTTGTTTTGTTGTTGTTGTTGTTGTTGTCTTCTTTAGAGCTTGTTTCTCACTTTGACTTTCCTTTTGTATGTACAAAAATTTAGTGTAAAGCTTAAATTTATGTCAGATTTACGATTTGATTACGCGCCATTATTTTATCTACCGTATCGTTGACTCATGGTCTATTTTAATATCGAAACCGCAGCTTATAAAATTAAGCGAAATTCTTTAAAGAACTCCAAACAATCAACCTGTCATAATTTTGAATTTAAAAAAACTTGAGTTTGACATTAAAGAACTTAAATTTTCTTTGAAATAAAGGCTTAAAATTTTGTAGACAAAAGCTTAACGTCAATACCTTAATACCGTCGTCTTATACCTTAAAGTCAATATTTTATATCACACTTGCCTTTGGTTTTGAAATCTACAATCGATTTTTTTTATTTTAGATTTTTTAGTACTTGAAGATGTTAAATGAAAAATTTTCTGCTACCTTCTAAAAAAGTAGCAAACTATTGACGGCCACTCGCGTCGCATGCATTTGACATCAACAAAAAAAAAAACAATCAAGTCCGGTTTACTTGCTCTCCTCAGTTACTTTTGCTCGCGCTCTTGGCTTGCAATGCGCTAAAGTGAGACGGCTATATTCGCTTCATGGCTATTTGTCAGTGTTGCCAGTTTAGCGATTTTGTAGCTAGATTTAGCTTTTTTTTTTCTCACTTAGCTACAAAAATTGTGTTTTAGCTCCTAGCTACTTTCTTTAGCTACTTTTTATTTTCCTTAGCTCTTTTTAGCTACAAAATATTTGTTTGAATTAAATATATTGCATTTAATTTTTTTACATTATACATATTTCACCGTGTGAAAGCTTCAATGTAAATGTGAAAGTAAAACGATAATTTAAATGTTATCGACAAGACTCACCTAGTGATGAAGAAACAGAAGTTGAATATGTATAAATTTTTCTTCTTATTTTATATTGTTATATATTTTATATTTTTTAAGTTATACTTAAAATATAAAATTTGTTTTTTGTTCTGTTTGTTGAAATGAATTTATTGTTTTATGTTTTATGAATTTTGTTTTTGTTTTTAAATTAAGTTTTTGTTGGTTTTTTTTTTAGTTTGAAAGTTCCTATTATTTTCTATATAAATTTAAAAAAATATACTTATGTATGTATTTTATAAATAAAAGTTTGAATATGTTATCATAAAAAAATTTATTCTTTTTCTTGTCTAAAATTTTTTAGCTTTTTTTTAAGCTACTTTTTTTAGCGGTTTTAGCTACTTTTAGCTACTTTTTTTATCAGTTTTAGCTACAACTTCAAAAAATTTCTGGCAACACTGCTATTTGTTGATAATTGGATTAATCACGTTGTTGTTTTTGTTATGCTTTCTTGTGCTTTATTTGTATTTTTTTTTTGTTTTTGCCTCTTGTATGAAAAGTGGAGTTGCACTGAATTTCAGGATGTGCACAGCAGGAGAGCGCAGTGCTGCCAAGCTGTTGTTCATTAGTTGGGTTGCCATTGTTTTTCGCTGTTATTGATAAGTTTCAGCTTGTTGTGAAATATTGCTTATCACTGAGTCATGAGTAGGTAACTTTTTAAAATTTCTGAAAAATACATCGTACTTAAAATCAAATTCCACACTTAGTTCATTATTTTACTTTTTCATAGCCTTAATTTCATAAATTAACTATGAAATTTTCAAAAAAAATATATATCGGCAATTCCAGTGTCACTCACGTTTCAGTCATAACAGTAAACATAAGTTTTTCTCCATCAAAAATAAAAGCTTTTCAGATAAAATTATATGGGTACAATAAGTCTTAGGCTCATATTTACACATTTCGAAAAAACTGTCTTTAGATGGTGTGTCACTCACGTTTTCGCACGATTTTAATTTTTCGAGTTCTTCTAACAAATTGTTTAAAATCTGTGAATTGTTTGAATTAATGTAAGGAATAAAGTAATTTTCCGTAACGAAATTGAGTAGAAATTTAAACTGTAGGAAAAAATGTAGTTTTCTCTCAGAATTTTAAGATTTTTTCATATACTGGTTTTGTCACTCACGTTTCACGTCGATGTCACTCACGTTTCAAATCAATTTTAATTGTCCTTTTTTTGCATCGTCGTTAGTCTGGTGAACTTTATTAAGCATATTTTATAAAAAAAATTTTGTTTCTTAATATTAAGGACATTTTTATACAAAAAAAAAAAACAAATTTGTATGGAAAGAATTATGTAAAGCATAATATAGTTAAAAAAATAATTCATAACAAAAACACAAAAACTATTTCAGAAATATATAATTTTACCAAAATGTATTCCGATTCTAATCCTTACGCTTATTAAAAGCCAAAAACCGCGCCAAATTTGACTAAATGACTGGCCTATTAGCAATTCCGTCGAGGCCAACGACTTAAAGTAATGATTTAATTAGATCTTTTTAATCTTTGCTAAATTTTGTTTCTTATATGAATCCGGATTTAACTTATTTTTCTCTATCTTTGTTTTCATACGTTCTTTTAATTTTTTCTTGATGTTTTCGTCATCTTCTTTCATTTCTAATATAAAAATAAACAAAAAAAAAAAATGAAATGTCACTCACGTTTCACTTTTTCAAAAGCTTTTTTAATGAAAAATAATTGCGTCTGCTGGATTTAAAAAAATACAAAATTAACTTATCTTATATTAAAAGTAAATCCGAGACATAAATCATGCCAGCCAACTATTATCCAAGATAATCCAACTTATCAATAGAAATTGTCACTCACGTTTCACTCTTGAATCACTTTTTAAAATTTTATTTTTCGATAGGAAATAAGTTTTCTTAAAAATTTTTAAATCACTTTTCAATATAAAATGTTTCAATTGTGAATATTATATAACGGTGCTTTGATATTTAAATCGCGAAATTCCAAATTACAAAAAATTAAAAACCTACAATTTTTTAACTTGCTACAGATTAAAAATACATTCAATAAAATCAGTTTAAATTTAAGGATACAATATGTTTTTTCAAAATGATTTTACCGCAGGAAAACACAAAGAATATCCTTAACGTTCCATGTATTTTTATTGAACTTTAAGCATTTTTATTTTTAAATAACTAATTTATATGTTAAAATAACTAATTTTTATAAAATAATATTATTTTGTGGCATCTCATAATAACGCTATGTTCTATTAAAAACAAAAAAAAAAAAACAAATTGGCCATTTCAGCCCTTGAAAGGACTTTGACCGAGCTTCTTATGATCAATTGTGTTGTGTGTGTTATTAAATGTTTGCACACAATTGACCGAGAACTGGACCTACATGTTTTTTGCCGACTCCGAACGGCTCATGTTCTCAAGAAGCTTTACATGGCATTATTTACTCTCTGAGGTTTGCCATTGTCTGCAGAGAGGTGGTGACCGATCAGAAAAGTTTTTTATTGAAAAAAACTTTTCGCCGCGGCTGGGGATCGAACCCGGGCTCCAAGCATGCTAAGCCACACACTTAACCTGCATGCCACGGTCACCACTATGTTCTATTAAAGCGTTAAAAAAATAAACCAAATTAACTCAAAAGAATTAAAAATTTTCCTATAACTACAACCAGAACTCATTACTCTTATAGCTTCTCATTTTTTTATATAGCTGTTGCGCTTTCTGCTACCTTTTATTATTAAAAACCACTTAGTTTTCTTATCAGTGTTACCCAATTTAACGAAAACAATTATGAAAAAAAAGATCCTAAAATGTTTATTGCAGCCAGCGCATTCACAAGATATTTCTTTAATTTTTTGCCATCCTGACACGTAGTGTTGCAAAAAAAAAGATAACGTGCATGATATATGCAGCCGTACATTGCTGGTGTCCTGCAAAAGGACAAGGACAAGAGGCTGTACTTGTTTTCCCCCCACTACGTTCAACTGTTATTTTTGCTCTGCACAATGCCAGCTAGACAGGAAAAGACACACTTACACGACGCGCGAATACAAGCAACTTATACACGAAAGGACATAATATTCATATATAGCAGAAAGCACAAAAGATTAATATTTATCCTTACAGCAAAACGCAATAATTTTAGTTTATCTCCAGCAAAGCTGTGAAAATTGAAATTTTTAAAAATATTTAAAAACTGAAAAATGATAAACTAAAATAAATCTAGAATAAATAGCTAAATACCTACGTTATTTATATCTAACTAAATATATAAATATATATTGTTGTCAGCTTTCAGGTTCTGTATGAAATAAAATAAGAATAAAATTAGGAATTTACGCAAATAAATTAAAAATAAAAGTATCTTACTTACTTTCCTCAAAGCAACTACAACCAGAGGATGCCCCAAGGATACGTCCTATCGATTTTGCTTTGGTCTCTAGTTGTAGATAGTCTCCTAGTTGCGCTCCAAGAAATTGGAACATATGTGGTTGGGTATGCAATACAATACAGATATTGTGCCTTTTACAAAATGGCTTAGGATTAATTCAATAAGCCCTAAGCTCTTTGGGGCTCCACTTGTAGAGATGAGAATGGTGATCTGGTAACAGAAACGCAGTGCGAATTGAGATTATGGAGACAGCATTTTTCCAAACTGCTTGCAGGCGACGATACCAACAATTCCGTCCTTGGAGAATGCAGTCCGACACCACCAATCGACGATAATGGAGTGGAAATTCCACCACCTAGCCATCACGAGGTTAAAGTTGCTATCCAGCGGCTCAAAAAAATCAAAGCCGTAGATGCTGACGTACAGGCTGCTGAATTGTTTAAAACCGGCGGCGGTGAATAGATAAGGTGCATGCATCAACTCATCAGCAAAAAAAGGGTTGCGGAAAGCATTAAGAAAGAAGACCCGACAATCTGCGCCAACTACCGAGGTATCAGTCTTATTTCCATCGCATTCAAGGTTCTTTCGAGCGTATTATGTGAAAGATTGAAGCCGCATACCAAAACACTGATTGGACGTGTGGCTTTCGTCCTGGCAAGTCCAATGTAGAGCAGATTTTACACTACGCCAAATCCTGGAGAAAACCTACGAAAATCAAATCGACACCCACCATTTCTTTGTTAATGATTAAGCTGCGATAGCTCGATTCGGTATTGCCTGTACAATACCGATGTCTAACAATGTCTAAGTTCGGTATACCTGCAAAGTTGATAAGGCTCTGCAGTATATGACGTTGAGCAATACATGCAGCTTCGTCAATGTAGGAAATGACCTCTCCAAAATCTTTAATACCGAACGAGGTTTCAGACAAGGCGGCCCGCTATCATGTGATCTCTTCAATTTCATCATGGACGCGATCCTACGAAAGGCAGGTGTACATCGAAATGCTACCATTTTTTACAAAGGTGTCCTTGAGCTTCTTGAGATGTAACAGCTGCTTTCGCCGCTATCGAAAAGCAATCAGCCAAAGTGGCTGTGACGGTGAACGAGGGCAAAACAAAGTATATGCTGTCTGCAAATAGGGAAGTGCGGCGTCTAGGCTCCCATGTTACAGCAGGCAAATATAACTTTGAAGTTGTCAAGGAGTTTACATACCTTGGCATCGCCGTAAACAGCAAAAATAATGTCAGCCTTGAGATAAAGCGAAGAATAACAATTGCAAATAGGTGCTACTACGGACTAAGTAAGCAATTAGGTTCCAGAGCCCTCTTTCGATCGACAAAACTAACACTCTACAGGACGCTTATCCTACCTGTGCTTCTCTATGGCGCTGAGGCATGGGTGGTATCGCAAACAGATGTAGCTGCTCTTGGGGTGTTCGAGAGGAAAGTTCTTCGCAAAATCGTTGGTCCTGCTCGAGTTGGCGACGACTATCGCATTCGAATAAACCACGAACTGTACGAGTTCTACGACGACATTGAATTAGTCCAACGTATAAAAATTCAGCGACTACATTGGCTGGGTCATGTCTTTCGTATGGATGAAGAAGCGAAAAAGTGGTTTCAGGCGAAAGCTGAGGGTCGACGACGACCAAGACCATGCCTCCGATGGATTTCACCAGGCCCTTGGTGAAAGAGGTTGGAGACGGCGCGCGCGAATCAGAGACGCCTGGCGAGAGGTGATAAAGTCGACCGTAACCCGGCAACGGGTTGTCATGGCCACCTAAGTAAGTAAGAGCTCTTTGGGGAGATAGTAGATTTCTCCAACTCGGCAAAGTATCTAGGACTGATCCTGGACAGCAAACTGTCCTGAAACCTTCACATAGACCGCATTATCAGCAGATCCACAGCCCCTTAAACCAATAGCAGAATTTTCGATAAGAACTGGAGAATGAGCCCTACGATGATGTACAATTTCCTTATTTTGATTGTTAGAGCCACACTATCATGTGTGTTGTGGTCGAAAACCACAGAAAGATCAATCAGCAAGTGGTTAAAATAGGTCAAAACATCTGCTGGGTATGTATGATAAGAAGGTTCACCCCAACAACGGCCCTCAATGTCATCTTAGGGCTCACACCAGTTCACATACACATACAGGTGGAAACGAAGCTCAGCCGCATACACTTTTCCATCTGGACAAAATTGTCTCTAACCATCTTTTAAAGGGGTACCATAACCCTGAAGTGAGAAAGGGGCTTCTGCATTTCACTAGATGACATTTTTGCCAAAAGCTGTGTAATACAAACTTCATCGTAGTTGTCCCCCCTACATCTTACTGGGAGCACGAGAAACTAACTCCATATAAAAACGAGCTTTTGTGGTAGACGGACAGTTCTAAAATAAAGGAAAGATCTCGGGTTGGAATCTACGAAGGACACTGCGATAAGAGCCACTTCTAAAGCGTCTGTCAATAATACTATAATTTTCCGTGCGGAAGTTATTGAATTTAACAGATGTATCCGACGAAACAGTCTGAATAATGTTAGAGGAAAAACAATTTCCAGCTTTTTTGCTAGTTAAGCTGCCCTTAAAGCTCTGAATTTTAGTACTTCCAAGCTAGTGTTGGAGACTGTCACCGTCCTTAACGATCTGGCTGCATAGAATAATAAAATTATCCATGATGGATTCCTGCCCACTGTGGCTTTGAGGGGAATGCGAAAGCGGCTTCCCTTCTCAAACAGGTAGCAGAATTACCATTCACAGAAATGAAACCGTTCTGAGGCGTTGGTTAGAATCTCTTCAAGAAAACAGTCAAAACAACCAGATTCCGCAAATCTCAACATTCTTGAAAAAAGTCTTTAGGACAAATTTGCATTAAACTAATATTCCCACAACTATCACTTAAGAAATCCAAGTTCCTTATCAACATGGGGACAACAACCTTAAGGCGATGACCGGAATTTCAACTAGACTTTGCCTTGAGGATGTCTGGTAACCTCCAGACATATTCTCACTGGAATCTCGGTAGTGAATTCGTCACAATATGATATCATGCTAATTCTATGTTCGAAAATATTCTAATACGAAGTTGTAGAAGCTTCAGATTCTGTCTGAAATAAAAAAAAAAAAAAAAAAAAAAAATAATAAGCATTAAAAAAATAGTGTATAAGTTATAAAGCTATAAAAAATAAATATATATGTATAAAGACATTAAAACTAAAGATTTTTAAAAAAAAATTTCATGGGTCGAACAAGGGTAAAAAAAAATAAATAAAAAAACAAAAAAAAAAAAAATTAAAAATACAAACAATATTTCAAAAAATACAAAAGAACTTTAAATGAAAAATTCATTTTATATGTTCGCATTTTTCCATTTATTATATATATGTAATGATATATTAACGTATGCCTTCATTTGTATTTAAAAAACTCTTTTACTTATTCTTTCTTTCTCATCTTTTCTTTACAGATTAATTGAAATAAATCTTCTCAGCGACAGCAAGTTTTTGGAGTTAACAATTTTTTGGCCAAAAAGTTATTCTAAATAAATTCCATAAAAAAGTGTTCATTTTAAAATCATGGCAATAACTAATGAAGTTTATTTTTGAAAACCGTGTTGAAGTATATGAAAATTTTTAAAAGTGCAGAAATGAATAACAAATAAAAATTTTAAATAAAATTCAACGTAAAACGAGTGTTTAAGATATTCTTGCGCTCTTTCGGTGCTGTGGCTTGGCCTATGCCAAATCCAAAAACCACCAACATCACCTGTACCACCAACGCCATAGTAGCCAAAATAAAACTGTCATGGCTAGTCTTTAGCATAGATTAGTCACATATTTGGCTATTTGTGCATTTTTGCAACAAAATAAAAAATTAAATACGAAAGAAAAAAAAAAACTTTAACGTTGAACTTCATTGTACAACAGTGAGATAACAACAGCAACCAACAACAACAACAACAACAACAAAAGAAATAGCACAACAACTGAAGTTCACAAGCATCCTGTTTACACTGTGGTGACCCTCATCGTACATGGATGAAATTTCCTGCAGCACTCAGTAGCGGAGAGTTTTATTTTGTGTTATTTTTCTTTTTATTTTAATTTTTTTTTTTGTGTTTTTATTCAATATTCGATCGGCACGTCGAAAATAATGTCATCAAAATGTGGATTAAAGATTATTTTCATGTCAATCATTTTCATCATCATCGTAAATGGTAAGTGTTTGTTTTTATATTTATGTATATGCAAAAATTTTATAAAATATAAATTTTTTTAACTTTTAAATATCTAACACAATTTATAATCCTATAATCCGCAGAGACAGAAAAGTTGAAGTATTATTTTACCGTTTTGAAGAGCAACAAAATGCAATTTTGGTAGCGAAAAATTTAAAGTTAACACCTTAAGCAAAGTAACCTACTTTACCTTATTTGCCTATCCTAATCTTCCTGAATCATGTCTTACTCTCATCTTACTTAACCTTATCTACATTCACCTTATCTAACCTTACCTTACCCTTAGTTTGCTTACTTTACCTAATCTCTATTAAGTAAGCTTATCTTATTATACCCTACCCAACATTACCTTAATCCTTATCTAATCATAAATCACCTTATCTGGCCTAACCTCACCATTACTCACTTCAACTTACCATAACTCGTCTCACCTTATCATAATTCATCTGAACTTTCTTGACAACCTAACCGTAACTTATTTAACCTCACCTTACCATACCGTACCTTACATTATCTTATCTTAGCATACCTTACTTTACCTTACCTTACATAACCTTACCTTACCTTGCCTTACCTTGCCTTACCTTACCTTACATCATCTTACCTTACCATACCATTCCATGTCATATCTTACCATTTCATACCTAACCTTACCTTACCATACCATTCCATCTCATATATTACCATATCATACTTAACCTTACCTTGCCTTAACTTACCTTACCTTACCTTATCTTACCTTGCCTTAACTTACCTTACCTTGCCTTAACTTACCTTACCATACCTTATCTAACTTTACCTAACCTTACCTAACCTTACCTAACCTTACCTAACCTTACCTAACCTTACCTAACCTTACCTAACCTTACCTAACCTTACCTAACCTTACCTAACCTTACCTAACCTTACCTAACCTCACCTCATCTTACCTTCTCTTACCTCATCTCCTCTTTATCTCTTCCTTAACTTCCTTTCGTTTCCTTTCCATACCTTGCCCTACCTTATTTCATTTGATTTTTTTTCTTGGATTCCAAAATCTTCTTTGCATCATCTGATGGTAGAAAACTTATTGTTAGCTTAAACTGTCTGACTGACATTAATACCGAAATTTTACCAAAGTTAGAAAGAAAAGCAAAACGATACACAAAATATTCACGAGTATTGAAAAAAAAGCAGCAAAAAAAAAGAACACTTCAGACAGACAGTCAGAAAGTCAGTTTAACAAATATTCAGCTGAAACAACTGGCGCTCAGACAATTTTCAAGAAAAAATATAAAAGCAGCTTTTTACATTTCAAGCATCACGAAAGAAATAAAAAAAAAACTCACTAGTTTTTAGGGCCTCTTAGATGCTGCTTAGTTTTTTTTTCTTTGTTCCAATTTGTTAAATTGTAAAATAATTTGCAACGTTTGCATTTTGGCAAATTTTTTGTAGACATCATGGATACGACAAGAAAAGAACAGCACTCAGAACAACAACAACAACAGCAACGTACTAAAGACGAGACATTACACGATAAATACAACGACAGACAGCCAGGCGGACAGACAGACAGACAGACGCACATACAGATGTATATAAAGGCAGACACTCAGAAAGACAATTTTCCTCAAGGATATTCAACTTCAAAGCAGAGAAGAACCCAAACATAATTTTATTAATGACATAAATAAACAAACTACGCATAGTATATTCTTATGTCGTAATGCTTACTTTTGCCATCCATGTTTTTGTTGTATAAAACAACTTGAAAACAAAAAAATTACAAACACAACTACTGCCAGACAAACTTTTGACTTCAGACAGAATTTAAAAGAGTTTTTCATTGTCAGATACATACAAATGTATAACTTAGCATAGATCAATACTAGGAAGAATAAACCTTGTGATTCAAGGTTTTTCATGGTAAAATATATTTTTTTTTATCAATATCGATTTTAGAATTAATATGGTCTGCAATAAACTTGATTTAAAAATTTCAAGTGCTCCATATGAACTTGATGAAAATAGAAATAAGGTATGAAATATAAAATCTAAACATATGAAACTAAAATAAAAATAAATATTAAATCTATAAAAAAATTAAAAATATAAAAATGCTGGCAGCTATGTGCCAGGTTATATCTATAAAACTAGTTAGTTATATCTATAATGATTGAAAAATTAAATTAAAAATTTTTTTTTAAATTTAACGTTGAAATGAAATTTTTTTTTAAAGTTTTGAAATTTAATTAAAAAAATATTAATAATTAAAAAAAATTTTAAAAATAAATAACATTTATAACTTTCAAAACAACTTAAAAAATTTATACAAAAATTTAGAAAATATTAAAAAAAAAAATTTTAAAATATTAAAAAAAGATTAAAAAATTAAAAAGTAAATTTAAACTGAAAAACAAAATTAACAAAAAAATATCAAAAGTTAAACAGTAAAACAAAAATTTAAATATACTGTTAAAAAAAGCTGTATCTGTTATCTATGATTATAATAAAACCTAATAAAATGAAAAAATTTACTGATTGAAAATATGTTTTAAAGATTTTATTGTTATTTTGATTGTATCTAAAAATTTCATGAAAAATCAAATTCCTCGCAAGCATCATATAAAATATTAAATTATCCGCAAATAATCATTAAAACTTAGATGGATTATAAAATTCCCCGAAAATATGAGCCCATTCCCCGATCAACTTGAAATTCGCCACACATCGGGGAATTCCCCACCAGTTGGCATCCCTGGTGGTGACCGATTTATTTTTGCCACGACTGGGGATCGATCTCGAACTCCGAGCATGCTAAACCACACAGGTTAACCTGCATGCCACGGTCACCGCTCAAAAAATTTAAACAAAAATTAAAAAATAAATTAAAAAAAAATAAAAAAAAAATGAAACAAAAAAAAAATTCAAAAATATGTTTAAATAAATGTTAAAAAAATTGAGAAAAAATTAAAAATTTGCACAAAATTAAAAAAAAAAATTATTTTAAGAAACAAGAAAATAAAAAATAAAAAATTTTAAAAGTAAACTCAACTAAAAACAAAAATAAAAATAAAACAAAGCATTTGAATCTTGAATCAGAATATGAAAAAATTACAAAAAAATTTTAAAAATAATACAAAAAAAAAAAAATTACAAAAACAATAAAAATCTGTCTTAAGAAATTAAAAACAAATTTATTTAAATAAAAACAAATTAAAAAATTAAAAAAAAATTAAAAAAAGTTGAAAATATTATAAAAAAGAACCAAAAAAAGTCATCATAATTTTAATAAAAGAAAAACAAAAACATAAAAACAAAACAAATAAATTTGAATATAAATATATCACGAATACAGAAAATAAAAAAATATTATTAATTATTAAACAAAATAAAACAATTATAAAAAAGTAAAAGATTAGAAAACATTAATGTATTTATATATCACGAATAAGGATATAAAAAATTAAAACAAAAGTGATAAAAGAAAAAAACAATGAAACAAATTAAAAAAAATAAAATTAAAAACAAATTAAAAAAAAATTTAAAAAAAAAATTAAAAAAAAAATTAAAAAAAAAAATTAAAAAAAAAATTAAAAAAAAAATTAAAAAAAATTTTAAAAAAACAAAATAAATTCAAAAAAAAGAAATTTTAAAAAGTATTAAAAAAAATGTAAAAAAAATTTTGAATAAATTTAAAAAATATAAAAAAATTAAAAAATACAAAATTATACAAAAATTTTAAAAAGTATAAAAAAAAATTTGTTTTGAAAAACTTAAAAAATTAAAAAAAAATATAAAAAAATTAAAAAAAATTTAAAGAAAATAAAAAAAAAAAATTAAAAAAATATTAAAAATTTGATGAAAATTAAAAATTAAAATTATAATAATACATTATATAATATTATAAATAAATTAAAAGAAAAAAAAACCAGAACATAAAACGTTAAAAATTCAAAACAAAAACATAAAAAAAAAACAAATATTTGAATATAAATATATCACGAATACAGAAAATAAAAAAATATTATTAATTATTAAACAAAATAAAACAATTATAAAAAAGTAAAAGATTAGAAAACATTAATGTATTTATATATCACGAATAAGGATATAAAAAATTAAAACAAAAATGATACAAGAAAAAAACAATGAAACAAATTTAAAATTATTTTAAGAAACTAACAACACTAAAAATAGAAAAATTTAAGAATGTAAAAAATATTTAAAAAAAATATTAAAATAAACTAAAAAAGGAGGTACTTAAAAAAATTTATCATTTTAATAAAACGTAATAGATGAAATAAAAAATTTAATTATAATATGGAAAAATATGAAGAAACTTAAAATTATTATTAAAACAATAATACATAATTCTAGAATAAAGAAAAATAAATTTAAAATAAAAATGCTCAAAACTCAAAAACATAAAAAATTAAAAAAATAATATATATCACGAATCAAGATATAAATAAATTTAAACAAAACTTAAAAAATTATTAAAAAATGAAAAAAAATGAAAAAAAAATGAAAAAAAATGAAAAAAATGAAAAAAAATGAAAAAAAATAAAAAAAAAAATAAAAAAAAAAATAAAAAAAAAAATTAAAAAAAAATTTTAAAAAACACAAAAAAAAATTAAAAAAAAAATAAATTTTAAAAAGTATTAAAAAAAATGTAAAAAAATTTTGAATAAATTTAAAAAATATAAAAACAATTAAAAAATACAAAATTATACAAAAATTTTAAAAAGTATAAAAAAAAAATTTGTTTTGAAAAACTTTAAAAAATTAAAAAAAAAATATAAAAATATTAAAAAAAAATTAAAAAAAAATAAAAAAAAAATTAAAAAAAATATCAAAAAAAAATAGTAAAAAATACAAACAAATAAAAAATGACAAAAAAATTGAATAAATGAAATAAACTACGAAACTAACAAAATTAAAAAAAAAATTTTAAAAAAGAAAAAAATATAAAAAAGTTAAGAAAATTATAAAATAAATTAAAAAAATTTATCATATTTTAGTAAAACGTAAAAGATGAAGTGATCAAATATAAATATAACATATAGACTAAATAATAATAAATTAATAATAGTTAAAAAAATGTTGAATATAATACATAATATAATATTGTAAATATATTGAAAAAACTAAAAATATATAAAATACTTCACGTATCAGTATATAGGGTACACTTAAACTTTCAAGAATGTCTTTAACATGAGGAATGTACATTTGTTGTGACATGTAGTGTAATTTTATATCAGAAAAGGCTAGCCTAAAAACTTACCTTAGCAAATTACGAATTCCACTTTTTAAGTATGTTGGATGCATATCATGGCTCTTACGCTTCATTTTACATGATATGCTGGCAATTCTTTTGTGACATTCCGGTGGTTTTTTTGCTATGTTGTATAAAATCCTGGAGTTGAAAATATTTTAGATACTCACAATAGTTTATTATTTTGTTTTTTTTTTTTCAAAATTTTCTTTGTGCTTATCACATTTTCCAAGCAGTGCACATGCTGTACATTTAATATGACTGTCTTTCCTCTTGTCTGTCTGTTCGCATCTGTTAACGTCTCTTTAGATTTTTGTTTTCTTGTCTTTTACTCTTCTCTATTGCTGTTTTTATGTGTTCGGGCTCAATTTTAAAACAATGACGAACATATATAGTTCTTGTTTTTTTTTTTTTTGTTTTTGCTTTGTTTCTCCGTATATCTTTGGTACACAGTCTGTGTTCGTCCTTCATTCGAGATGCGATTCAACAACGTCAACATAAAACAAAAAAAAAAAAAACGTCTGTACACTCGGTGACTCATGTTATCTGATACGTTGCCGAACAGTTGCATCGTATACCATGTGCTCATGTTGACTGAACTACACCCTGTTTTTTTTAAGTTCTCTCACTATGTCGCTCTATCTTCTTCTCTCTTATATACCGACAAAAACACTAATATTATTTCTTCTGTTTTTATTACTGACAGTCTGTTGCATTCAAAGACCTCGGAGTGGTTCTTGTTTTTTTTTTTTTTTTTTTAACATTTATTTTTCATTTTTCCAATTGAAAAACTATTTCTGAAATATCATAAAATAACTTGAAAATTTACAGTTTATGTCAAAAAAATACTCACGAAGATAAGCAAAGAACCACAAAACAGTAACGAAAAAAAAGAAACATGACGACATGTTTGACGTTTCTTCATTGTTGCCAACAGTTGTTGCGTTCCACCTACTGCGTGACAGTCATGTGGATAACCAGAAATTATGTGGATACCAATGACTGTTTCACTGCCTGTCGCTTCGTTTCTATACCTCGCTAAGCCGTAGTTCTCCTTGTTCCCTCATAACTGCCTGCTTGTGTGTGACTGCATTTGTCACGTAGTGTGCATAAAATTATGAACGTGACACATACGCACACTTATCCACATAAATGAATGATTTCCTTTACGTATTGATTTGCTTTGCCATAAATTATGGAACACTATAAATTCATTGGGGGGTGTTTTGGGGGTTTTTTTTTTTTTTTGTTTCTTAGAAATGCTTTACGATGAATTTAAAAATTTCAATTATTCATGTAAGATAAATTATTGTTTTTTACATCTTACAGATTGAATGAGATTTCATTTTGGCGTTATCAGAATGTTTTGTAGTTTTTGTGTCTGTTTCTATTTATTCCCTTCTTCTCTAGTTAGATTAATAGATATCTGTAGTTTGGCTTTTGTAAACCGAACAATACAATTTACTTTTTACTTTCTTTCTATTTCTAGAAATCTTCAGATTTTTCGTAGATATTTTTCATCGTATTCAGTTCTAAGAATTTTGTAATGTGACATTTATTGGTTTTCGCTTGTTACTTTGATTTTAAAAATACAGCTCAATACATATGATATATAGTTTACTCGCGATGATGTGGACTCTTCATTACATAAACACTGCATAACGTGAACACTTTCTTCTCATTGACGTCTCTAAAACGTGAATATAGTTCCAAAGTCTCACAACTTGAACAGTCAGTTGAAATATGCTTCTTTGTTTTTGAATCTTCTTTTCGTTTTGATTGTATTTTATCATAAATCTTTTTTTAATTTCTTCAAAAAATCTATTTTTAATCAAGACATTTTACGTAAGTAGGCCGAAATGGCGATAAAGAGAATATTTTTTTTTTTCAAAATAAGGACATTTGTGAACGTGCTCATTTCGCAAACGTGAACTCTATTGGTTTTAATAAGGTCACATTATCGCGAGTGAACTCTATTAATATTAATGATATTTTCGACGATTACTTACAATCATTAGTACTTCAGAAGCAAACACTTTTTAAAAAAACCCAGTAGTTCAAGTCTTAAAGAATTCATAAATGAAAAATCTATGATTTTTCTTCATCTTTGACGAAACGCGCTGATTCGGCCATATATTTCATTGACGAAAATCTTATATAAAATTCCAAAATTCATGCAATAATGCGATATAGAAACGTATGGAGTAACCCAGGTTCGGTCCTCACTCAGACCGTGCTCAAATTTTACTTTTGCCTTTTAAACTTTTCTGTTAGTTATATTCGAAGAGCAAAATTTACATATCGTCAAAATTTATTTCTTGTCACCACCGTGTATTGAACCGCAAACCATTGTATGAGACTCCAACGCCTTAATGTTGCGATGTGCCCGTGCTTGCTTGTGCGTGAATAAAATGTAGACACAATACAAGCCGAACTAAATCGATGAACGAAAAAAAAACTCAGTTTTTAAATAATTTTCGACCAGGAATGCAAGGAAGAAGAGTTTTGCATTGTACTCCCTTTGAGTACGATTTTGAATGAATTTTGTTGGTAAGTCGGGCTCATGCCACATATATCTTTTAAAAAATCACAAATAAAAAATAGTGATGTAAAGAATTGGTAGGAAGTTAATAAATAAAGAAGAAGATAACGATTAGAGATAATATAACAAAATAAAAATAATATCAATATAATAAAAAGAAATAAGAATGTATCTAAATAAGATAAAAGTAAAACAATAATACAAATATAGAAAAAAAGAAAACAGTCATATGGAAAATAGATAAAGTACAAAAATGAAAGCGGAGAAGAAAATATACTTAGAGAAAAAAAAAATATAAAAACATTAATGACGAAAAAACAACCCAGCAATTAAAAAAATGGTCACTAACTCCTTCTGTAATGCACAACTGTAAGCGGGATGTTACATGAATCAGTCTTGCGCTCTCATCTAGACTTGTCCGTATCACATTCATTACACAGCGTGTCAAAATATACAATTATATTTAGTTGTGGAGATTTGCTTTTATTTTCGTTTTCTGCATGATTTTCAAAGCAAAATTGCCTTAACAACTTATTGAGTTTGAGTTAAGAGTTATGGAGCCTAGAAGATCCAATTGATGATTACAAGTTCGGAGGTGTAGACGCATTCGAAGTAATTCTCCACCTTATACTACTTGATATCCTAAAAGAAATAACCTGAAAATACAGCAAAACATCTGGAAACCACCCAATGAAGAGGAGGTACAAAAGGACACTAGCATTAGGCAACTTTTTCCTCCAATACGCAAAACCGAAAACAACATCACGCAAAAGCTTTTACTCTACAAAAAGTTTGATGCATCCATACCCTCCACAAATTTATGGAAGCTCTCCAGGAATCCCTCCACCAAGCAATGCCATTGAAATCTACATTGAAGGATCAAAATTAGATAAGCCTCGGTAGTAGAGTGGTAAGCGTGATTGATTCCCAAACCAGAGGCTCCGGGTTCGAATCCCGGTCTAGCCATGGTTCTACGCTGTTACCTTTCTTTAACTCTTTCCTCATTTCTAATCCACTAAATTTAAAATTCATCAATATATACGATTTTGGAAGTTGTAGCCGGTGGTAGAAACGTTTGTGGAATGAGATTGCTTAATAACTCGAATTGACTGAGGTAAAGGCATAACACTTGCCTCAGATTCAAATTCGCATGTTAATATAGTGCTCCGCCACATCTACACTTGCTTCTCTTGATATCCCTTTCTTTCCAACTTATCTATCATCTCATTTCCGAACTCCGAACCAAGGCAGACTTGACTGAATATGTTTGATACCTGAAATCCTTGGTTCAAAGCTTAAAAAAAAATTCTCCGGAGTCTGTTAAAATAACTCCTATAACAGTTCTAAGTTGCCGCAGATCTCCAAATTAGATGGTAGATCAGACCAACATCTTCCTATGCTGAATCCCCGGACATATAGACTACCATGAAACAGCAAAGCAGATGAACATGCTTGAAGACCATCAATTCTTTATCGAGAGTAAAGGAATAATTGGTATACCTCTGCCACATGTAAATTACTCACAAATGAGCTGCCCCTTAAAAAAACCAACATTAGATGGTCTACGGGAAGCAAATGCCACACGGCGCGTCAGGTTTGGTCAATCCTGAACTTAAAGCGCTCAAAATATCTATTTTGCCTTAGAACGGATCAAATCAATACTGTTATCGGAGTCCTAAGATTTGCTTGATTGGAAACCATGACCGAAGATTAAACATCCTTCATAAGAAATTTCTGCAGAAGCTGCAGAGACGAAAAGTGGGAAGAATCAACAACACATCTTGTCTGCACATGCCCAGCGCTAGCTAAAAGCCTACAACTTTTTGATTTTATGGGGAACTAGACGGTCCCTCAAAATCTTCGGTCTACAGACTACGAAGCTTTATTAATAGCTTCAACTGGTTCAAAAAGGGTAAATAATTAACTCCCTGGTATCACAACGGGGCTAATTGACCTATGTGTGTCTCATAAGAGATAGCCGCGTCAACCTAAACTTTGTTTTAGACTAAATCAACGCTCAGAGGATGTCTCTTATAAATGCGCAAGCATTGTGTTGAATTCAAAGAGAGGTGATAGTAGTGACGGGGAATATTTTTTTTTAATTTGCACAGTTCAAAACCGTGGGGAAACATAGACGCAGGGAGATTATTAACTGTGCGACCAAAGCTGAGCTGGTGGCGTCAAGCCGCGTATCTTCTTTCCGCGTATCTAAACAGAGGTCTCAGGCAATCAACATTGCGTGGATGTCCAATAGAGTTAAGGGAAAATGAAATGTTTTCATTTCCTATCAAATACAACGCACGCTGTTGAATTCGATCCAGAAGCTCCACAAAATACCTTGAAGCCCCTCTCCAAATGTGCGAATGAACAAAATATATGATCATTCCATCGAAGATTAGATTGGATCGATATGGCAGAACGTCATGAGCTGCTGATAAAAACCAAGAACAAAGTCGACGTTAAGGACTGAACCCTTCGGTTCCACTTCTCTGTCAGAAACGCCATTAGATCTTAAGAAGAGCGGGCCCCACGAAAACCATACAGGCGGTCACTGGGCAATTCATAATGCTCCAGATTGTTCATCAGGTGCAAGTTTATTATACTCTCCACGATTTTGGAAAGCGCAGAGCATATCCCAATGGGTCGATAATTTGCAGAGTTCGTAGCATCACTCTTTTCTGGTATTGGCTGGACTGGAGCCGGAATTGTGTAGTTTTGTGCAAACTACCCAACTAACAGGTTCGCTTTATCAGCCAAGTCAATGAAGATGTGGTCCACTTTTAAAAGATTTGGGATGGACGAAGACGTCTAATTCATTACTTTTTTTACAAATGGCCAAACATTTTTGCTCCCTTTAGGACAGAGAAGAACCTATTATCTGACGCGAGTTTCGTGCAGAAACTTCTCGGGCCTTAAAACTGCATTACAAGGACTCCTAGCCTTAATATCAAGTCTTTTTGTATTAGCTTTATTATTAGAGTGAACCTAACTGAACTCCCCTTTGAACCTTACTGCACTCCTGCAAGTCTCATGAAATCAGCAGTGGTCTTTTGATATCATGCTACGTATATTATTAAGAATGAAAGCCCTCCTACCAAGTCAAATAATTCCTTGTACCATTTGAGCAGCGGCATTTTCGTTTCTATCAGCAAAACATAATTTCCAATTGAAGCTGCGGTAAAAACTGCTACCGCAATCCAATTTGCCTTTTCATAAAACCAAGCTATCCTCTTTGGGGATTTAGGCGTAGATTCGTGTAGGTTAGAATATGAAAAAGTAGCGGATATGGTGCAGTGATCTGAATTAACAAAAAGTGCGTTGACACTCACATGATATTTTTCATGACGAGAAGTCGGAAAAAGATCTACGACTTTTTGGCCTGGCAAAACAGCTCTGTGAAAGAAAGAGTTGGTTCTCTCATTAATAGAATCAATTGGATTGATTCAGCTCAACATATTGTCATATTGCTCAACAAAAAGCTCAACATATTGTCCTTCTGTTTTTGATTCTCCCGAGTGACATAACCTAGCCGATTTTTGGACATGAAAATCGCCCGCAACAATGATTTCAGTGTCAGAGAACAAACCCAAAATATGCATAATTGAATCAAGAGTCAACTCAGCCAATTGAGTTAACTCTGAGCCACAATTGAGCCATTTGAACCATTTTAAACTAGCTGAACCCATTGAGTCAATTGAGCCCACCGAGTCAACTCAGTCGAATAAAGTGAGTAGCCTCAGTAAACAATCGAGTCATTTGAGCCAACTGATTCAAATGAGTCAATTGAGCCAACTGAGTCAACTCAGCCAATCGAGCTAACTTAGCCAACTCAGCCAATCGAGTTAATTGCGCCAATTAAGCCAAATGACCTATTAAGCTAACTGAGCCAATTAAACCAAGTGAGCAAACTGAGCGAATTGAGTCATTTAATGAATATTCTTGCACAACTGAGAAAAAATTATTTTAAACAACAGGAAAACATTTTATAAAGAAAGCTAAAAAAAAATTAAGAACCCAGTAAACAGTCGAGTCATTTGAGCCAACTGATTCAACTGAGTCAATTGAGACAACTGAGTCAACTCAGCCAATCGAGCCAACTCAGCCAACTCAGCCAATTGAGTTAATTGCGCCAATTAAGCCAAATGACCTATTAAGCCAACTGAGACAATTAAACCAAGTGAGCAAACTGAGCGAATTGAGGCATTTAATGAATACTCTTGCACAACTGAGAAAAATTATTTAAAACAACAGGAAAACATTTTATAAAGAAAGCTAAAAAAAATGCATTTTCAAAGTAAAGACCGTTCAAATTTGATAGCAATAAAAAAAATTTTAAAAATGAGCAAATTCACAGTTATTCGGCATACTTCTCTGGTATTATGTTCGCGGCACACTAGGCTGCCTATGAACCCAAGCGACAAAAAACCGTTATACAAAATAAACTACAGAATAATTTGATCTGATATTTTTAGCTTCTTAAAAGTGTATTTTTAAATAAAATATAAGTTTCATTTGCCAAAAATTTGATTAATTAAGTTAAAAAAATTAAGGTTAAAGCATAAAAATGCATATTTTATATCAAAATAAAAAAATTGAGGTGTAAATTATACCAGTCTGTCGACTAAGACAACTAAACCAATTGAGCAAGCTAAACCAATTGAGCCAACTGCACCAAATAAGGCAATTGAACCAATTGAGCCAACTGCATCAATTGAGCCAACTGCACCAATTGAGCCAACTGAACCAATTGAGCCAACTGCATCAATTGAGCCAACTGAACCAATTGAGCCAACTGCACCAATTGAGCCAACTGAACCAATTGAGCCAACCGTGCAGCTGAGCCAATTGAACCAGCTGAACATATTAAGCAAAGTGAAAATTAACTGCACCAAGCGATCTAACTGAGCTAATTGATCCATTTAATATACACTTTTGCAAAGACTGAAGATTAAAATATATAAAAACCAGAGAAAACGAATAACGAATTAAAAAGCTTAAAAACTGAAAGTGTGCAAATTTATTTTAATTTTATTATATCCAATGTAGTTATATAAACATACAAAAATTGATGCCAAAGACTTTCGCGAAACATTTCACCCAAAAAAAAAAAAATATCAATATTTTAAACCGAAAAACTTGATATAACCAAATTGATGAACTTTTGCATTTTCGGAAGATCTTCAAACGGAAGACAAAAACCTGATTTTCTTTCAGCTTTTGCATAATTAATAAACACATAATAAACACAAAATGTGGTATGTTTAAAATATTTAACCGGCAAAAGCGCAAAACGACATCTGCAAACAATACAAACAATATGCATGACATTGAAATTTACATATTTTTTTCCCACCCATGATATGAAAATCTTAAACTAATGTTGACATTAAGTAAGCTGGTGTTAGTTTAAACTATTTTAGGCATACAATAAAATTTAAGCATGTTTAAAAAAAACAACAAATAATAAAAAAAAAAAAATAAAAATACAGCGCTTTAAAAATGCACGTTTATGCAAATTTATCAACACAGCGAAAAGTGAAAAAAAAATAATAAAGGGCAAAAATGAACTAGTTGAATATCACGTCTGGAACCGCATGCATGAGTCACTTGCGTCGAATCTTGCGCTGCGGTTGAGGAAATTTATCTAACGACAAGCCAGGCAGCAGCAGCGAGCAAATGAACAAGCGACTAGCACACACAACAAACGACAGACGTGGGACACATTAAAATTGCGATAAAAATTATAATTAAAGCTAATTAAATGAAAGAGTAGCAGCAGAGAAGCAAGTTAAACACATGAAGCTTCCGCTTAATTAAGATTACGTATATTTTTTTTGCTTTTTTTTTTTTTCTTTTTTTGTTCTTGCTTTACTGAATTAGCGACCTAAGCAGATAAAATAAATGGAAACATGTACTTGGCATGACAAATAGTTAAGTTTTTGCCAAAATAAAATTTAAAATCTCAGAGGAACAATTTTTATAGTTTTAACTTTTGGAAAATACTGCAATTTTTAAAATTTATATATTATTTTGTGTTTTTGTATTTTAGATAGTTTTTCAAATACTCGTATTTTTCTCTTTTACCATGCTCTTGGTTTTTATTATCTTTCTCGTACTTTTGCATATTTAAGGTCAATGGCATAGGGTTTTTTTTTTATTAACATACCTACATAATACATGCATCGAAGGCGTAAAAGAAATTTATTAAAAGATCGTTTTGTCAGTTCAGATGATCAGTTCTTAGTGTTGTTGTTGTAAGCAATGCCAATGCCAACAGTTCTAACCGGTTAAGAGTGCGTGTTTTTGTATCTGCGTGTCTTCACTCATTCTTATAGATCTATTTTAGATTTTTCATTCTTTAGTTGTTTACCTAAAAGAGCATAAAATTAACAAGTTTCAAAAGCAAAACACAAAAAAAAAAAAAAGTTAAGATCGTGATCGTATGCTATGTAAGAATCAGTTAAGACGATTTCTTGAAGACCTTATTTGAGAACACAAAGCTTTTGCTTCAAGTTACAAATTATTGTTGCCTTCAAAGTTATTCGTTGTAATTAAAGCTTATTTTTGGTTAAAGTTCTTAAATACATACTTACTTAGGTGGCCATGACCACCCATGGTCGGTTTACGGTCGACGTCATCAGCTCTCACCAGGCTCTCGTCTGACTCGCGGGCCGCTTCTCCAATTTGTTTCACCAAGCGTGGTTAAGGCTACCTCGGCCTGTTCAATCACGCGGAGGCATGGTCTTCCTGTTCGTTGCCGATCTTCAACTTTCAATTCAAACACATTTTCCGTTGGAGGGTCTTCATCCATGCGATAGACATGATCTAGCCAGAGTAGTCCCTGAATAGTCCCTGAATGCGCTGAACTAATAGCGTTTTCCTTTTTTAAAAAAATTTTGAATTTTTTCTGCCCTTTTTGATTTTTTTGCATTTTTTTCTTTCTTTTCTCAAATAAAATTTTGACCTCTGAAATTGAATCGTGTTCATTTCTCGAAAATTGTGACCTTAAAAGGAGAAAAGATACAGAATTTCTGCCCTCTCGACTTCGACGGTTCGAAAAATTCAAAGTCAAAATTCTTCTATGGAAAAAAAAATAAATTTTTTTTAGCGGGAAAAAATTTTTGAATTTGAAGTTTTAAAATTTTTTTTATCTTTAATTCTTTTGCAGTTTTTCAAAAAGGCAGCCAACTCGAAAACATTGAAAAATTTTTTTTTTTTTGTGATCTATTCTCAGCTTAAAACAGGTCAGAATTCTGTGGGTTCAGGTCAAAATGGAAAAAATTCTGCATATGCAGAGGGCAGAATTTTTCGTTGAGAAAAGAAAACGCTATAAGCTAATGTCGACGTAGAGCTCATTCAACTCTTAGTTCCTTCGAATGCGATAGTCATCGCCAACTCGAACAGGATCACAAAAAGTAAAGTTGTTGATGGGCTTTACATGTTCCATAAATAATGAATAGTGCAGGTCCTTGAGTCCGTAGGAACATGTATGTATATTAGAACAGCCATATGTGCCCATATTTTCCGTTAGATTGGGGCTAAGAAATAAGATCTGCAAGAAAAAATGGACGTCAATAGTGGAAAAATCCAGGTCCACGGGCTTTAAGGCCCCAAAACAGACTTTTGAAGTCGTTTTTTATTTAAATTTTGTATTTTAGTTAATATTCTTCAGCTTCTAATTTCATGGAAAAATTCCAACGGGTTCAAAAGTTACAGCCGGATTCGTGAGAGCGCATTTTTATTTTTCTTTGCATTTTTCTTTGTTCACAAACTTTGAACGCGTTTATCTCGAAACCTTGTTTTTCGTACTGATTGCGGCACTAGTGGGAGCTTTTTTTTAATTTTTTTTTTTTGTTTTTTTATGAATTTTTAAAGTCAATATTTTTTTCGAAAAAAAACACACTTTCAAATTTGGAACATCACCAAAAATTGAAAAAAATTTAAAAAAAAGCTCCCTTCATACGATAACCAATTTTGTTAAGATTTAAAAAAGTCATTTTTTTTATTCAATTTTTATCGACTCCCAGCGCTGCAACCACGAGGCCCCGTTTTTTTCTCTGCCGCCAGTTTGGAGCTCTATAAAACCATGTTGGAGTAAAAAATATATTTTATTGAATTTTTTCTTGAAATTTGTTCAATTCTCTACAATAATAAAAAAAAAATGTTGGAAACATGTTTGTTTTTGACTGAGTTATGCATTTTTAAAAAAGGTCTGTTTTCTCTGCCGCGAATGTTATGTCCCACCTTAATGAGCCTCTAGCTCTTAAAAAACACTTTAAGGCTCTCAACTTGCACAAACATTTTTATGCACAATAAACAGATAAATATTTTTTATAACCCACCATGATCTTGAAATTACCTTTCATGACGCTTTAAGCGGTCAAATTATACTCTTAAATTATTATGGAAATATATTTCTGAACAATGTATAACTTGTCGAGAAGCTTTCAGTGAAGTTTTATCCAAAGTTAGTTTTTTTTCAAATATATTGATATTTGATGACATGTTCAAGTACCTATTTTAGCCTGATTTGGGGCCTAAAAGCCTGGGGGCCCTGAGTTTTTCCACTATCAACGTCCATTTTTATTTACATCCAAAGTTTGTTTTTTAAAATAAATTGATATTTGGGGACATGTTACAGTACCTATTTGAGCCTGTTTTGGGGTTTTAAAGACCGAGGGCCTGGGTTTTTTCCACTATCGACGTCCATTTGTATGGACGGAAAATGTGCGGGGAGCGAACAAAACCCGGAAAAGGAACATTCCTTACGTTTATGTGCCATAATACATAAGTTTTATTCAAAAAATGTCAATTCCAAAAGATGGATCCAGATGGCTTAATCGACTCAGGAAATGACGCTGATAAGAACAAATTAGAATATTCAAAACTTTTATCAGACATATAGTTTGAATCCACGCACAATGTGCAATGCCGGTTCCAGTCATCCAGTAGCAGCACATCATCAAATAGTAACACCATTTGGAGTTTCCATCTTCTGGAACTTTAACTTCAAAAGCAATGCGATATTTAAAATTTGGCTTGCATATGAGGAGCCACACCTCCTTGTTCAATTTCCGTCGCAATTTTTCTAGTAGAAGGAAATCATCAAGTGGTAGCATCATACTGAGTTGCAATGTTCTGTGACCAATATTCCAAAGCCCATGTAAGTTTTCCCGTAGAAAGACCTGACCAATTGGTAACTTCATACTGAGTTCTATTGTTATGCGTCATTGAGTCCAAAGTTAAAGTTATTTTATATCAAAAATTATAATTGTATGGGTGGTGACACGCCTCATTGTCCAATGTTGTCCAAAGTGTGTACCAAGTTTCATTCATGTATTCTTTGTAGTTTGAAATTTTATAACGAAAGCTTGGGCTGCTGAAAAAATTGCACGCCCCTTATGTAACGTAGAACGGAACGTATAAATTGACATTAAATTCTAAATTCGGAGGTTATCTAACTCGTAATTTAAAGCTATTCGACATTAAAAATTTGGTTTGTATGGGAGGTGCCATGCCTTTAGAGAATAGTCACAGGAAGATAAGACTTACCTGCCATACAACCCAAAACTTTATGTATTTCTGCTATTTATATAAACTCATTTTATATAAACACTAATAAGCTCAATCTGTCCACGACACACCCATCTCCCATACAACCCACTTTAGTGAAAATACTTTTCAACTTTTCACGCTTTCAATTTCTCATGAGTGAAATAATTACGCCGCAAACAAACCCTGTTACGATCTCTCACAAACAAAAGCAATATTCGTAAATATCACGAACAAATACACTTTGCTGTTATCGTCGTATGTCCGCTAATTCGTGATTGTTCGTTGATTGCCAGCGTTTGTTTTCAAATTCAATGAGCAACTCATATTGTAAAGATTGAATCGTGAGCGTATTTGACTCGTTCGTTTTTTGATTTGTGAGACAATTTCAAATGAAAAATTTAACAGCAGACGAACGTTCGCAATCGAAAGAGGAACGCTTGTGCCGGTTTTTTATCCAGGATACATTTGCTAGCTTCGTAGTTATCAGACGATATTTTCAAACAATAATAAAAAGCAAGAAAAAAGTGGAAAAAGAAGAATAAAATGATTTATTAAAAAAACATACTTCAAGCATTATAAAAAAAAAGAATCATAACGCATGACATAACGAATAATTCTGCATCAATAAGCCAAAAATCACTTTTTTGAGTTATGACAGTGTTTTAGTAAATGAGCGATATGTATATTTAATCTCGGGAACTAAAAAATATCGGCCTATTTTTTTAATAAAAGATTTATCCAAATAAAAATAAATTAAATAACAAAAGTCTCTTCAAGTGACACAAAATTAGAACGCACCACAATCAACTTCAATATTAGATCGGGTGTGTGTCTTCTTTCGCGCGTTTCACAATACACTGAATTCAATGATTGTTCAAACTGCGCTTTTTCCAAAAACTTTCAAAAATGCGCTCACGAGCGATTAAAAATTCAATCTTCTCATGATAACTCATTTTGCGATCGTATTTTATCATTCATGATAAATACTTAAGAGAAAGTGAACATGCAGTGATGCTATGAATACACATTTATCATGAGCGCACTTGCCAAAGCAATCGTTCATTGGTAGAGCGTGAGAGCAAACAAGTATTTAGTCTCTTCTGATAAAGCAAAGTGGTAATGTTTTCATGAACGTTCGATTTCTTACATATTTGTCATGATAAAATACAAACGCAAAATGAGTTATCATAAGAAAATAGAATTTTTAATTGATTATGAAAAGTCTACTATTTTACGCACAGAAAAGTTAACATTAAATATTTGTTCATTCTAGTTTGGCAACATTTTAAATTGCTCTTTATTGTCATCGATTTTTTATCAAATTAATTCCACGAACATAAATTATGGAATTTTCTATATTCGGTCATGGTTTTTTAAAGCTTTAACCTGCTTTGTGTGATATTTCTTATGTGAATATATGTAACAAGCATAAATGCCTTAAAGGTAGTTTTTTATTTTTTAAATTTGATCACTTAAGGGTTAATACTGATTGAGTTTGAAGGGCTGATTAGGAAGGGCCCAGCCAAAGTTACTGTTAAAATATTGCAAACGTATTTGCTTGATAGTGTTGACATTCATTTAGAAGAGGTTTGAAAATTTTTTTTTTCTCACAGGCTAAAATAGGGCTTAAAGGGTTAAAAATTACTAAATATCGAATCAGATATATATGTCTGAGAAACATCTCGATACGTATAATTTATGTTTTTGTCAACTGAGTGACAAGGATCTCACAGGATTTTTAAAATTTTGCCTGTTTAAGGCAGCAAAGGGTTAAAAAAATATTTTCGTAATTTCAGAAATGTCTTCAGTCCTCTCTGGCAAAACTGGTTCATTCGCAACTTGACATAATATATTTAATACCTTAAATATACATGCTGCAAATGTTCACAATTCGTCCTTCACGGGTTAAGAACGTGTTTAAAGTAAATGCACGTCTACGTTAATTTTAACGATAACCAAAATATTTTTTTTTGTTTCGTTGAAGCGAATTTAAAAAATAATAAAAAATAGCTTTAATTCAAAAAACGAAAATATTTATTTCGTTTTAAATTAATTTTTTTTTACCATAGGAGAAAATAATAGAAAATTTTTCGTTTTTCAAAGAAACGAAATTTGGTTTGATAAATCTTTAACGTTATTTAAAAAACGAAATAATTTTGATAATTTATTTTTCTGCATATTTGATAACATCTGAATTTTCAAGCGCAAAAACCAGGGTGAGGTTAGTTTTGAGCTAAAATTTCTCAAAGTGTAAAACAGGAGCAGTATTTCGATATCTTTTTTAACTTACTTGATAAAAGTTTTGTCCTTTGAAACTTATATTTTATTTAAAAATATTGAAGCTAAACAAAAAAAAATTAATTCGGAATATGCCGAATAAGGGTTAAATATAAGCTCACACCAATCAGCAGTGAAATTGAAAGTTTAGATCGCAGCTCGAGAGCGATGACTGAAAACATCTTTACTCAATGTTCGAAGTAAGTAGAACAACGTTTTAAAAGCTTGAAAGGAGCGCGCCCTTTGTATGCAGGTAAACTACTTTCAAGTAGTGTTATTTATGTGTTATTTATGAATTTATGCATGAGTTGGTATGTGTGTGCTGTTTTGCTTGTTTGTTTTCACAGATTGTTTGATTTTCCATCGTAATGAAAATCAATAAAAAATCGTTGTCGGTAAAACTGTTTTTCATGTTAACTCGTGTTGAAAACTCATTTAATTTTCGCAATCAAAGAAGCATTTTATGGTGAACATGTGTGTGTGTGTGAGAGTGTTTCTGTGTGTTTAACGCATTTCGTAGTAACTGTAAGCTGATAAGAAACAGCAACGAGGCAGTGATAAAAACAGCATGTGGAGTTGCAGCAGAAGCAGCAGTTAAAGTATAAGTTTTTTGCAGAAAAACTTTAGAATTTTATTTTATTTTGCATGCTGCTCCTGCTGTTTCCAGAGAAATGCCAGCATAAAGAATGTGTGAACAAGAAAACTCATTAAAATTTTAAAACATTTTTCAAATATGCTGGCAAAAAAAAAAACCTCATTTGTTCGAGAAATTTTACAATTTTTTTTTTTTTTTAAATTAAAGTTGCACATAAAGCAAGCATTTAAATTGAAATTAAGAACATGTTCCAAGTTGTGGAGGAGAAGGTAAAAATTAAATTTTGCAAAGTTGTTACTAACAAAGCAAAGCTTTTAGCTTAATTAAAATTTTAGTCAGATTAAGACAGACTGTCTTCGCTTTAAGAGTACATATAAAAAATGGTGTTTTATCACATTGATCAGGTACTACATTAAATAAAACAAACAAACAACACCATAATTATCTATTTACTATTATTTATGTACTACTTTTATTTAGAGAGAATAAATTGAGTTTTATTGTTTCATGTTTTAAATGCAAAATTTTTTATATGATTTGGGTTGTCCATTAGAACATCTAGTTAAGATAATGAAAGTCAAAGATGTCCTTAAAAATGGAACTAAAAAAAATTTGTTGTCAGTAAACTGTCTATTTTTAAATAAATATAAAATATAAGAAAAAGAATAACAAAATCAATTTAAAAAAAAAAACACAATAAAAACAAAACATAAAATATCTCATAAACTTGAAAAATACAGCAGATTTGAAAAAAGTATATTGATATTGATAAAACATACCAAAATATAAAAAAAATAAAACAAATAAAAAGTAATTAATGTAAAAAACATCATATTAAAAATAAATTCATATTAAAAATAAAACAAATAAAAAATAATTAATGTAAAAAACATCATATTAATTATAAACATCATATATATGACAAAAAAAATATATTAAATCAATTTTAATGTAAAATTAAAGTAAATAAAGCCGCCATTCGCTACAATAAAATAAAATATGTTGAAGAATAAAGTTTAATTTAAAGAAAGAAGCAAAAAAAAAAATAAAAAATTAAAAAATTATTATCGGATTATAGAGAATAAAGTTTAATTAAGTTTTTGAATTAATTAAACAAAAAAAAAAATTAAAAATATGATAAATGGATTATAAGAATTAAGAAAAAAGAAAAAACAGCTATAATAAAAAAATCACAGTTTTCAGTATCCGCAAAGCAGTTAGAAAAGGATAAACTTTATTAGAAAAATAATTAAAAATATAAGAAAAAAAGAAAAATAAATAGTAAAAATAAGCACAAATCATTAATAACAAAAAATTATTATAAAAATCATAAAATTATTTTAGTGTACATAAAACAGCACAGTACCTTCTTATGAGATTTTTATAAAATTTATATTTTATGATGTTTAAAATTCAAGATCAAAATTTTTAAGACGAAAATTTTTGGAAACAAATAGTTTTTTGATTGATTTTTTTAATTAAAATTTTTATAAACATTTTAAGAATACAAAGTAAAATAAAATCAAAGGTAATAAATAAAACACTACAATTATATATTATAACATACAAAAACAAAAAACAAAACACTTAAATAAACCAGAAATTACTATTACTAAACATGCAAAGAAAAAACTATGAGAAAAATTAAAGAGTACAAAAATATAAATACGAATAAAACAAAAATACAAAAATAAATATAATATTCAAGGAAACAAATAACAAATTGTTTATAACACCAACAATGTTATGATAATGTAAAAATTGTAAAATTATAAAAAAGTTTAAAAACATAAATGCCTAAAAAAAATATAAAAATTCAAAAATATAACAAATCAAAAATATAAAACATCAAAAATAAAAAAAATATAAAAAAATATAAACGAACATAAAAAATATAAAACACATGTAAAATATAAAAAATTAAGAAAATACAAAAGAAAAAATTAAGAAAATACAAAAGAAAAAATTAAAAACACATGTAAAATATAAAAAATTAAGAAAATACAAAAGAAAAAATTAAAAATACAAAAAATATTAAAAATATTAAAAATATTAAAAATATTAAAAATATTTAAAATATTAAAAATATTAAAAATATTAAAAATATTAAAAATATTAAAAATATTAAAAATATTAAAAATATTAAAAATATAAAAAATATTAAAAATATTAAAAATATTAAAAATATTAAAAATATTAAAAATATTAAAAATATTAAAAATATTAAAAATATTAAAAATATTAAAAATATTAAAAATATTAAAAATATTAAAAATATTAAAAATATTAAAAATATTAAAAATATTAAAAATATTTAAAATATTAAAAATATTAAAAATATTAAAAATATTAAAAATATTAAAAATATTAAAAATATTAAATATATTAAAAATATTAAAATTATTAAAAATATTAAAAATATTAAAAATATTAAAAATATTAAAAATATTAAAAATATTAAAAATATTAAAAATATTAAAAATATTAAAAATATTAAAAATATTAAAAATATTAAAAATATTAAAAATATTAAAAATATTAAAAATAATAAAAATATTAAAAATATTAAAAATATTAAAAATATTAAAAATATTAAAAATATTAAAAATTTTAAAAATATTAAAAATATTAAAAATAGTAAAATATTAAAAATATTAAAATATTAAAAATATTAAAAATATAAAAAATATTTAAAATATTAAAAATTTTAAAAATATTAAAAATATTAAAAATATTAAGAATATTAAAAATATTAAAAATATTAAAAATTTTAAAAATATTAAAAATATTAAAAATATTAAAAATAGTAAAATATTAAAAATATTAAAATATTAAAAATATTAAAAATATTAAAAATATTAAAAATATTAAAAATATTAAAAATATTAAAAATATTAAAAATATTAAAAATATTAAAAATATTAAAAATATTAAAAATATTAAAAATATTAAAAATATTAAAAATATTAAAAATATTAAAAATATTAACAATATTAAAAATATTAAAAATATTAAAAATATTAAAAATATTAAAAATATTAAAAATATTAAAAATATTAAAAATATTGAAAATATTAAAAAAAATTAAAAAATATATATTAGATAAAAAATATGAAATATATAATAAAACCTCAAAAATACAAAAAAATATAAATAAAATGAAAAAAAAATAAAAAAATTAATAATATTAAAATAAAAAAAAAATAAAAATATGAAAGAAATATTTTTAAAAATATGATATTATAAAAATATTCAAAATGTTTACACATAAAAAATAAAAATTATGAGAAATATAACCAATAGTGAAAATATTAATTATAAAAACCACATAATGCAAATAGTTAAAATTATAAGTAAAATAAAAAATGTTAGTTTAAGAAACAAAAAAAATTAAAAATATAAAATATTAAAAATGTTTTTGATATAAAGATGGTAGTTCTATCTTACTGTTTTTATTTACAAAAAATAAAAGATACAAAAAAATATACAGCGGTTTATATTATTATAATTTAAAATTTTAAAAAAATAAGAAGAAAAAAAAAAATAAAAAAGAGAATACAAAAATTTATAATATATACGAAATTATTTAGAAAAATAAAAGAAGTTTGTATTAAGAGAACTACAAAACCGAAAATTTATATTTAATATTTTATAAATTTTAACAATATCAATTGAAAACATTTTAAAAATGTTTAACTTTTTAAATATAATAAAAATAATAAAAAAATTAATAAAATTGTAACAAACTAATAAAAAATAAAGCAATACACAAAGAAAGTAAAAAATAGAATATATAAAAAGAATAATTAAAAAAGGTAAATTTAAAAAAATAGTAAAAATAATAAAAAAGCAAAACTTAAAAAAAACAAGAAAAACTGAAAAATTTAAAAAAGAAAAATAATAAACTAAATAGAAATATATAAATGAAAAATAAATAAATAAGGAAAAAATTAAAGATTAAAAAAATTAACAACTAAAATCTATAACAAAAATAAAATACAGAAATTAAAAAATTTTAAGTGAAAAAACTGAAAAAAATTCAAAATAAAAATTATTAAGTTAATAAAAATAAAAAATAAAAAAAAAAAAATAAAAAAAAAAAATAAAAAAAAAAATAAAAAAAAAAAATAAAAAATAAAAAAAAAAATAAAAAATAAAAAATTAAAAAATAAAAAAATTAAACATAAAAAAAATAACAAAAAATTAAAAATACAAAAAATGAAAAAAAAAACAAAATACAGATGTGTGTCAAAAGTATGATTATGAAACTTTATTTATTATTAAGTCGACATAATTTTTTGCCTTACTATAAAAAAGAGTTTGATAAATCTATAACAAAGTTACTGGAAATTGAAAAATTGCTGGTTTTTGTTTCGTTATTTTATGTTGTTAAAAGCAAGATTATTTTATTATGTACACTTTTTTTGTGTTGGAAGCCACACCAACCTATAACTGTCATTTTCGTTCTTCTCGCCTTCATGTTTTTACACTCTGATGCATGACTTAAATTTTTGCTTGGCTTGGCTCACAATCTCACTTTCAATTTAAAGTTGAATTGAAAAACGAAATTAAGTTTCATTGTTTCAAAAGCATTTTCATTATCTTTAGATCGTAAAAAAGTTTCTACGAAAATAGTACCTTCTCAGTAGTGTAAAGGTGTAAAATTGTAAAAGATGAAAAATGAATTATAGTTTCACTTTTTCTTTTTTGTTTTGTTTTGTTTTCAATGGCACATAAAAGCTTGAACACAGAGCAGTCAAGGTCTGTTTCTAATGTAAGTTGTAAGTTTAAATTGTTTTTTTTTCTATTTTATTTGAATACCATGTGAAACGAACAAGAACAACGGCAAGACACGATAACATCAACAGACTTAAGGAAAATTACAAAACAATCTAAATTCATTTGTTAAAAAAAAAAATGTAAAGAAACAAATAAAAAACGCGGGAAATACACAAAAAATAGACAACAACACAGGTGTTTGTGAGTCACACACTTGAAACACACACACACGCGCAGCTTGCCAAGCCTCAGTTAAGCACCTGCGCGGTAGCATGAAACAAATAAAAATGCGAAAAAAGCTGCTACAGGCAAACAATTTTTATCGCATGCTAGATTTTTTAACTAAAACCTTACGTATGCGACATATTTTGAGCAAACAAAGATTTAAAATTAAAGAAAATCAAATCAAGGCAAAAAAATAATTTGCACATAAAAAGAACATAAAAAACAATAAATTAATGTAGAAAAAAAAATATCAAAACGTTGCTTTAGTGCAGTTATAAAGAAGTAAAGAAATAGTAATAAAATTAAAAATGCACAAAAGAACTAGTTACAAGAAAAATGAAAAAAAAAAAAACTTAATAATTTATGAGCACTATAAGAGGGTCGCCTGAGGTTTGGCACAATAATGCTGAATAACGCTGCAGGGGGAGGGGGGTAGGGAAGTAAAAAAAAGCAATCAGAAAATGTTTTGTAATTGAAACGCGCGAGTTTCATGGCAGAAACCCGCATTGTTGAGGCTTTAAGCGTATACAAAGCACAGTGTTGAATGCTGAATGTGTGCGTGAAATTATTGCTAGTGTGTGTATGAGCATGGCTGTGTGCATTTACAATGAACAAATGAATGAATGAATAAATTAATGGTTTCTCTAGCTTTTAGTGCAATGCTTTAAGTTCGTTACACATTTAAGGCATATTTCAACATTTCAACGAGTGCTTTTAAGTGTCTTTGGCGCTTAAATGCACTTTTGTGGTATTGCAAAAAAATTTATAGAATTTTTCTAGCATAAATTTTAAACTGTACTTCTCAAATGACGTAGTCAAATGTTCTTCTCAACTTCCAATTTTGTTTCCTTTTATTTTGAGCTAGTTTTGCTTAACCACTTCTTGGTATGAAAACTGAGTCGCTGTCAAATACGCGCATCGCACACAACGCATGAATGTTCTTTATTTACGTTACGTTTTTTTTTTTCTTTTACTATTCCTCATGATATTTTTTCCCCTGCTGTTGTGGTTTCAAATTTCCGGTAAATGCAATCAATGTCAATGTACGTTACTTACAAAAATTTTAAAAAAAAAAAATATCTCTTCACACCACCGCCAACACATGGTGCTGTTGCTGCTGCTTAACTTAGGGTGCAGCAGACAAAATTGTGATTTTATGTGCATAAAAATTGCATAAAATCCTCAAGATTAAAGTACTACACTCTGGCATAATGGCTGACATTAAATATGTATAATTTGTGCTTGTTAGAGGATTTCTCTATGAAGCGGGCGTGTTGGTTGATTCAATTTGTATTACGTGTTTTGTGACATGGAGTTTGTTTTCTATTTTCGGTATCTGATTTTCATTTTATTGACATTATCAGACACTGGTGTTTATGCTAATTTTTGCTTAACTGCGAGTTCGCTTTTGACTTAAAACTAATGCACTTTAATGGCGTTTTGTTTTTTTGGTCTGAATTTTCCACTCTTAACTAATATCCATTAAATAAACCAGGGATACATAACATACTTAGTTATTTATAGGTTTGTTTGATGTGGACAATCATAACGTAAAATAACTGAATTCAGATACCTAACAAGAAATTCTAAATAGCATGAAATTTTAAAACTTAGCGAAATTATCTAATATTTTTCCTAGACTTTCCAAACGCCAGTTAGAACAACCATCAAAAATAGAAAAGTTTCGAAACATTTAGATACACACATTAAAACTGATACAGACACATATCCAAAACCAGCTATAGATTAATGTCTAAAACCAAATACAGATACATATCCAAAACCAGATATAGATACATATATAAAACCAGATACAGATGCATATCAAGAACCAGATAAAGATACATATCTAAAACCAGATACAGATGCATATCAAGAACCAGATAAAGATACATATCTAAAATGAGGTTTAGATACATACCTAAAACCAGATACAGATACATACCTAGAACCAGATACAGATACATATCTAAAATCAGATCCAGATACATATCCCAAACCAGATACAGATGCATATCCAAAACCAGATACAGATACATGTCTAAAACCAGATGCAGATACAAATCATAAATCAGATATAGCTACATATCTAAAACCAGATACAGGTACATATCTTAAACCAGATACAAATAGATATCTTAAACCAGATACAAATACATATCTTAAATCGGATCCAGATACGTATCTAAACCCAGACACAGATGCATATCCAAAACAAGATACAGATGCAAATACAGATACAGATACATATACAGATACAGATACAGATACAGATACAGATACAGATACAGATACAGATACAGATACAGATACAGATACAGATACAGATACAGATACAGATACAGATACAGATACAGATACAGATACAGATACAGATACAGATACAGATACAGATACAGATACAGATACAGATACAGATATAGATACTGATACAGATACAGATACAGATACAGATACAGATACAGATACAGATACAAATACAGATACAGATACAGATACCGATACAGATACAGATACAGATACAGATACAGATACAGATACAGATAAAAATACAGATACAGATACAGATACAGATAGATACAGATGCAGATACAGATACAGATACAAATACAGATACAGATACAGATACAGATACAGATACAGATACAGATACAGATACAGATACAGATACAGATACAGATACAGATACAGATACAGATACAGATACAGATACAGATACAGATACAGATACAGATACAGATACAGATACAGATACAGATACAGATACAGATACAGATACAGATACAGATACAGATACAGATACAGATACAGATACAGATACAGATACAGATACAGATACAGATACAGATACAGATACAGATACAGATACAGATACAGATACAGATACAGATACAGATACAGATACAGATACAGATACAGATACAGATACAGATACAGATACAGATACAGATACAGATACAGATACAGATACAGATACAGATACAGATACAGATACAGATACAGATACAGATACAGATACAGATACAGATACAGATACAGATACAGATACAGATACAGATACAGATACAGATACAGATACAGATACAGATACAGATACAGATACAGATACAGATACAGATACAGATACAGATACAGATACAGATACAGATACAGATACAGATACAGATACAGATACAGATACAGATACAGATACAGATACAGATACAGATACAGATACAGATACAGATACAGATACAGATACAGATACAGATACAGATACAGATACAGATACAGATACAGATACAGATACAGATACAGATACAGATACAGATACAGATACAGATACAGATACAGATACAGATACAGATACAGATACAGATACAGATACAGATACAGATACAGATACAGATACAGATACAGATACAGATACAGATACAGATACAGATACAGATACAGATACAGATACAGATACAGATACAGATACAGATACAGATACAGATACAGATACAGATACAGATACAGATACAGATACAGATACAGATACAGATACAGATACAGATACAGATACAGATACAGATACAGATACAGATACAGATACAGATACAGATACAGATACAGATACAGATACAGATACAGATACAGATACAGATACAGATACAGATACAGATACAGATACAGATACAGATACAGATACAGATACAGATACAGATACACATTGTCATTGTCATTGTCATTGTCATTGTCATTGTCATTGTCATTGTCATTGTCATTGTCATTGTCATTGTCATTGTCATTGTCATTGTCATTGTCATTGTCATTGTCATTGTCATTGTCATTGTCATTGTCATTGTCATTGTCATTGTCATTGTCATTGTCATTGTCATTGTCATTGTCATTGTCATTGTCATTGTCATTGTCATTGTCATTGTCATTGTCATTGTCATTGTCATTGTCATTGTCATTGTCATTGTCATTGTCATTGTCATTGTCATTGTCATTGTCATTGTCATTGTCATTGTCATTGTCATTGTCATTGTCATTGTCATTGTCATTGTCATTGTCATTGTCATTGTCATTGTCATTGTCATTGTCATTGTCATTGTCATTGTCATTGTCATTGTCATTGTCATTGTCATTGTCATTGTCATTGTCATTGTCATTGTCATTGTCATTGTCATTGTCATTGTCATTGTCATTGTCATTGTCATTGTCATTGTCATTGTCATTGTCATTGTCATTGTCATTGTGATTGTCATTGTCATTGTCATTGTCATTGTAATTGTCATTGTCATTGTAATTGTCATTGTCATTGCCATTGCCATTGCCATTTTTTCTGGTTGATGAATAGGTATCGCCTTAAAAACGGAATTGAATTTCGTTTGAGTTAAAATTGCTGTTCTACATTCAGACCGGATATGTCAAGTTCGAAATAAAATAAATTCGTATTCGAAAGTTTAAATGTTGCAATGTTATGAACTTAAAATAAAAATCATGCCAGATAAGATATAACATTGTCACATCACAAATTGAACTACACTCTTTAACAACAACAACAACAATTTATTAAATAAATATCTCTGCAATACAATGATATTTCGATATTCTACACACTTTGACGACTGGCGATTGTCATGGGAATGTTTATGTGTACGTTCAAGCGCCAATTGAATAGCAAATATTTTCACTACTCTTCACAGAAAAGTCAACTGACGATTTGCCTGTCTATCAGTTTGAATTGCAAAAATATATCGATAAAGAAAATGCAAAAAACGAAAAAAATTAAAAAAAAAAACTACAAACAATGTTTGCAGTGTTGATGTGATTTTTATTTTATTATAGTAAAAATCGGTTTGTGATGCTTGCATTTGCCTGCGACGTGATTTTTCACCATTTTTGTGTGTAAACAATTTTTAAAGGGATGAAGTAAAAAAATAAGTAAACGAAGCAACGAGTAAAGAGACAGACTGAACATGGATGGCATGACGTATAAAATGTTGCAACGTGATTTTTGTAATGATTTTATTTTTTTTTGTTTTTGTTTTTATTTTTGATTTTAACGACTCGGACACGATTTTTTGGCATTGTAAATATTGTGCAATATTGGTAATGGATATTATGTTGGTAAACATTTTGTTGTTGCCTGAGTTTTTGTTTTTGTTTTATTTTTATTTTGAATTTGTGTTTTGATTTTTGTTAAAGAAAAGCGAACATTTTAATTAAAGTAAAATATTTGTTATGCCCCAGGCGTAACATAAAAAAAAAAACAATATTTATTTCAAACTCAGCAAAAACACGGTAAAATAAAGTGTAAAAAGAGAATTTCAAAAACAATTTTGTATTGAATTATTTATTAGTAAGCATGTTAAAAGTCGAGTTAATTTTTTTTTTTTTGTTCGTTATGTTCAAAATATAACTTTTGGGCATGATGATGATGACCGATTTTGTGCAGAGTTTGAAGCTTCAAAAATGCAACAAGCGGCTGAAGTCACTTTCTGAGGCTATCGTTGATTTTTTGTAACGTGTGATATACAAATATGGACATAAATATTATCTATTTATATTAAATACATAAATTTGCACAATAAAAATTTTAAAATTCCATCCTTCATTTAAAATCTTGCTCTGATAGCTTTTTTGGACCATAGAAATTATTTACGAAATCATATTCTACTAAAAAGTTCAGCTTTTCAGACCCTCAATGTAGCCTTGTACCCTCTTTGTTTGCCACGCCCCCATGTTCTATCGGTGGCAAACTTCACATGAACACTCTCACGACTTTTCTACATTTTTCCTGAAAATTTTCATAGCAATTAGTTTAGCGGTTTCGGACCATAGATCTTACGAATAATTTTTCTCTCGAACGCTGCCAAAGCCCTTTCACCAGTGCTGATCAATGTCCAGGTTTGTTATGCGTATAGATGGACGGGCATAATTATTGACTCATAGAGCGTGAACTTTGTTTGTCGAGAGAGAGCTCTGCTTCTCAATTGCCTACTGAGCCCAAAGTAACACCTGTTGGCAAGAGTTTTCCTTTGTTTAATCTCAATACTGATATCATTTGAGGAATTTATGCTGGATGCCAGGTAATCGAAGTCCTTTACAATTTCAAAGAAAGTGTTGTCAACAGTGACGTGGTTTTCAAGACGCTGGGACTGTTTGTTTGTTGACACAAGATACTTTGTTTTATCTGCGTTCACTGCAAGACTCATTGAAGACCCGGAGAAAAATACACTGACTTCACTGCATTTCAGATCAGCAGCTCGGATGTTCTTCTCCATGACTTAAAAAAAAAAGTATGGAGCTACCTTATCTGAAATCTCCCAATTTGTATCGAACGGAGGAAAGAGGTCCTTCCCGATTTTCTCTGCGCTGCTGGTGATGCTCTGTGTGCTTCTGCAAAGACATTGTAGTGTCTGAAGTCGTTACAGATAAATATAGGAATCAAAATATAGAATTAATATTAAAATCTAAGAAGAAGCAATTAAAAAACAATAAAAATAAAATTAAAAAGTGTGCAAGCAGTGATCCAATGCGTTCCCTCATCCAAGTACTAACGTACCGCACACGTACACACAAAACTTGTTTAGCAGAAGAGTAAACAAACAGGCGCTTTACATTGGATTACTTGCTGGCTGGTATGATTCGCATCTAGTTGTTACTAAATAATGAATAAGCATCGCACAAAGCGTCAGTTTAAGTATGTCGCGTTCGCTTGACGCAATCAATTGACTTACTGGTTATATTGAATTATAATTGGGAGTCAATTTTCTAACAACCATCTAACTAAAATATATTGGTTACAGGCTACTGTGAACAAAACCACCAAAACATCAGTTCCTCTGTTAGTTTCGTCTTCTACCAACCTCAAACTTCGGCCTTCTGCTAAGATTTGTCGTAGCATAAATATCTGGTCGATGGTGGACTTTCCAGGTCGGAAGCCACACTGATAAGATCCAATCAGTTGGGTGACGATGGCTTCTGTCCTTCACATAATACGGTCGACAGGACATTATATGCGATATCAAGATGGCTTATCCCACGGTAGGTGGCGCAAATGGTGGGATCGCCATTTTTGTGGATTGGTCAGAGCATACTGAGGTTCCAATGTCCTGTAATACAAGTTTCTGACCATATTCGGCATATTCGATGAACGCATTCAAACAGAGGTTCGCCTCCAATCTAAAACTGCTCAGCCGGATATCAGCAGGCTATCGGTCTTGCGATTTTGTTGTTTTTAAGCCGAGCTATAGCTGTTAAAATCTCGTTATACACGGGTAGCGAAACTGCAATGCTGTTATCCATAATTCGGGGGTTCCCGGAATATCATCTCTTTTTGCGGTATTGTTGTTAGCGCCGCCATTTAGAAGACTAGAGAAGTGTTTCCTCCATAACATTAGTGTACTCTGTATATCTGTCACTAGATTTTTATTTTCATCCTTGCAGGAATAAGCTCCAGTCTTAAAACCATGGGCCAAGCGACTTATCTTTTCAAAAAATTTTCGATTCTCATTTCTGTCACTCAATCTGTCATGTCAATTTTTACACTCACGCATTTCTACCTCTCATTTTTTTTTTGCCTGATAAAGCATCTCTCTTCCCTTTCTTCTCTCGGTATAGCATCATACCAGCACGCGTTGCTTCAAGCTGGCTTTGTTGGCGGCAATTATAAGTTTCAATTTCCTCTTTTTAACCGCAAATTATATCTGTATAATTTTCGCCTTATTTGTCAGTTAATGTTGCTCAAAATTTCACTTTTTCTATGTAAATTTTGGCAATGATTCTGCTTTGTTTTGATACTCGTTGTATGGTGTTGCTTTCGCAAACATAAAATATTATTTCTGTCTGAGATTTCTTAATTAATGCATGGTTTTTTATCGTTCTGCACGCATGTTTTTTATGATTTTTTTTTTATTTATTTTTGAGTTGTTCATGCTTTACAGAATCGCTTCAATTTTGTGGTTTTGTTCATTGTTTTGTGACCTAAAATGTTAGTCAAGCTTAAAAATAATTATTTTCATGTGTGTTTGTTTGTTTATTTTCTGCACATTAATCATATTTGATGTTTATATTTATTTCTTCATAGTTTTTATGATTCTATAATTTTATAGATATTCTGCTGTTGATAAATTTACAAAATTTTACGAATGTTTAGGTATTTTTACGAAATATTGTACCCTTGCGTGTTTAAAAGTGAAAGTAACTATATTCGAAAAAGTGTAGATCTTTGGGCAGTTAAAGATATGCTTAAGTTATTCAATATATCGATAGATATATCTAAGTGCTTCTAAGTAATCTGCAGAATCAAGTATTTCTTAACAATTCCTACCCACAACTGTGAGTTAGCTCGTTAATATAGGCGAAAATGTGCAACATATGTTTCTCTCTCTTAATTGAAGCAATCAATATCAGTCAATGTGGAAAAAAACATAAGCGAAGCAGTGACAAAGGGGGAAAAATACATAAGAAAGTTAAATGAAGCATACGGAAAACTAAAATGAAGCAATTACAGATAATGCAGGTAACAAAACACAGTAGAGAGCAAAAAAGCAAATTGAGCTTAACAAAAGTAAAAAAATACTTAACTATTTATTTACTCATGTTTCCCGATGTTGACGGATTTTGGCTAATGACACGAAACAATGCATTACAACAGACAGGTAGATGCGCTTAAGTGAGTACAAGAGAGAAATCAAGAAAAAGGTGCGACACAAACACAACTCAGATTTATTTATTTCTATTCAAAAGTTGTACTTTTAAGCGGAAAGTGTTTGAATATTTAATATTTTATGACACAAAATACAAAATTATGAACTACAGAATGTATTGAGTGAACAAAGGTAATGTAGTAAAAAATTCTGCGCTAACACACCAAATCAGGCGCAGTTTACTGTGATAGAAAATTACTCGTAACTCAGTTAAGTCATGACACAGTTTGAAATGCCATGCAAAATGCTGAAATAATACACCAACTCATGGGAAGTTATATGCGTCAAAAAATTAATAAAACTCAATTGCGCCATGGCGCAGTTTAAATGTTATGCTTGCTGTAACAACAAAACGCCAAGCAGCGCAGTGAGTTTTTGAGTTCGTTAGCGCACTGAGTTGTGTGGTACATTTAACAAAATTATACTAAAATGAATGAGCTGAAACATCAATTCAAGGTCAGTTTAGTATTTAAGTAAACTGCGTTGACTCAATTGCACCATTGAGAAGTATGCAATCCTTTGATTTTTATATCAGCAAAACATTTATCAGCGCAGTGAGTTTTTGAGTTGGCTTGCACATTGAGTTGTGTGGTAAATGAATCTTATAAAAAAAGACCTGCAACCTGCAATTGCAAATGCAGTCTACTGTGTCTGTAAGCTGCGCTAACTCAATTGCGCAATGCCTAGCGCCATGAAATGATATATGAACAACACGTTAATAATAACAGCGCTTTTGAGTAGGCTTCTGAGCTGAAAAATTGTGAAGTGATGCACTAACTCATTAACAGTTTACTGTGTATGCAAACTGCGCTAACTCAATTGCGCCATAGCATAGCTTTAAATGATATGATTCTTATAACAAAAAAATTTTAATCACCACAGCAAGTTTTTGATTTGGATAGCGCATTCTGTTATGTAGCACATTATTGAATGTCCTGTTAAATGGGTCCCGTAATGAGTTATTGATTGAATTCTTTACAAAGTTTGGTCGAACTCGGACTGTCGAAAAAATGTTTGCACGATTTTAATAAGAGTTTTAATACTATATTTCGAATAAACTGAGACTTGTCTTACTGTGTTATGGCCATATGGTTTAACAAAAAGTGTATCAGCGCAGTAACGCAATAAAGTGTTACATAGCACAAGTGTTACTCAAAGCTAATATTAAGAGCTCAAACCACAAATTTTAAATAAAAAAATCTGTTTAAATCATCAAATAATTTGGCCAAAAAGGTTAGCTTTTGTCAATATAATGTCAAATTGAAGCAAAAACTTTAAGTTGTAGTTGTACAAAAATTCTTATTTTTTTTCCGAATTATTTCTTTGTCTTTTTCTTTTTCTTTAGATAACTATTCATTGTATATCATTTTTTATTTCGATCTTACCAAATCATGTTTGAATTATTTTTTTTATTGTTGCCACAGAGTTGTTAAATTTACAGCAAAACTTTTCGTATGCATGCGAAAATTTATTGTTATTCAATGTTACGTTTTATTAACATGGTCTTTGCGTCAACAAATAGCTTGTTAAGTTATTTTTTTTGTTTGTTTTTAACTACCTTTAGTTTGAGAAAAGCATAAAAAAGCCTTGCCAAGTTTGGCCATAAAATATTACAAAATATATACGAACAAGCAAATCGGAAAAACTTTTTTATGATTTACTTTAATGATGTTTATGATTATTATATCTTGAACATTTGCGGTATTTACTATACAGCTTTGAGTCAAAGCTGTTGTTACAACGTTAAATAAATCACTTAAAAAGAATTGCTTTTGTTGAGTCAGGTTGTTAATGCAAATAATGCGCAATAATTTTGCAACAATAAATCATAAATCAGGTTAAAAACACACTTTAATAAACTCATTTTACAAACAATGATGATGATGACAAAATCACCTTCACTTAACTGCTTTAACGATTTCAAATGACAAGTCGAGCAGAGATTTGCGAGAAATGTAAGTGATTTTACGGTTTATGGCTATAAGAACATATTTTGCTAACAAAAGGGGCTGGAAGAGCATAATATATGAGCATATAAATCTTCAAATCTACAAAAAATTACAGGTTTTCAATAGCTTATAAATTTCTTAAGATTTATGTTGCATTTCAAGTTGCCGAGCCGAGCTGGCACTTGCGAGAATTAAGTCCAACAAAAAAAAAAAATCCATTTCAAAAAATCTAGTCGAGACGATTTGATAAAAAAAAAACAGGTGAAATTCAAAAACATTTTCAACAATAAACACCTTCAAGAAATAAACGATTTCCAGAGATTTATATAAAACTTTCCGTGGCTGTCCCGAGCGGGAACTAGCGAGAAATAACTATATTATACCGATAATAAAAGAGATAAAGATAATTCCACGATTTTTATTATAAAAGAGAAAATGAATCATGGAGAGCAATAAAAAATTCTACAAATTTACAAATTCTACAAATAATAAATTGAAAAATAACTAACTTCTTCAGGTTTTTTTTGTGCTGTAAGTTGCCGTGCCGAGCGGAAACTTGCGAGAAATAAGCTGCAAAATGTTAATCAAGATTTAAATCGTCTCATAATTTTTTGTCGTCTTCTAAGGTTATATTATTTTCATACAATTATAATTTTTTCAAATATAATGATTTTAAGAAGATTATAAAAATTTGTAATTTTTGGAAATTTGGAACATTTTGGAATTTTGGGGCCTAGGTAGTTGTATGGTTAGCGTGCTTGACTGTCAACCAAGAGGTTCTGGATTCGAATCCAGGCCTAGCCATGGTACTACGCTTTTACCTTTCTTTAATTATTTTCTTATTTCTTATCAACCGAAATTAAAAAATTCATCAATATATACGACTTTGCAAGTTCTAGTTGGTGGTAGAGATGTTTGTGAAATGATATTGCTTAGTAACTCGAACTGACTGAGATAAGGGCATAGAACTTGCTTCAGATTGAAATTCACATGTTGATATAGCGCTTCGCCACACGTAAAACATTCTACAATTGCTTCCCTTGATTTAATTTTCTCTCCTACTTATCTATCCCCCCATTTCAGAACCAAGGCAGACTTGACTGAATAGGTTTGACTCTTGAAATCCTTGGTTCAAAGCTAAAAAAAGAAAGGCTTGAAGATCCTCATCCTCATCTTCATCCTCATACTCATACTCATACTCACACTCATACTCATACTCATACTCATACTCATACTCACACTCATACTTATACTCATAATTATACTCATAATTATACTCATACTCATACTTATACTCATACTCATACTCATACTCATACTCATACTCATACTCATACTCATACTCATACTCATACTCATACTCGTACTCATACTCATGCTCATATTCATACTCATACTCATATTCATACTCATACTCATACTCATACTCATACTCATACTCATACTCATACTCATACTCATACTCATACTCATACTCATACTCATACTCATACTCATACTCATACTCATACTCATACTCATACTCATACTCATACTCATACTCATACTCATACTCATACTCATACTCATACTCATACTCATATTCATACTCATACTCATACTCATACTCATACTCATACTCATACTCATACTCATACTCATACTCATACTCATACTCATACTCATACTCATACTCATACTCTCATACCCATACTCATACTCATACTCATACTCATACTCATACTCATTTTCTTTACCTTATCAAAGTCAAGCACCTTGGTCTTGTTTTTTTTTGCTTAATCTTTGTTGCTTCCAACATTTGCTCGAAGGTAAATAAAGCGAGAACAAGCGTAAAGGTAATAATAGTGCATTTTTTGTTCTAGTGAGGCGAGTGCGACTGGAAGCAGGCACATGCGAGTTTATGTGCAAAGCTGAAACTTATGTTTTTTTTTTGTTTTTTCTATTAACTACTTTCATCAATTAAAATTTTTTGCTTAGTGTTTTTATTGTTTCAAACATTTGCTGGCAATTTTATTTGTTGTAGCCTGACAGGATAAAATCTAAGCTTTAAGTAGCTAGCTTAGATTGAATCCTGTTTCAGCTTGTGTGTTCTTGTTTGTACTGTTAATCAATTAACTGTTTTTGTTAAGCCTTTGTTTATTGTGCAAACTTAATTAGCTGCCACGCTGTATTTTTTTGCATCTCTTGTAGCTGTCAAACATATACCAACAATACATGTTCTGCCTGTCATTTATACAGTACTTAAAAAAAAACGACAAAACACATGCATGCTGAGGTAAATAAACGGAAATGCGATATTTTCATTTTGTTTATTTTTTTTTTTATTCTTCAAAATAACAAAAAGTTTCAAAAAATAACTGTAAAAATGTTTAAAAACATTATGAAAACGTATAAATCACAGGGAAATGAACTCAAGCGCATAGCAACAAATAGTTTTTTGGTTTATTTTTTTTTTTGTTTTTAATTAATTTCACTTTTGGAGTGAAAAATTGCGTTACCACATAAAAAGCACAATATGTACCAAAATTTGTTAGGCGATTCGAACATCGAACAAATATCAAATAAGATCAAATATAAAAAAAAATTTGTTTGCCAAAAATAACGGCGGTTTTTATTGTGCCAAAAAATGTTTTGACTTTTTCTGTTTCGAAACAAAAAAAAAAAAACAAAAACGCTCAAAAACTTCATCAAATCATATAAAACAAGCAAATGTTTAACATGTTAACAAAAACAAAAACAAAAACTTCAAATGAAAAACAAAAAATAAATAAAACCAACGGCAAAAATGCTTGCTGCAAAAGCAATTTTCCATGATTGAATGGTTTTCATTTTTTATACCATATCGTACGTCAAACGCCGTATGAAATGTTGTGGTACAGGTTCTGTTTTGTTTTGTTTATTTTGTTTTATATTTTGCTGCCGCCATTCGTCGATATTCGCATAAAAAGTTAGCCATCATTTGTTATTGCATTCGCATTAACGTACGCGAGCCAAACGTCTCTTTTGCCTTCATCACTGAACCACTCACTGCAGTGACTGGGTTGCAATTTTGCATTTTTTTAAATTTACTTTGCGTTCTTGCGTTATTTTCGATATGACGAAAAGTATGGCAACATCGTTGAAATGTTTTTGCAATGACAGAAGTTGTTTAACGAAATAAGCTATTCGTTGTCTGGTGTTAATAAATTTTCTTAAAGCAGTACATTTTTAATAGTTTACCGGAGAGTTAAAAAACGAAAATCTTGAATTTTCGAAACTTGTAAATACTTGACTGACGATATAAATTTGGTATCTCAACTTTGGCAACTATCTTTTGGCAACTAGGAAATGATATATCTGTTTTATTGGCTAGAAGCAGTTTAGCATTCAAAAATATCAGCAAGTAATGATATTTTATGGTAGATAAATTTTTAAAAATATCTTTCGAAAAATCTTTGTATAAAGCATATTATTGCGACATTATTATACGTATTTAATGTCCTAGGGATTATTATGAACATTTTTCTAGAACCTAAAAAAATTAAAAAAAATACAATAATTTTGTCAATGTCTGCCGTGGAGTTCGAACCCAGATATCATTGTAGAATAAAACACCAATTATAAAACTAGATTAAGAACTTACATACACACACATACAGCACACCTATGCATTAACTATTGACAACCAAACTGTAACAGATAGTCAACCTTAGATTGATGTGACAATTGATCGATATAATTCACAGTTGGTTTTGGTAAATTAATTCTTATATACGATCAGATTGTTGCTACAACTGGTGTGACTCGTCGCTGTATTACCCTTTTACGTTCACCATACCATATTTCACTTGAATTGAAGCTCTATGGTATATTCCGGAAAGCTTGTAGTTTGAACCTTGCAGTTGTCTGCCTTTTATCTACCCTCGTAGCTGGGTTAATCATTCTACCTTTGTTTGCTGCGCTACCAGAACCTCGCTTTCTTTAAGCTTTCGCCCTTGCATCAGAGGAATAATCCGTTTTCTTTGCTTGCTCTGCTGTATGAACCTAGCTTTCTGAAAGCTTTTCAGCCGCCATCGTATCAACGAACTATTAGTTTGATCTGCTTGCTGATCTGCCTGAACCTCGCTTTTATTAAGCTATTCAGCCACCCTCACATCGGAAATATACTTAAAGTTATTTTTTATTTTTCTTTGCGAAAGTCCCGAAAGTCATGTGCAGTCTAAACTTAAGCTGTCCTCGTAGAGCCGATGTTTGTGATGATCACGAACTTTATCAATATGACCGAATATCATCATTTTCGAACAATATTACTGCATTCCTACTTTACCAATGTTACGAATACCGCGAATACCGTCATTTCTAACTAATGTTGGCGAATACAGTCATTTCCGAATAATATTTCTGCATGCCTGCTATACTAATGTTACCGAATACCATTATTTCCGAATAAGACCACCGAATACCGACATTTCGAAATAGGAACACAGAATACCGTCATTTTTAAATAATGATATCGAACACCGTCATTTGCAAATACTACAACTACGTACCAACTTTACCGAATACCAAGATTACTAAAATCAATTGAAATACACCCGAGCGTACCGATTGTTTATAACGTACTACGTTCGCTGCACTGCTTTATCTTGTAGTATATTATAATTAGGATTGGATTTCTAAGATTAATATTGAATTTATAAAAATCATAATCAATTCTGCACTTTGATTGCTGAATGTTAAGTGAATCGATCCTTAATGGAACCTTGCAGCGGCTGAGCTTTACCTCAGCCTTTAGTGAAACCATGTCACATATTCATTTCCGTATCTTTATCCCTATCCATATTGATATCCATATCAATCCCATATCCATATCCCCATCTCCATATCCATATCCATATCCAGATATCCATCCATATTCATATTCATATTCATATTCATATTCATATTCATATTCATATTCATATTCATATTCATATTCATATTCATATTCATATTCATATTCATATTCATATTCATATTCATATTCATATTCATATTCATATTCATATTCATATTCCTATTCATATTCATATTCATATTCATATTAATATTCATATTCATATTCATATTCATATTCATATTCATATTCATATTCATATTCATATTCAAATTCATATTCATATTCATATTCATATTCATATTCATATTCATATTCATATTCATATTCATATTCATATTCATATTCATATTCATATTCATATTCATATTCATATTCATATTCATATTCATATTCATATTCATATTCATATTCATATTCATATTCATATTCATATTCATATTCATATCCATATCCATATCCAGATATCCATCCATATTCATATTCATATTCATATTCATATTCATATTCATATTCATATTCATATTCATATTCATATTCATATTCATATTCATATTCATATTCATATTCATATTCATATTCATATTCATATTCATATTCATATTCATATTCATATTCATATTCATATTCATATTCATATTCATATTCATATTCATATTCATATTCATATTCATATTCATATTCATATTCATATTCATATTCATATTCATATTCATATTCATATTCATATTCATATTCATATTCATATTCATATTCATATTCATATTCATATTCATATTCATATTCATATTCATATTCATATTCATATTCATATTCATATTCATATTCATATTCATATTCATATTCATATTCATATTCATATTCATATTCATATTCATATTCATATTCATATTCATATTCATATTCATATTCATATTCATATTCATATTCATATTCATATTCATATTCATATTCATATTCATATTCATATTCATATTCATATTCATATTCATATTCATATTCATATTCATATTCATATTCATATTCATATTCATATTCATATTCATATTCATATTCATATTCATATTCATATTCATATTCATATTCATATTCATATTCATATTCATATTCATATTCATATTCATATTCATATTCATATTCATATTCATATTCATATTCATATTCATATTCATATTCATATTCATATTCATATTCATATTCATATTCATATTCATATTCATATTCATACTAGCTGACCCGGGCAAACGTTGTTTTGCCTTCAAAGCCTAAACATACAAACCAAGTCAAAAAAAGTTTGTAAATGGGAAGAAAGAAGCAACGAAGGCATGTTTTGTGTGTGGAAATATTGATTTTTTATTCAATGAAAAATGCTGAATGACGCATCTATTGCAATGCATTTGTGTACACGACATTTTTGGTTCTGCATCGGGAGCATAGATGAACAAATTTGATGGCTTGCCAACGCGGGAACAGGCCTTCCGAGCAACGTTTTGCGACGACGGACGCTTAAGAAATAAAATGAGAAAGAATGAGAAAAAGAAAGAAATGAGAAAGAAATGAGAAAAACTCGGAATTAAAAAAAAACAGCAAACGCTGTGTTCGTTGGAAGGGGGCGTAACCTCGCCCATTTTTCCAAAAATTTATACTCTCTAAAACATTCTCCTGGCCGACACGAATAAGCCCTGAAAGTTTCATGAAGATCGGGTACGCC